>VZQC01002731.1:1886645-1980483 GCA_009823505.1 Rhizomys pruinosus
AAAAAAAATTGGAAACTTAGTAAAAAAAAAAAAAAAAAAAAAAAAAAAAAAGAACACAGTTGTTTTGCCTGTCTTACTGGCAAGTGCAGCTACCCTGTGACTGCTTTTGCCATCCTTCAAAAACTTGAGAAGACACAGCTTTTCAACTTTCCAATATGGACTGAAGACTCATGTCTCTCCAAGAATCCTCCAAGCCTTCAGTGCCAGATGGGGACTGCTGAGACATCCAACTTGTGGACTGAGCTATTACTGGGGTTTCAGCCTCTTCAGAGTATGTTGGACTACCTAGGCTGTATCATGGAGACCAGTACAGGAAGATCAAGACAGGATGTGGTGCTTACTGGACCTCATTTGGTGACCATGGGAAGGGAAAACCCCAGTGTGGAGCACAAGGGCAGAACTGATGGTGGTTTGGGCTTGCCAAGGAGGAGACTTCAAACATGACATCTTTCAGCCTAATAAAAAAAAAAATCGGGGGCTGGAGAAATGGCCTAGTGGTTAAGAGTGCCGACCGCTCTTACAGAGGACCCGGGTTCGATCCCCAGCACCCACATGGCGGCCGAGAACCGTCTGAAACTCCAGTTCCAGGGGAATCCGACACCCTCTTCTGACCTCCGCGGCGTTGCACGACACAGGTGCACAAACTTGCATGCAGACAGTACATTCATACACATACGGAAATAAATAAAAATAAAAATTAAAAAAAATCGTAAGCTGAAGATGCTAAAACCTATGATATATGTGGTATGCATACATGCATATTGTGGAGTGATGCATATTGGAAGGAATAACGACAACAACAACAACAACAACAGAAAAGACTGTTAAAGAACTGACTCAAAACAGTTCTCAAACAGAGAACTGCTCAAAACAGAAAACTTCTGCATAGAGAATTTTGAAAGACTGAGAAAAAGATGAAAAACATGTTTGGCAGAAAGGACGAGCTCTGGTGGGGTGGGGGGCAGGGAGGGGGGCACGGATCTAGATTTGATTTGTCATATAATTTTGTATGAAATACACAGAGCTTCAATAAAACATTGGCTTAAAAAAGAAAAAAAAGACACTCCTAGAGGCCTCACTGTACACAGAGGGATAAAGGTCAGGAATGGATGTGTCCTGTCCTGGAGGTGCACAGTGAGTCTCGGGCTGAGCAGGCCTAGCACAGGCGAAGGTGGGCGATGGAGGGTCACGACAGAAACCATTCTCCACTATTCCACCTCGGCGTTACCACGTCCCCTGTTGGATGAGGAAACTGAGGGTCAGTGAGGTCACCTGCACATCATCTGCTTGCTGTGATGCCACACAGACACTCTGTCCCTTGAAGGGGCAGCTCCAGGAAGCACAACCTGAGCTTCCCTAAGAGCCACGCCCACAGCGTCTCTGGGGAGCATGCTCTTTGCCTCGGTTCCCCATCCATCAAACTCCCAGCCTGCCAATGGATGGAGAGAGGTGATAGGACCATTACGTAGGGGGCAGATGGCCTCCTGGGAAGGTTTCTGTCTGCCTCCGTAAATTATGGCCGTTTTAATGGTAAGGAGACCAAAACTGGAGCTCCAGGCCATGGGCATAATTCTTTAACACACTGTGTATCTCTGCAGTGGCAGCATACTGTCTTCATTCCTGTAGTTACTTCTGTTACTGTGACAAAATACCTGAGGAGGGCTAATGAAGGAAGGACAGGTTTCTTCTGGCTCAGTGTTTGAAGGAACCATCTATCATGTCAAGGGAAAGCGTGGAACATTGTTACGCTGTGTCCAGTCAGGAAGGAGAGAGAGATGAATGTGGCTCACTTCATCGTCTCCCTCTTATAAATATTTTACTCTGTTTATTTTGTGTGTATGAGTACATTGCCTGCATGTGTGTAAGTGCAGCCACGCTATGCCATACCCACAGGGATCAGAGAAGGACATCAGATCTCCTGGAACTAGAGTTACAATGGTTGTTAGCCACCACGTGGGTGCTGGGAATCAAACCTGGATCCTCTGCAAGAGCAGCCGATGCTTTTTCTTTCTTTTTTCTTTTTTTTTTTAATCTTTCTGAGACAGGGTCTCCCTGTAAGCCCAGCTGTCCTAGAACTCACTATCAGGCTGCCCTTGAACTCACAGAGATCCGCCTGCCTCTACCTCCCCGAGTGCTGGGATTAAAGGCGTGCCTACCATGCCTGGCAGCAGCTGAGCCATCTCTCCAGCCCCAGGCTTTCTCCGGCTTTCTCCTTTTCCTTCAGCACAAGGTCCTGGCCAATGGGATGGTGTCCTCACATTCAGGGTAGGTCTTCCCTATTCAGCTAAATTTTCTAGAAAGGCCCTCATAGACACACCCAGAGATGTGTCTCCATGGTGATTCTAAACCCCATCAAGCTGGCAATGGAGATTAAATACCGTTCTAAAATCCGTAATCTCAGGGTCAGACCAACTCCATGCCACCTAAGCTCAGGTCACCCTGCAGGATGCCCTCAGAAATTTCTCCCCTGACAGCTGCTGGCAAAGGAGGCTGCGGTGCATCTGCCCTACATGGGAGGGCTCTCTTGACTCTCCTTAGGCCCACTAGTTGCATCTTAGAGACACTGAACTGGCACCCAAGGGTGCTTCTGCTGATACTCTGCAGGAAGGAAGGTGGGCTTCAGCCCAGTGTGATGGGGCTCCTATCAAGAAGAGACACGGCCAGTTGTGGTGGCAGAGCCACAGCCAGTTGTGGTTAATCCCAGCCCTCAGAAGGTAGAGCCAGGTGAAATGAGGCCAGCTTGGTCCACACAGTGAGTTCCAGGTGGGCTGGGGCTGGGGAGACCCTGTCAGAGGAAGGGAGAGGGGAGGAAGGGAGAGGAGGACAAGGCATGGAAAGGGGCAGCCAAGGCTGGTTTGAAAGCCTTCAGCAGCTGGAAAGGAGGGAAAGACCCTCCCCCTGGCCTCAGGAGAAAGTACGGCTCTGTGATAGCTCAATTTTAGAACTCTTGCCAGAATAAATACCCTTTTCTTTTGCAGCACCAGATACGGGCCCCAGGGCGTGGCGCTTACTAGGCAACCAAGTACACCCTAAGTTCCTCTCTCCCATACCACCAGGACCATCCTAGTCTGTTTCAGCCTCCAGAGGGTGTTAGCATGAAGGGTGGTCAAGGCAGAGGCTCACCCTCCAGGCAGACAGGACACTAGTAAAGGGTGCTCAGGGGCTGGGCCTGGTCTCACAGCAGAGGGCAGCCAGCCATCAAGGCAGAAGGTCTCCGAGGAGCAGGCCATGTCTGGAGGGACTCTGCAGGTGACTGGGCAGGGAAGGCCAAGCATGTCTGCTCAGGGCTAGGCTTCTAATATCCCAGAGACCACGGCTCTCCGTGTTAGTCCCATAAAGGCCTTCCTTCCCAGGAGGGCCTCCCAGGCCCCACCCGTGCCCAGCCCCTGCCAGCACTCCACGGGCATCCTGTGCTGTGAGATGCTTGGATACCCAACCACTCATCACACAGATGGACATCATTATCTACTTAAGGCCCTGAGGACTTGGAGGGAGCTCTGGTGATTGATAAATGTCACTGCACATAAAGTCAGTAGCCGGCAAGCTCCACCAGGGCAGCATGGGATGGACACCCAGACAGCATCCTCAGAGACAGCCCGCGGGCAACTGTGAAAGGAGGGCACAGCGGAGCCAGCTGCTGACCGGCTGTGCTGGCACTGAAAACTTTATGGTAATGTATTGGAACTACATATAACAAGGGAGCCCTCACTCCGCTGCCTTGCACGCCAGTCCAGCTGACAGACAGGAGCGTGCCGGGCTCAATGGAGGGGTCTTCTGAAGACACACTGCAACCCTGGGCACTGAGCTCCCATCTCAAGGGGTCTAGAGTCAGGTGGAACTGGCACCATGTGGCCATCTAACCAAAAGACCCCCAGATTCAGTTCCACTCTAGGGTCCAAGTGCACCCCAAGCCCTCACCTGAGGCTCACAGACAACTGACAGCTCTCCTTTGATTGACTCTAATGAATCTCATGGGCAAGGAGAGGGAATTAGAAATGAAGGACGAGCTTTCAGAATAGCTAGCTGGGGAGCCAATCCAGTCGGCCACGGCACTCTCCCCTCGAGTGCACACACAGACACGTGCACACACACTCAACACAGCCACCCACATAAGTATCACATGATCTTCATTCAACACTGATTATGTACTACCTGTAAATCGGCCCCACATCCTCTCCCTAACTCCATGGGGGATGAGACTCCCAAACCCAGTTCAGAGGCTGCTCAGCAAAGAAACACTTCTTTCTGTACACAAGTCCTCTGGCTACTGCCCTTGGGTCCACATGCTCCGTCCAGTGACTACAGGCCATCACCTGCCAGCAGTGAGAATGAGAGGAAACTCCAAGGAGGTCAAAGATGCTGGACAAGAGGCTGTATCCCCACCCAGGAGCTATGCATGATAAAGAGATTTACACACACACACACACACACACACACACACACACACGCTATTTCAATCAGAACTTCCTTGAAAAAAGAGTTAAAGATGTAACCTAGAGGTCGGACACTTGAGGAAGCCCTAGGTTCAATCCCCAGAAGTAATAGAAAAAAAAAGCTGCCTGGGCCAGGCATGGTAGTACACGCCTTTAACCCCAGCACTTGGGAGGCAGAGGAAGACAGATCTCTATGAGATCAAGGCCAGCCTGGCTATGTAGTGAGTTCCAGGCCAGCTTTGGATACGGGGAGACCCTGTCTCAAAGAGATCAAAAAGAAAAAGAGAAGAAAAATGCTTGGGGAAAAAAAAACACCTGTAGGGCTGGAGAGATGGCCCAGTAGTTAACAGCACTTACTGCTCTTAATGGTTCATGGTTCAGTTCCCAGCACCCACATGGAGGCTCACAACCACCTGCAACTCCAGTTCTAGCAGTTTCAATGCCCTCTTCTGGCCTCTAAAGGTACCCCACGTATGTGGTACACATACATGCATGGAGGTAAATACTTGTACACATAAAATATATAAATCTGGGGCTAGAGAGATGGCTCAGCGGTTAAGAGCACTGACTGCTCTTGCAGAGGACTTGGGTTCAATTCCCAGCACCCACATGGCGGCTAAGAACCATCTTTAACTCCAGTTCCAGGGGAATCTGATGCCCTCTTCTGACCTCTGCGGCATTGCACAACATGGGTGCACAGATCTACATGCAGACAGTACACTCATACACATAAAAAATAATAAAATAAAATTAAAATTAAAAAAATATATACACACACACACACAACATATCTATATATATATATATATATAAATCTACCTTTTTTTTTATTGAGGCACGGTCTCCCTTTAGTCCCAGCTGGCCTGGAGCTCGCTATGTAGACCAGGCTGGCCTTGAACTCATAGAGATCCACCTACCTCTGCCTCCTGAGTGCTGGGATCAAAGGCGTGCATCACCACACCCAGCTAAAATATATCTTTTTTTTTTATTATTTATTTTCGTATGTGTATGAATGCACTGTCTGCATGTAGGTTTGCACACCCATGTCGTGCAATGCCTCGGAGGTCAGAAGAGGGCGTCGGACTCCCCTGGAACTGAAGTTAAAGACAGTTCTCAGCCGCCATGTGGGTGCTGGGGATCGAACCTGGGTCCTCTGCAAGAGCAGTCGGCGCTCTTAACCGCTAGGCCATCTCTCCAGCCCCTAAAATATATAAATCTTAAAATAAACAAAAATAACACCAAGCTTTCAGAGTTGGTGAGATGGCTCAGCAGATAAAGGTGCTTGCTGCCAAGCCTAACAACTTAAGTTCAATCCCCAGGACCCACAGAGTGGAAGGAGAGAACTGACTCCTCCAAGTTGTCCTCACTTCCATACATGAGCTGTGACCCACATATATACATAGACACACGTAAAGAAAAATAAATAAATAAATATAAATACATGTTTTTCAACATTTAAACAGAAACATCAACCTGTAACTTTCTAATTAAAACATCCAAAGATACTGGGTCAGCCTGAGCATTCAAATGATGAGAGACCTATGGAAAAAAACAGACAGATCCACTAGAAATCCAGGTTGTCCCCAGGCTTGTACCTACTCTTCATCCTGTTCCAGCCAGGAGCATCTGAGGGACATGACATGCTGGAGGGCTGCCACATCCATCTTCCCACCCCCATGACTCCAGAGTACACTTCAGTCCATGGACTCTGCCCATGACCGTCACGGTGACAGTCAGTATCTAGACCACCTGCATATTCCCAGTTTATCTCCGAGGAGGATGACAAGGTCCTTTCCATGTGCATCAAATCCTATTAATCCCTTCTGGACCTGTGGCTTCCCATGCTAACTCCAGAGCACCCTGCAATTCTGCAAACTGGGGCAGAGTGGCCCCCTGTAGCCACCTGCAGGACCACACCCAACTGGAATGGGGCAGCACCTGCCCACCTGTGCCTGCCACTTCAAGGTCTGGGTATTCAGGTGTCCCTGTCACATCGATGAGCAGTCCACCCCAGCAAGGTGAGTTTCCCATGGCTCCGTAACTTAAGAACAAGCTGGACCCAGAGGCCACCACATCCTGCGGCCACCACGTGCTGGACCAATGTGGCTAATTGCCCATCACAAGGCTCATACGAATCCCACACATACTGTGCACGTAGTCCAAAAAGTAGATGATATCTGTTCCCAGATGGCCCTCCACCCAAGGCATAGCCCCAAGTATTATAGTCAAGTGTCGCTCCTGGAACATCTGACACTCCGAAGTTAGCTGTCCCTACACTGGGCCCCAGTCTATGACCTGGAGGCCAAGCGGGAGGCAGGTGCTCCACACCACCTCTCAGATCTCAGAGGCCCACACAGTGCTGACAAGAACTCCTCACAGACCTGTCAAAGTTCATGCCCACCTCACAGGCAGAAAGGAACCAGGGACACCTCATCAGCTCTCCACTGCGGCAGCAATCCCAACCACTGAATTCAGGGTAGAAAATTTGGACCAGTTCCTCAGGCTTCTCGTGAACACTGCTGGGGGCTGTGTGAGGCTACAAATCGCCCCCATTAATGATCTTAGTTAAGCCAAGCTGGTGACTGGTTCCATCTTCACTACAAAGTGAGGACAGAAGAGCACCATGTCTGAGCTGAGGCAGCAGCTACCCTAGGGGTTAGGGCCAGTGGAGGAGCCAGTGAGGACGAGAAGATAGAGCTGGAGGGGAGGTAGGGCATGGGGCAGAGCCAGGAGAGCCCTGAGGGTCGACGAGACCCTAAACAGGTCATAGCCATAGGCCAGAACCTTGACAACAGGAGGCTGGGTCTCAAGCGACATCCTCGAAGCATGTAAGGGGACTATAGAAGCATGTGTGGGAACAGAGAGACTCGATCCTCCGGCTGGAGATGAGGCTCAGTTGGTAACGTGCTTGCCTATGCACAAAGCCCTGGTTCTGACGCTAAGCATACCTAAGACAGCATGGTGGCTCACACCTGTAATTCCGACACTTGGAAGAGGAAGGCAAGAGGATCATAAATTCTGTATCGATCATTCTTAGCTATAAACCCAGGTCAGGGCCAGGCTGAGCTACGTGAAACCTTGTCTATAAAAAGGGAAAGAAGGGCTGGAGAGAAGGCTCTGTGGTTAAGAACACTAGCTGGTCTTGCAGGGGACCCAGGTTCGATTCCCAGGTCCTGCCCAGGCAGATGAAGGTCAGGGTCAACACCCAGGAAAAAGGACACCCAGAAATAAGAAACAGGCAAGAGGCCTGGCTCAATGCCTGGGCTGAGGGAGGGAGCACTAGATAAGGCGGCTCCAGCTCCAGGCCCGGGCCAACCAGCACCCTCGCCTGGCGCATGTTATTGAGGAGTACAGATAGCGACACCTGCAACAAGGGAGGGGCATGGAGCCAGTGATCCGGGACAGTGGCAACTGACTCCACTCCCTCGAGTCCTTGAAGTCAAAGTGGGCTGGCAGGTGCCTGGGGCTGCAGCAGGAAGGTGGAAGCATCTCGTGGGGACAGTTTTCACTTTTTATGTATGAACTGCCCACATGTGGGTAAGGGCACCTGTGTCATGCGATGCCTGCAGAGGTCTGAGGAGGCATCAGATCCCCTGGAACTGGAGTTACAGGCAGTCGTTAGCCACCCTGTGGGTGCTGGGAATTGAACCCAGGTCCTCTGCGAGAGTAGTCAGTGCTCTTAACGACTGATCCATCTCTCCAGCCCATGGCCAGTTTTAATTTTGAAGGTGAGAACTGTGAAGTTTGGGGTTGTGGAGATGGCTCAGTGGATAAGGTACTTGCCATACAAGTGAGAGGACCAGAGTTTGGATCCCCAGAAGCCGCATAAATACCAGATAGGCGTGGTGGTATCCCAGTAGTCCCAGAGGAACTGGAGACACAAAATCCAGGTTATCCCAAATCACCAAATCTAAGACCTCGGAGTTCCAATGAGAACCCTGCTCAGGGGAAGAGAAACTAAGGAGGACATGAAAGATCAACCTCTAGTCTTCACATGCCCTCGTGTACATAAGCACCCCGACACACACACACACACACACACACACACACACACACACACACACGAACATCAAACCCTCACACCCCAAAAGAGGAGCTGGATGGTGGTGGTGGCCACCCAGAAGTGTAAAGAACTCCATGCTGCTGAACTGGGCACTTACGAATGCTGAGATGGTACATTTGATGCTTTTACTATAATCATAAAAGACTGCTGGCGCTGGGAAGATCACTCAGTGGGTAAAACCACTTACCAAGCAAGCCTGACAACCCACATAAAAGAAGAACACCGTAGCACAAGCGTATGTAATCCCAGAGAGCCTCCAAGAAACAGGAGGTAGAGACGATTTGCAGAAGTTCACAGGCTGGCTAGCATGGCTTACAAAGAGGCACGGAAACTCAAGGGAGAGGGAAGGGATGACACCCGAAGGGTGCCCCTCTGTCCACATACGTGTCCACATGCCTGCAAACACACACCCCACACAAAAGGAGCTGCACAGGGAATTACCCTGTAACCCCAAGGTATCAGCTCTTGTGAAACAAATCCCAAGGACCCCAGTTCTCCCTCTTCGCTCCAAGATCTGGTGGGAGGGCTTTGACCTCTTTCCCTGCACACAGGCCCAGGTGACCTCAAGCACTTTCAATAGAAATTACTGCCCAGGAGAAAAGCTCCCCTCAACCACAATGCAGCTCAGCACAGCCTTGCCTTGAGCTGACCCTTGTGTATCAGGTGAGATAAGACCAGGGTCCCCCAAAGAGTGTCAGAGCTACAACTGCCAAGGAGCACCCTACACCTGAGTAAGTTATTTTTTCCCAAGGGTGACACAAAGAGGCTGACTTCAAGATGCTTAATGTTTATTCCCCAAATGGGGGGGGGGGTGCCCTGTTGTGAGGAGCACTATTAATGCACACATAATCCAATATTCCCCTCCACATTAACAAGTTTCGTCCTCCAGTTTGAGGACCAAGACATAGAAGAGACATATTGAGCAGCAGTTACCTGCTACGTCCATGGGATCCTCTCTGCAGACACAGCACAGGGGTCACAAAGGGCTGGGTCATAGAGAATGGGGATGTCAAGTCTGGAAAGAAACTCACGTCCCACTCGCTCTTTGAGGGGATGGAACAGGCCAAGGCAGGACAAAGGCAGCGAGGGGCCCTGGGCCCTGAGCTATTGGGGCGCTCGTCTGCCACTCCTGTCTGCCCTCAGTGAGAAGTGGAGCCCAGAGAAGCCAAACTCCTGGAAGACTATGAGGGAAACCAGAGGTGATGGCGCAGCCTGCAAGGAATCCCGCAGGGCCCCAGGACAAGTCGGCCTGGGTCCCGTGGCCTGAGTTCCTTCTCCAGGAAATTAGGGTATAGGATAGAGCCAGGTTCAAAGGGGCATAATGGGCCTGCGTGCTGTGTTCCGGGAAGAACATAGACTTCCAAGCAGGGCCAGTTAGAGGTTGCTCCCCTCTGCCACATCAGGTCCCAGCTACTGGTTCACACACGCATGCACACACACATGCACACGCACACACACACTCATGCCAGGCTGAAGGAGGCAATACGGCCTATGAAGCAGAGAGGGCAGGCAGGGGTGGCCCCTGGCTGGGACTCATGCAACATCCATGCTCTATATAAATACAGTAGGCCCACACCTGCCTCTGCTGAGTGTGTCACAAAATCCTAGCCAGTCCCTGGGGCATCGATTTGTTTACCTGACATCTCATTTACAAATTCTTTCGTTTCTTCCTTGTCCTCTGTTAAACCTAACAAGTTTTCTTGGGCAGGGGCTTTAGGAATATTTTGATTGTTAATATTGATACAAGCCCTGGGGACTGTAGGCCTCCACGCAGAGATCCAGGCTGGAGGATGCTGGTCTCCCATGAATAATAAATATATGACTTAAGCGCCCTAGGACACCCCCCATGCATTATCGTCTCTGAGGCGGAAGGAGCTGGGTCCTAGGGGTGCTAACCAACAGTGACCAACAGTGTCAGGGGCAAACCAGGAGGCTGTGTGGCCAGGGGACAATAAGGGTGAGCCTGACAGGCTGGCACAGCCCATGAGCCAGGCAGGGGGTGGGGGTCATACCAGCCTGCTGTGTCCATGGTACACAGGATGTATGGACTCTCACCAAACCCCAGGTCACTCGCCCAGGGCAGCCCAAGCCCACACCTGCCCATCAATCAGGCTTACTCTGGCCTCCCAAAGACAATGTGGCATAGCCTCTATTCAGATGTAGTTCAACAGTAATGCCAAGCCCTCCAGATGAACCCATCCTGAAGGGGGACAAGGTCACACAGAAGTCAAGGAGGGGAGGCGAGAGGGGCCAAGCGGCCTCAATGACAGAGGCCTAGAGTCAGCTGCATCTGTCCCCAGCCTCACCGTACCAGATTGCTGTCCCTGTCCCTGTTTTTGTTCAGGAGCAGAGGGAGCTGGGTGTGGGGAGGGGACTAAGGAGGGGAGGCCTAGCTTGGTGTCATCACTCAGTGAGGGAAGCAGTCCAAGACAGTTTGATGGCACTGAGGCTGAGGAGGGGACCAGGATGCAGGAGAGGTACAAGGTGGGTGAGGGGCAGAGGTGAGGGTGGAAGAAGAGGTGAAGAGGGTGGAGGGAGGATGCAGGAGGGACGGGAGGAAGGATCAAGAAAGAGCCAGAAGAGGGATGGAGGAAAGCAAAGAGGAGGGAGGAAGAGGGGGAAGAGGAGGGAGAGGAGGGATAGGGAGGAAGGGGAAGAGGAGGGAGAGAGGAGAGGGAGGAGGGGGAAGAGGAGGGATAGAGGGAGAAAAGAGGGGAGGAGGAAGAAGAGGGATGGGGGAAAGCAAAGAGGAAGGATAAAGAGAAAAAGGAGGAGGGGGAAGAGGAGGGAGAGAGGAGAGGGAGGAGGGGGAAGAGGAGGGAGAAGAGAGGAGAGGGAGGAAGGAGAAGAGGAGGGAGAGAGGAGAGGGAGGAAGGGGAAGAGGAGGGAGAGAGGAGAGGGACGAAGGAGAAGAGGAGGGACGAAGGAGAAGAGGAGGGAGAGGAGAGGAGAGGGAGGAGGGGGAAGAGAGGAGAGGGAGGAAGGGGAAGAGGAGGGAGAGAGGAGAGGGAGAAAGGGGAAGAGGAGGGAGAAGAGAGGAGAGGGAGGAGGGGGAAGGAGGGAAAGGAGAGATAGGGAGGAAGGGGAAGAGGATGGAGATGAGAGGAGAGGGAGGAGGGGAAAGAAGAGGGATAGAGGGAGAAAAGAGGAGAGGAGGAAGAAGAGGGATGAGGGAGAGGAGGGGGAAGAGGAGAGATTAGGAGAGATGGAGGAAGGATGGAAGATTTGTGAAAGAAACAGAAGAGGGCGTGGAGGACGTGGGAAAAGGATGACAGGGTACAGGGGCTGAGACAAGATGGGAGGAGAAGGGGACAGAGAGGAGATAGAGGGCTTGGCGTGGTGGAGATGGAGGGACAGCCCACTGATCAGGTGTGGAGCTGGCATGGACCCATGGCATGGTACAAGCCATGCCTCCTTATGGATCTAAGGACCAGCTACACCTGAGGCCATTCTGGATCCTCTGAACAAACACATTTCTATTTATTTTGGAAATGCAGCCAGGGTGTAGGAGGAGAGGCCCCTGCCTTCACCAGCTCACAGGCGCAGGCCACCCTCGGCAAACACTCAGCCTAGAAGGCACTTGGTTTCCTCAAGGTCACTCAACAAGTCAGGCCCTAGGGTCGGAGGGGAGTCTGTGATGCCTCCTGATGCTCCGCTTCATGTCCCATGCACACGCCTTTGTCATCTCAGCTACTGGGTGCCAAGATAGTCACCCTAGATGCCCACAAGAGCCTGATGCCTGCACCACACAGCAGTGACATCAGGGCAGACTAACCACCCTTGGGGCCGGGCATCGACCAGCATGGAGAACTGGCATCCTCATGGAACACAGCCTCAAGAGAAGGGTGAGAAGCAGAGATGCCTACACCCACAGCTGGAGAGAGGCTGAACATGCACTCCCTGGGCCCCTGGAGAAGCCAGCCAGGAAAGCTGCTCCAAATGCCCGGCTTCCAAAACACTAAGAAACCCAGTTTGCAACCACCCAAGCAGACAGTGCCAGCCTATGCCAGGCAGGAAGGCTGGGATGACCAATGCACCATGGGACAGGTACCCAGCCTCTGCTTCAGGAACTCCATTTTATATCAACCAGCGCTCTAGGGTCAGCATTGAACCAGCATCCCAGGGCCCCAGGCTGGACGCTGGGGTCCGGTGCCTATGGCCACTAACAATCTCTACCCCCTCCTCTACCCTAGGCTAAGGCATCCTGCTCTGTGCCCCCACTACAGCTCTACGACAGCATGGCGAGGCCTGCCTGGACCTCCAGGATCCTACCTCATACCCAAGACTGGGCACTGAGCCCTGCAATGCATAGGTGTAGAAGTGGTGATCTCGTGACACACACCTGCGAACCAGGGAGGCCTTGTCCTACCAACACTCCCCTTAGAAAGGATAGGAGGTCCTACGCACTAGCTTTTCCAGATTCTTCTGACTATACAGCAGATACTGGTCACTTGGAGGACCTGGTTTTTAAAAAGTGAAGGCACTGAGCACAAGCCACAATGCTCCTCACGGTCTGACCTCACTGGTGTGGACACCTCCAAGGGACCAGGTGATGACACTGAGCATGCAGGTGGCAGAGGAGACAGAAGAACACCATTCACTGTTTTGTTGCTGTGACAAAACACTAACAAAAACCAAGTTAGGGAGGAAAGGGTTTATTTGACTTCTAGGTAACAGTCCATCATCGAGGGAAGCCGAAGCAGGACCTCGGGGCAGGAACCTGGAGCAGAGACTGAAGCAGAGACTGTGGAGGAACACTGCTTACCGGCTTGCTTCCCCTCGCTCACTCAGCTAGCTTTATTTTTTTATTTTTTTTTTATGTATATGAGTGTACTATCTGCATGTAGGTCTGTGCACCTGTGTCGTGCAATGCCGCAGAGGTCAGAAGAGGGTGTTGGATTCCCCTGGAACTAGAATTAAAGACGGTTCTTAGCTGCCATGTGAGTGCTGGGAATCCAACCCAGGTCCTTTGCAAGAGCGGTTGGTGCTCTTAACCATCAGCTAGCTTTCTTATGCAGCCAGGGATGTCATGTCTAGATTTGCATCAACTTGGCAAAAACGATGACAGACAATAATTCATACACTGGAAATGAAGAGCGATTTAACACTAACATGCCATTTTTTATAATGTGTTTTCCAATAAATTAACAAAGTCTACACTTAGGCAAATTCCCGACAACTAGACCCATCTCTAAACACTCATAAAATTTTATTGACTTGGAAACTGAGAATTTCTTTATTGGGGTGAAACACCTAGTATGGGATATTTGCCCTAGGGCCTAGTCTGCACCTCAATTTACAAAGACTGAACAGGACTCGGAGTGTGCCCTGCTACCTCGGTGTGTGTCACTGGGAGGGGTCCAGCCCCTTCCTGCCTCTTACTCCCCACACTCTCCATCTTGTATTACTCCATCTTGTATTACAACGTTACACAGCCAGAGGCTGAACAGAGGTGTAGAAAAGCACGCCCAGCAAGCTTTCAGCAGACCAGACCAACAACTCTAACCTTGATGAGCCTACTGTACGACCAGCCCTTAGATGCCAGCTGCCCCACCAGCACCCATCGCTACTCCGGATGCACACGATCCAGACTAGGACGAGGGCAGAACATATCACACCCTCACCTGCCACCCTTGGTAGCCTGGGAAAAAGCTTCCCCCCAGCTGGTACAGGCCAGCTGGGAGGCTGACTGGTTCTCCAGCCAGACGTGCCCACACTGGGGCTGATTTGGGGGATGAGAAAAGGCCTCACTAGAATCCAAGCTGATTTACAGACTCTGGAGGGGAGGCTGGCATTTCCCAGACCCTAGCGGCATCCCTGTAAATCACTTTGTTCTCTGCTCAGTCGGCAGGACGGCTTTGTAAATAAATGCCGAGGATGATGAGTCTGGGAACAGGAAAGCTGAAAGGGACAAAGGTAATGAGGGTCACCGGGAAGCCGTCTGTCTGCAGCCGTCTGTCTGCACGCCAGAGGCGCGGCGAGTGTGGGGGGGATACTGGCCCTCAGCCATGGGACGAGGTTAAGAGGTGGAGGGGAGGGGAGCCAGGACCCACAGAGCAAAAAGGCAGCAGGGCAAGCTCTCTTAAAACAGGGGGCTCACTTAATCCCAGCACTCGGGAGGCAGAGGCAGGTGGCTCTCTGTGAGTTCAAGGCCAGCCTGGTCTACATAACAAGTTCCAGGACAGCCAAGGCTACAGGGAGACCCTGTCTCAGAAACACCAAAAAAACAAAAAAGAGGCTCAGACCTCAGAATCACCTTAAGCTGTAGTCCCCTGCTCGAATCACTACTCAGCCCGTCAAGCCTCACAGGCAGTAACCTCATATTCCCTTCCCTAGACTTTACACCCTGTGTCCACCCAAGCCATCCTAGCCCCATGCAGCACCATTTGAGGGTATACACACTGCATGATCCCTGGGTCCCCAACACCCTCTTCTCTGCAAGCTGCAAACAGGATGCAACCTCTCCTCTGAGTGTCCACAGTCTCAGGCCCCTCTCCTGCCTCACAGGGTGCATGTGATGGAAGTAGACCAGTCAGTCACATTCTGGGGACCATAAATCCAGAGCAGGGACTTGGAGAACTGATCCCTTTCCTAATGCTTTCTCAAAGGGGTCCTGCAGTGTGGGGCCCATCTATTTCAAGAATTCCTTCCCTGAGGAGACATAAACAGTGTCTATCTACCCCTTCCTCACAAAATGCCAATGGCCAAACCAAAGTAAAATTCCACTGTAGTTCCAACCTAGGGCACAATGAGGTTCTTAAGCTTAATTACAGAGCATGGTAAGGGGTTACTTACGGGAACGTGGATAACCCCAAAGCAGCAGCACTGGAAAATCTGCCCCCAGTGTGGATGATGGCTTGCCTGTAGCTACAAAGGTGGAGCCCCCTCTCCTAGGCTCCGTCAGCCTGTGTCGAGACTAGCATAGCACAGCCTCAAGGCCCTGAGGCCACATGCAATTAGGACAGAATTACATACACTTGGCTGGGATGGAACCTGAGGTGAGGGTCCCCACCCCCTACCAGGATGTTGATGGGCTTCTGGAAGCAGGCACATCTGATGAAGATGGTGGCAGTTTTGTTCAGAGGACCCTGTTCTACGATACCACCTAAATGAGGAACGGCAGGAAGTAGAACATTCTTCACAGACAGCAGGGACCAACTCGAGGGAACTGCACCAGAGGCACCCCAAGGAGGGGCAGGAAGGTGACTGGGAGCACCCTCAGGGAGCACAAGAGCACAGGAGGCACTGGTCTGAGAGGCCCAAACGCAGGATGGTTGAGCACGGTGCCCAGCGCCTTCAGCATGTGCCCGGGCTTACACCTTGCCCGGTTCTACACACTTCCTAGGGTTTGCCAGATAGAACACCTGTACTGCAATCTGCTGTCCTTGGAGTATAACACTCATTACTATTTCATCAGACCAGCTGGGGACTACCCTAAAGAGACCTTCGTAGGGGATGCTGATGCTGACGTGCCTGCCCTCTGCTGGGGAAGGTCCTCGGACCTTAACCTGACATTCCAGCCACACTCTCTCTTGCCTTTGCCTCCCAACTATATGTGGTCTCAGGAGGTGCTGGAGAATATATGGACTGTGTAAGGCTACATCCAGCTGGGGTAAGGCTGGACAGGTGACCATGGCAGTGACCTGGGGACACCAATTCGCAGCCTTACTCCTTCCTATGTCCCCCTCTTTGCTCACAGGGGCTCCTGTCAACCTTCACCCATTTGCTAGCCATTTGACTTGGGCAGGTGACTTATTGAACTTTGTCCCCACCTGGAAACTGTGTCTGCGCATGTCCCATGTTGGCATGCCCGGCACAGGGCTCCTTTGTGTCCTCTTGCAGAGGACCCAGGTTCGATCCACAGCACCCACATGGCAGCTGAGAACCATCTGTAACTCCAATTCCAGGGGAATCCAACACCCTCTTCTGACCTCCACGGCATTGCACAACACGGGTGCACAGACCTGCATGCAGACAGTACACTCATACACATACATAAAAAATAAATAAAATTAAAAAAAAAAAAAAGAATTCAAGGCCAGCCTGGTCTACATAGCAAGCTCCAGGCCAGTTGGGACTAAAGGAAGACCCTGTCTCAAAAAAAAAAAGTCACAGTCCTAAATATATAATTCAGGGAGTTATTTATTGTTTTGTTTTGTTTTTTATTTTTTTATTTCTGTATGTGTATCAATGTACTGTCTGCATGCAGGTCTGTGCACCCGTGTCGTGCAATGCCACGGAGGTCAGAAGAGGGTCTTGAATTCCCCTGGAGCTGGAGTTCTCCTGGAATTGGAGTTTCAGACGGCTCTTGGCCGCCATGTGGGTGCTGGGGATCGAACCCGGGTCCTCTGTAAGAGCGGTCAGCGCTCTTAACCGCTAGGCCATCTCTCCAGCCCCTGTTTTGTTTTTTGAGACAATGTCTCACTATGTAACCTTGGCTGGCTTTGAATTCACTATGTAGACCAAGCTGACCTAGACCTCACAAACATCCACCCGCCTCTGGCTCCCAGATATGCTAGAATTAAAGGCATGTACCACCATGCCCAGATATTGTTTTAAAACCAGTATTTACTTCTGTGTTTTGTTTTGTTTTGTTTTGTTTTTTAAGACAGAGTGTCCCTATAGCCCCAGCTGGCCTGGAATTCACTATGTAGATCAGTCCAGCCTGGATCACAGAGATCTGTCTGCCTCTGCCTCCTGAGTCCTGGGATTAAAGGCATGCACCACCACACCCAGTTATCTTTTATTTTTCAAGGTTTATTTTCATTTTTAAATTATATGTATACGCGGGGCTATGCACATGTGTGAGCACGGTGCCTACAGCGGCCAGAAAAGAACGTCGGATCCTGTGGAACTGGAGTTACAGACAGTGTGAGCCGCCATTGAGTACTGGAAACTGCACACCTCAGTCCTCTTCCAGAGCAGCTAAGCCACCTCTCCAGCCCCTAACGTCTGCATTTTTCCAAGCACAAGCAAGCACAGAATGCTAAAAACAGTCACTTGGCGCAAGGGATGGGAGTCAACAAACCAAACCGGATTCACACGGGTCAGGAGGCAAAGGCAGAATGAATGTCACACTGCCAGCCACGTGCTTCAGGCTAGATAAGCGCCCTGCCAGCCAGCCTACAGAGATCAGAGCCCAGGGCGAGCAAGCCCCCAAAGAGCAGAGATTATCCTTCACGAAAGCAGCAGTGTCGAGGGGGGCTTGGGCTGAGAAAGCACTCCTATCCCACGAGACTGGCAGTAGGGATGCGCAGAGTCGGTACTGTGCAAATGTACGACCTCGCCAAAAAGACAGGTGGATCTCTGAGTTCAAGGCCAGTCTGGTCTACACAGTGAGTTCCAGGCCAGCCAAGGCTACATAGTGAGACGCTGTGTAGAAAAAGAAACAGGGGGGGTGCCAAGCAAGAAGAGCTCTGAAAGCCTCTGTCAAGTTAGACCTCAGCGATGTGAATGAAGATGAATCGCATGGCACAGTGAACTGAAAAAGATAATGCTGATGATTTCAAACAGTGGGAAGAACTAACAGCCAGTGAAGTGCTTGCCTCGCAAGCCCAAAGACCTGACTTCGATCCCTATATCCCAGGTGAAAAACGACAGGTACGGCACCATATCCTTGCAATCCCACCAACGGGGGTGGATGGAAACAGAAGGCTCCCTGGCCGGCCGGCCGGCCTAGCCAGATCCATGCAGTGCAGCCCATGATAGTAAGAGACCTTTCCAAAGGAGGTAGACAGTGTTTCTGTCTACACCCAAGGGTGTCCTCTGGTGTGTACACACACACACACACACACACACACACACACATTCACAGGCACAGGAACATGCCCACACAGATGCATTTAAAAAAATGCCAGGCATGGTGGCTCGCCCTTTTAATCTCAGCACTGGAGTTCAAGGCCAGCCTGGTTTACATAGTGAGTTTCAGGCCAGCTCTGGCTACAGGGAGACCCTATATCATTAAACAAGGCTAGCTTAGTCTACATAGTGAGTTTTAGGCCAGCTGAGGCTACAGGGAGACCCCACTCCAAAAAAAAAAAAAGAACCGGGGGGAGGAGGGTGTGCTTCAGTGGTTAGGAGCATTTACTGCTCTTCCAGAGGACATCAGTTCAGTTCTCAGCACCTACATGGTAGCTAACACCACCCTAACTCTAGTCCCAGGGGATCTGACCCCCCTCTTCTGGCCTTCACAGGCACCATGCATGTACATGGTCCACTTATATACATGCAAAGCACTCATACACATAAAATAAAATTCTTTTTAAAAAGAATTAGACTGCCAGGCATGGTGGTTACACACTTTTAATCCCAGCACTCAGGAGGCAGAGGCAGGTGGATCTCTGTGAGTTTAAGGCTAGCCTGGTTAACAGTGAGCTCCAAGGACAGCTGGGGCTATAGGGAAGCCCTGTCTCAAAAAAAAAGAACTGGGGGCTGGAGAGACAACCGGTGGTTAGCAGGTTTCCCTATGAGCATGAAGACTACAGTTCTGACCCCCATAGGTGGGCAGCATGGGAGCCCATCTATAATTTCAGCCTAGAAAAGCACTGCCGGGGCTGGAGAGATGGCCTAGCGGTTAAGGGCGCCGACCGCTCTTACAGAGGACCCGGGTTCGATCCCCAGCACTCACATGGCAGCCGAGAGCCATCTGAAACTCCAATTCCAGGAGAACTCCAGCTCCCGGGGAATCCGAGACCCTCTTCTGACCTCCGCAGCATTGCACGACACAGGTGCACAGACCTGCATGCAGACAGTACATTCATACACGTACAGAAATAAATTAAAAAAAAAAAAAAAAGGCACTGCCAGATCTCCAGATCAGCGAGCTGGTGAAACAAGCCACATGGCCAGCTGTGGGTTCAATTGAGAGAACCCTGCCTCACTGCACATGGTGGAAGAGTGATGGAAAAGAACTACCAACATACCAGCATCAACCTTGGAACTCCGCGTGCACTCAGAAACACATGCGCATGTGCCCACACACGTATGCATGCACACACACATGCACACATACATGGAGGTAGGAGGGGGGCAGACAAAAGAGCTGATTCACTGTAGGACAGAGCACAGCTCAGGGACGTACTCCAGGCCACCACTCTGCAGGGTCCATAAAACCCCCAGACCTGGTCCCAGCTCCCATCCTGATGAAGACTTGCTTGTTCCTCTAGGCCTCCTGTGAACACCATCCTCACGTTCGCTTTCTGCAGAACTGACTCTGAAATTCTCCCATGAGCCCATTCACAGTGACCTGTCCACCTGTGTGTGTGAGCCAGGGCAGGGAGTTGTGCTGCTGACACAGTCACGTGGCCGATTTGGTAGAAATGACACCCAAGGTTGAACAGGAGGCGTGACTGTTTCCATCTTCCGGCCAGTAGGTAACGCAGCTGTTCCTTCCTGAAAACGCCGTTAGTTCGTCAGATGCTCGGGGATTCCATCCATATCTGTGATGCCCAGGCAGACACACCACAGCTCAGAACTGAAGTTTTCAATCTTGTCTATGATGTGGATTGTAACTTCCCCTAAATCCAGCTTTCCACCCAACTTCTACAGCCTTTTTCATAGGAATTGTGCTGTTTGGGATTTGGGCTTTTGGGATTTCAGTATTTGGGATTCTAGTCTGAATATCTTTCAGTTATATGGTAGGCACATGAGAGGGAGGCACCCAGACAGATGGCTGACATCAGGTCCTATACCAGTCTAAAACACGAGACATCAGACACCAACCACATCGGGATCATCAGAGAAGGTGAAGGTGTCCTTCCTCCGAAAAAGACAGAACAAGCTGACATCAGAGCTGGGTCGAGTGCCTGAGATCCATCCTATCACACCAGGTCACTTCTGAAGGAGCTGGAATCCCCCAAAGACAACCAGGAAGGAAGGAAGGTACCATCCAGTCTGCACCCCAAGACGCTGGGACCCCCTCATCGCTAACACTCCACAGACGCAGGATCTGGTCTGGAACTATAGCCATGTGCAGGGCCCATCTGCAGGGCCTGGGGAGGGGCGGGGAGGGCAGGGGCTGGCACTGGCAATAAAGCCAGACAGACCTGTCCAGCTGGGGACAGTCAATGGCACGTGTAACAATAGCTCTCTCATTCACTCACAATGTCCACAGCCCTCCTGCAGGGATAACAGTGGCTGGTGGGTGGGTATTGGGGTCAGATCCTACCACGTCCTTCTAAATCTGCATTACAGTTGGAAGCAGAGGCTAGTCCTTCTCAAACCCACATCCTGGAGGCCATCATGAAGTTTCCGTTCATCACGATCCAGCGACCAGGCCACAGGGGCATTGCGGGATCCCTGCTTTCAGCTTTGGAGATACTGGTGGGATCGAGAGGTATGGCCTGCAATTCTGCCCAGAGGTGAAGCCCCCACGCGGGCTCCTCGGCATGAGTGGACCAACTTCCCCCCAAGAGTCGCTGTTACTGGAGGGTCTCCTGTGAACGTGGGCAGTACACACACTCCTGGAAGCAGTGGTGAATGCTGGGAGGAAGGCACTCCCAGGGACATCGTGGCCCGGGTCTGCAGCTTCCCTGTGGAACTGGTGAATCTTCAACATGCTCCAGTGCCCAGCACAAAGCCTGCAGGCATCTGCTGGACTAAACCTCCGGGAGCCACCAGCAAGAACTGGGAAGCGCAGAGCCACAGGGCACCTTGGCACCAGGGTAGCCTTGGTGGCCAGGAGACTCCTTCCCCAACCCGTGCCATCAGTTACTGTGAGGACACCAGGCTAGCAAAGCCCTCGACGACGAGGGCTCAGCATGCTCCTGTGGGGCTGGGTCACCAGACAACATCCGACTCCACTGAGTTACTTCAGCACAGAAGACAGGACTCAGGGTGACCTGGGGTCCCCATAAAGGGTTTTCACACAGCACTGACACGCCAGTGGATCCCCCTAGAGTTTCAATCCAGGGAGAAAAGCCAGTCAAGAACACCCAGTATGCCTCCATCAGAGCCGGAATCAGCTCCCTGGGGCTCATGTGAGGACAGGGCTCCATGTCACCTGAGACACATGTCACAGGGCCCCACGTCACCTCCCTGGGGTGGAGTGAGAACCAGGGCTGGTCACCTCTCTGGGGAACATGTGAGAGCCATACCCATCACCTCCACACCTTCTCCCTCGGGCACACTGAGTGTCAGAGCGTCACGTCACCTCCCTGGGGTGCATGTGAGCACCAGGGCTCGTCACCTCTCTGGGGTACACTGAGCACAGTTCCACGTCACCTCCCTGGGGTACACGTGAGGAAGAGGACTGTGGAGCCAGCACTGTGCAGTCCCCAGATTTCTCCACTGAGCCCAGAGTGTAAACTAGTAAACAGCAGCCATGTTCCAGAAAGAACCTGTCCCCTGGCTACCGTTTAGGGAAGGAGAGAAAGCATGCTTTCAGCAGTTTCAAGAAACTGTCCTGCAGAGTTTCAATCACCCTTCCTCCCTCCATCCCTTCCTTTGGATACCCGTGGGGCCATGCTAAGCACTGACCTGTTTGTCAAACATTTGACAATGAAAACAATTCTTGCTCAAGGAGATGGCACTGTGTGGGTAGCAGCAGTAAGTCGGCCAACAACCAAGGCATCCTCAGAGGGACCCATATCACAAGTGCTCTGGAGGAGCACTACAGACAGGAAGGGGATGGGAGGCGGAGGAGAGGGTAGTCTCATGGGGTGGACAGCCAGGAGGACCTGACAAAGGAAGAGTCCTGTAGCCCTCTGGGGGAGCCAGCAGTCCACAAAGTGGGACCAGTTCCCCAGGGTGGAACTACCCTGATCATCGGGGGGGGGGGGGCCTACGGAGAAGCCAGCCCAGCTGTGCCACAGTGGGTGACAGTGGGCACAAGGCGAGGACACAGACAGAACCAGGCTACGTGGGGAAGGAAGACTTGGCGTTCTGAGTGGGAGGGTCTGCCCAGCATCTCAGATACCAATGGCTGTGGTTGGACGTTCAGGAAGTTCAGTCCCCAGGTTCCTCTGTGCACTGTGTCTGTGGCTGGGACTTTGAGGAGGAGACTTGCTATCTTCATAAGGAGAGAGTGGAGCTGACACGCCTCTTCTGTCTCCAAGGTAATATCCTCCACCACAAGCCCTGGCCAAAGCCTGAGAGGCAGTGCTTAAAGAACCATTTGTACAAACACAGACATCTTCAGTCAAAGGAACGACTCTCTAATGGCAAGTGTCAAGTTGAGTATTTCTTATGAGCTGAGAACCTACCATGAGAAAAACATCACATTTGTTTTTGTTTTGTTTTTGCCATAGGGGCTCTTAATGTTTATAAGCGATGGACCCATCGTTTTATCATTTTTAAGTTGCCAAGACATAATCTCCAAAGGACCGTTAGCAAGTTGAAAACAAAATACTTGTCCCTCTGAAAGTATCAGCAGAGCAGCAAGAGGCCACGTCCATTGCTGTGGACTCACCCCGGACTGAGACCCTGCACTAGAAGGAGACATCTGTGAAGTAGGGTATGTAGTTACAGGAAGAGTGCGGGACCGGGACGGAATACACCCAAGATGAAAGCACAGGGTGACTCGTGAATGCATCCGCCCATCTGCGCTGGGATCCACTGGCCCCCAGACCCAATCCACCTGAGCAGGAACGCTGCAGGGCACAGCCCCAACCCTAGGCTAGCCCTTGGCCACCTGCACACACACACCACTCTCATTCTCCCTCCCACCCTCCCCTGAAGGGCGTCAGCCATCTCTCATTTCCCTGCTTCACCAACTCTATTTCCAAACTAATGGGGACTCAACACCATTAAACATGATTTAATTTGTTTTCTCTAATGATCAGCCCACGGTGTTAAGACATCTCTCCTTTTCCACTTGAAAGGCAAAAGGGGTGATTTCTTCCCATCTAAATATGTAAACCTCTGGCGGAGCACAGCCCCAGCTAGGGAGAAGTCAGCAGACAGCACTGACGAGCACTCGTGGGTTTGGGGGGCTCCTTTGGTACACAGCTGACTGCATCTCCAGGACCCACCACTACCACCACCACCACCAGGAACCCTCCAAGGCCTGAGTATGACAGTCAGTGGCAGAGTGGGCAGCTTCCTGTCCCCCTGTAGCACAGGGACAACAGCAGCACCCACTTGTACCCACAATGGCAGTCCCACACTGAGGCAGGGGGAACTCTGAGTTTGAGGACATGGTGGGTTCCATAGTGAATTCCAGGCCAGGCTGGGTTACATGAAATTCTGCCCCCCAAAAAAGGGCAGAGGTCAGATATGGTGCTGCATGCTTTTAAATCCCAGCACTTGGGAGGCAGAAGCAGGAGGATCTCTGTGAGTTTGAGGCCAGCCTGGCCTACATAGCAAGTTTTAAGCCAGTCAGAAGTAGACAGTGAGACCTTGTCTCATTGGAGAGAGAGAGAGAGAGAGAGAGAGAGAGAGAGAGAGAGAATGCTCAATGGTTAAGAGTGCTTATTGCGGGCTGGAGAGATAGCCTAGCGGTTAAGAGCACGGACTGCTCTTGCAGAGGACCTGGGTTCGATCCCCAGCACCCACATGGTGGCTAAGAACCATCTGTAACTCTAATTCCAGGAGAACTCCAGTTCCAGGGGAATTCGAGACCCTCTTCTGACCTCCGAGGCATTGCACGACATGGGTGCACAAACCTACATGCAGACAGTACATTCATACACATACAAAAATAAAAAAAAATAAAAAAAAAAGAGTGCTTATTGCTCTTCCAAGGGACCAGAGTTCAGTTCCTAGCACCCATGTCGGGCAGCTTACAACCATCACTCTCTTCTGGCCTCGAGAGGCACCTGCACTCAGATAGACACATAAATAAAAAATAACAAAATAAATTGCCAGGCGTGGTGGCGCACACCTTTAACCCCAGCACTCGGGAGGCAGAGACAGATGGATCTCTCTGAGTTCAAGCCCAGCCTGGTCTACAGAGCAAGCCAGCTAGGATTAAAGGGAGACCCTGACTCAAAAAGACCAAAAAATAAAATAAAATAAAATAAATCTTTTTTAAAAGGAGCACGCCTTTAATCCCAGCACTCAGGAGACAGAGACAGGAGGATCTTTGTGAATTCAAGGCCAACTTGGTCTATATAGCAAGTTCCAGGCCTAGCTAGGGCTACAGACAGACCCTGTCTTTATTTTTATTTATTTATTTATTTATTTATTTATTTGGTCTTTTGGAGACAGGGTCTCCCTTTAGTCCCAGCTGGCCTGGAGCTTGCTATGTAGACCAGGCTGGCCTTGAACTCAAGAGATCTGCCTGCCTCTGCCTCCCTAGTGCTGGAATTACGGAAGAGTGCTGGGATTAAAGGTGTGCACCACATGCCTGGCTTCAGACCCTGTCTTTAAAAGCCCTGCCCCCAACAAAGGGAGCAGTAAAGCCAGCAAGGACACGCCAAGGTCATATGTTCAACATACAAAGAAGCCAACCTCAAACCCTGGTGTATCTGACCCCAAAATCCTGTTCTTGGGCCCACGGGTGATAGGTGAATCTTCAGGTTACTTCCAATACCTTAAGCTGACATGACTTCAATAGTCTACAGTCTCTTTGTGAACTGCCCTTGCTGCTGTGTCTCTGTTTGACCCTGCTACCCTCTGTAAGGTCAAACCACACCTGTGTGCTGTTCTAGAGCTTTCCATGGGCCACCCCCAACCTCATTCTCAGAATACTGCTGCGACGCAGGATCTAAGCAGATTTGAGGGCTGGCTCTAAGCCTCACTCCATCCAGGGCTCAGCTGGCTTGACCATCAGACCAAAAGCTGCCAGCTCCATAGGCTCTGCTGGGCCGATCGCTGCCCATCCCTGGCTGCCCAGGATGAAGGGTCTCAGAAGCCCAGGCACCCAGGGCGGCTGCCAATTTCCCTGTTACTCTCTAAGTCACAGAACAAGGGCTGTAAGCTCATTGAGGGAAGGTGCCAGAACTTGGGTTTTTCTTAAACATCCCCGTGTTGGGAGAGAGAAAGGGCACTGGGCCATTTTTGCCACCAGCTAAAATACTTCAGTCTTGGATCAAAGATGAATATGAGCGAGAGACAGCAGGACAGGACGGGTGCTTCAGGAGAGCAGAGCAAAGAGACCCAGACTGCAGCCACCAGACGAGCTGTGGACCCCACCCACCCACCAGCCAGCCCTTCACCCAAAGACCAACAATCCTGTAGCCTCACACTACATAAACCAGGCCAGTGCTTATGTCCCCACCCTGCCCTGCCCTGCCCTGCCCTGCCTAGTCCAGGCATGTCAGGGACCCCTCTACGCCAAAACCTGAGTCAGGAAGCACAGCAGGGGACCGGCATGCACTCAAAGGCCAGGCTGAGCCAGGTCGACTCCTACCAGCAGCCCCACCAAACGGAAACAGCAGCTGGAAGGCCAGGGGTGGAGCCTCACTCCGTAGGCACCAGCTCCAGCTCCAGCTGGTGGGGCCCAAACCTCATGAGGCACAGGCCAGGATGGGGAGCTGGCTCAGCCCCCAGCTCACACCAAACTACCAAGCAGGCCTGGCACCTGATGGCCTGGCACTGGCAGGAGGACCCCTGAGGGCTATCTCACCAGCTGCTCTGGCACCTACACCCACCACAGACTGAAGCAATCTTCAGCCATCCTCACAGAACAGACATCTACCCTCTGAGCTCCCAACCAGCCTTTCTAGAAACCTCTTCCCTTACCTGCCCCTCAACCCTGCTGCACACACAAGGCCCCAAGGCTAAGCTCAAGGCTGAGACCCAATGCCCCTACCCTTTGAGCTCTCTCTGCTCTGACAGGCAAGCACCAGACAGTCACACAGTGTCCTCTGGTGAGGGCTGTCTCTTCTGCAGTGAAAGAGACCCGCATGGGGTCCCTAAATGTCCCAGGGGCTCCACATACCTTGAACACACCCCAAAACCTAACTGCCAACTTGTGCCCACTCTTCCTGGCTGGCCTCAAGAGCTCTCTGTGTGAGGCGCGGCTGTCAGGTAGGGGGTCAAAAACTCTAATTGCAGATAAAGCTCATAATTAGCCTTGGATTAATTAAAAAGTGAGAAAACTAATTACTTAACAATGTCATTGGTTTAATATGTGTAATCTTTGAAAGTGTGCAGCCCTAAGAGAAGAAAGGAAGGCTTTCAAAAATCTCCCAGGAGGATACAGACAAGGAGGCATGCTCAGTAGGTCTCCCTAAATCTCTGCCCTCTGCCTTGCATCTGAGACATGAAGAGAACTGCACAGCCAAGTGCAGGGATTGGAGACAGCAGGTCCTGCATGGGCTGTCCCCTCAACATGCATCCTCCCAAGAGAACCACAGTGGGGACTCCATCATTGTTGGATGGATGGATGGATGGATGGATGGATGGATGGATGGATGGATGGATGGATGGATGGATGGACGGATGGACGGATGGACGGATGGACGGATGGACACTTCTTTAGACTTGCCTCTAGGTCACAAGCCCAGGTACAGCCAACTAGACACGCATTCATGGCTAGAGATTTATGCAAGCCTCACCCAACACCTGATGGCCATACCAGGGACTCTATCCAGACCAGGCCTGGCATTACTCTATCCAGACAAGGCCTGGCATTACTCTATCCAGACCAGGCCTGGCATTACTCTATCCAGACCAGGCCTGGCATTACTCTATCCAGACCAGGCCTGGCATTACTCTATCCAGACCGGGCCTGACATTACTCTACCCAGACAGGGCCTGGCATTACTCTATCTAGACCAGGCCTGGCATTACTCCATCCAGACCAGGCCTGGCATTACTCCTCTATCCAGACCAGGCCTGGCATTACTCTATCTAGTCCAGGCCTGGCATTACTCCTCTATCCAGACCAGGCCTGGCATTACTCTATCTAGACCAGGCCTGGCATTACTCCTCTATCCAGACCAGGCCTGGCATTACTACTGGCTCCCAGACCAGGCCTGGCATTACTCCTCTATCCAGACCAGGCCTGGCATTACTCCTCTATCCAGACCAGACCTGGCATTACTCTATCCAGACCAGGCCTGGCATTACTCTACTCAGTCCAGGCCTGGCATTACTCCATCCAGACCAGGCCTGGCATTACTCCTCTATCCAGACCAGGCCTGGCATTACTACTGGCTCCCAGACCAGGCCTGGCATTACTCTATCTAGACCAAGCCTGGCATTACTCCTCTATCCAGACCAGGCCTGGCATTACTCCTCTATCCAGACCAGGCCTGGCATTACTCCTCCATCCAGACCAGGCCTGGCATTACTCCTCTATCCAGACCAGGCCTGGCATTACTCCTCTATCCAGACCTGGCCTGGCATTACTCCTCTATCCAGACCAGGCCTGGCATTACTCCTCTATCCAGACCAGGCCTGGCATTACTCCTCTATCCAGACCAGGCCTGGCATTACTCCTCTATCCAGACCAGGCCTGGCATTACTCCTCTATCCAGACCAGGCCTGGCATTACTCCTCTATCCAGACCAGGCCTGGCATTACTCCTCTATCCAGACCAGGCCTGGCATTACTCCTCTATCCAGACCAGGCCTGGCATTACTCCTCTATCCAGACCAGGCCTGGCATTACTCCTCTATCCAGACCAGGCCTGGCATTACTCCTCTATCCAGACCAGGCCTGGCATTACTCCTCTATCCAGACCAGGCCTGGCATTACTCCTCTATCCAGACCAGGCCTGGCATTACTCCTCTATCCAGACCAGGCCTGGCATTATTCTATCCAGACCAGGCCTGGCATTACTCTACCCAGACCAGGCCTGGCATTACTCTACCCAGACCAGGCCTGGCATTACTCTACCCAGACCAGGCCTGGCATTACTCTACCCAGACCAGGCCTGGCATTACTACTGGCTCCCAGTCCTTGCTCAGCTCTGTCTGCCCAACACGCGCTCTTCACAGAGTGAAGCCGCAAGAACATGAGCCGGTTCTAACGTGCTGACAGGGAACAGTGAGGCGAAGTGAACGCCTCGGCCTAAGCACAGGCAGGTCTGCCTGGTGGACTTGGAGGAGACCTGATGGTCAGAGCTGGCGGCCTGGCTCCTTTGGTTGCTGCCTGCTCACTGCCTGGAAGGCCCTCCCCTGCAGGCAGCAGGGCACAGCTGGTATCCTCCCTGGCAGGCTTGAGGGTGGCACCATACTCTGCCTGCACCTTCCACTGGCTCTGTCCCAGCTGTGATCCTGAAAGTCAACCTGCCTCACAAAAACAGATGTGCCCACCAGACCATGGGGGGCTGGGCATGAGCACTGGGAGAAGAGCTTCTCTAAGTTTCTTTCTTGTCTTTCTTAACTAAGGCTCGTTCCTTCCTTCCTTCCTTCCTTCCTTCCTTCCTTCCTTCCTTCCTTCCTCCCTCCCTCCCTCCTTCCTTCCTTGTAGGAAGCTTTCTTTTGTGCTGAACAGGGACCACGCAGCCTTGCTAAGGGGACAGGAAGCTGTAGGGAGCTGGCCTCTCAGTGCAGAGACCAGCCGGCTACTTCTTGTAGCCGGCCTGGGTAGTACTTCCAACTCAGGCCCTTAGCCTGGGACGAGACACATTTTCCACTCTTGCCCATGACTTCCCACTGCTGAACTCTGGACAGGAAATTTCAGACTGATAGCTGATGGCCTATCTTCAGTCTATGTCCACTCACAACACCAGCTACCCAGACTGGTGGTCCACACTGGGACCTGTTTCCAACCCACCGGCCACCCAAAGGAAATGCAGACTTGCCTTATCCTGTATGCACACAAAAGATTTTAAAAAATGATGGCCGGGAATTCCATAACGATGTTAATGGGGAATTCGATTAATTCCTTGCTACCGCCTGCTTTTTTTTTGGTCTTTTCGAGACAGGGTCTCTCTGTAGCCCTAGCTGTCCTGGAACTCACTCTGTAGACCAGACTGGTTTTGAACTCACTCTGTAGACCAGGCTGGTCTTGAACTCACAAAGATCCACCTGCCTCTGCCTCCCAAGTGCTAGGATTAAAAGCGTGCGCCATCATGCCTGGGGAGCCTGCTTTTATAAACCAAATGGCGTCAGTTTCCAGGGCCAACCATAGCCCCCCCCCCCAACTCAGCAGCCACTGCACACCATTGCCCAACCCAGCATCACCCAGCTAGGCCACGTGGTTTGCTCCTCATTGGGGTGGGGTCAGAGAAATCCCCTGACTCTCAGCCACGCCGTGCCCTGAGGGGTGCTAGCTGAGAACTAGCCCCCAATTCAAACTGGATCTTCCCACACTTCCTTCCTCCCTCCCTCCCGCGTCTGCACCACTGAAGCTGTCTATTAAAGGCTGCTATCTGGGCACAGAGGGGAAGCAGGAACACCTAGTCAGAATCCCCACGAGTCTAGAATACTGACCTGGTCACTCTGTCCGTCGGAAGGAAGATATGGCCACCTCTCCCATCGAGGCCCCAATTTTTTGTCTTTTTGTTTTTGAGACGGGGTCTCCCTATAGCCCCAGCTGCTGGAACTCGCTATGTAGACTAGACTGGACTCAATCTCACAGAGATCCGTCTGGCTCTGCCTCCTGAGTGCTGGGATCAAAGGCTTGCATGGCACACCCAGCCTTAGCCTGAGGCCCCCATCTTAGGGGTCAGACACTTATCCTCACCCACTGGGCCCAGAGATTTCTGACAAAGGTACCAAGACTTTTCAATGGGAGAAAGGATGGTCTTCTTACACAAAAGAATGAAGTTGGACCTGACACCCGGTGCAAAGTTAACTCAAAACAGATCTGAAACTAAAACATGAATGTTCAAACTATAAGATGTGGTCCTCTACAAATAGAGGACCCGGGTTCGATCCCCAGCACCCACATGGTGGCCGAGAACCGTCTGAAACTCCAATTCCAGGGGAATCCGACACCCTCTTCTGACCTCCGCGGCATTGCACGAGACGGGTGCACACACCTGCATGCAGACAGTACATTCATACACATACCGAAATAAAAATTTAAAAAAAAAAAAACAACAAATAGATGCAAAGGTTGAGGGGCAAAATGGGAAAGTTTTGACCATTTTCAGACAAGGCACAAAGAGGTGGGCCAGAGCAATGCTCCAGGGTCTCAGCTGCAACTCCCATTACAGAAGGACCCAGGGATCTGCATGCTGAACATCAGCCCAGCTGCGGGAATTGGCCGTGGCACCCCACATCACCTCAGCCTTGGAGGATCTGACATGGTGCACAACATCACCCCAGCTGCAGGGGATCCCACAATGCTCCACATCACCCCAGCTGCAGGGGATCCCACAGTGTTCCACATCACCCCAGCTACAGGGGATCCCACAGTGTTCCACATCACCCCAGCTGCAGGGGATCCCACAGTGCTCCACATCACCCCAGCTGCAGGGGATCCCACAGTGTTCCACATCACCCCAGCTGCAGGGGATCCCACAGTGTTCCACATCACCCCAGCTGCAGGGGATCGCACAGTGCTCCACATCACCCCAGCTGCAGGGGATCCCAAAGTGCTCCACATCACCCCAGCTGCAGGGAATCCCACAGTGCTCCACATCATCCCAGCTGCAGGGGATCACACAGTGTTCCACATTACCCCAGCTGCAGGGGATCCCACACAGTGCTCCACATCACCCCAGCTGCAGGGGATCTCACAGTACTCCACATCACCCCAGCTGCAGGGGATCCCACAGTGTTCCACATCACCCCACCTGCAGGGGATCCCACAGTGCTCCACATCACCCTAGCTGCAGGGGATCCCACAGTGTTCCACATCACCCCAGCTGCAGGGGATCCCACACAGTGCTCCACATCACCCCAGCTGCAGGGGAACCTACAGTGCTCCACATCACCCCAGCTGCAGGGGATCATGCACGGTGCTCCACATCACCCCACACGGTGCTCCACATCACCCCAGCTGCAGGGGATCCCACACAGTGTTCCACATCACCACAGCAACCAGAGATCAGGCACAGCAGTCTGATACACTGCTGGGGCCTCCCCAAGTTCACAGCACACAGCTTATGATTCAGAATACCTGCTGCTCTGAGTAGAGGGCCGGACCCAACTGCACAGCCTGCCATGGACTGTCCACAGGCTGGCCGCAGTCTCCTACCGACCTTTAGAATAAGCAGTGTGCCCTGAGAAGGGTCTTTGCAGGGGACCAGAAATGAGCAATTTTTTTTCTTCTCCTTCCTAGTCTCATTCAGCTTTTTTGCTGCAAACATCAAACTGTCAGGCTTCACCAGACACAATTAATGCTTGGGGCACTGGGGAGAAACAATTAGCCAATTAAAGCTTAATTAACTGTGGACAAGAACCAAAAAGGGAAAGGCTGTACCAGTTGCCCCAGGATAAGAAAAGCCAGGCTCCCAGTCCCTGGGAAGGAACCAGTGAAGTAGAAAAGCAGAGAAGCAAGAGGTGACAAGACACATGGCTTATGGACGCACCAGGGACAGAAGGGGCGGCCCTGTGGACCACGTGGGGAAACTGAGGTCCAGACAGGAAAGGAGTGAAGAGCCACAGAGAGTGACACACAGTGGCCACAGCACATCTAATCTGTCCCTGGCTGCGTCAGCAGGTAACGGTGGCAGCCCCCATGGGCCCCTGGAGTTAAGTCTCCCCAGAGCCAGTAAACAGGAGCATCTGTAAGTTCAGCTCTCCCTTGGCACCCTAGCACCATGCAGGGCCTCGAGGGTGCTTTCTGAAGAGTCCTTACTAATCCTGATGCCCCCACCCCCAGGTCTGCTACTCTGCAGAGCAGGGTCACCCTCCTAAAAACCTCAGGACATAACCCACATCTGCCCCTGCTCTGAGGGGAGACTGAAGTAACCACCAGCTGTTCCCACATGCCCCCCAGCCTTCCTCCCACCACACACGTGGCCCCTGTCCTGTCGCATGTGGCCCTTGGGCTGCCTATATCACCTTCACCTGACTGAGCCCAACTTGGCTATCAAATCCAGTGCCTTCTCCAGGAAGCCATCTCTGACCCCCTCAGCTGCTTGAGCCAACTGCTGCCCCACTGTGGCCCGTCACCATCCAGTGGTCCTGGGCTCTGTCCTTCCAGTAGCAGAGAGAGGCTGCATGCACTGGCCCAAGCTGATGAGCACAGCACAGAGGCTCAGCTACTGTGCACTAGCTCTGGGCACCAGCAGGTGAGCAGTGGTCCAAGAGCAGGAAGTCCCGCCTCATGGTCTCACGTGACCACGGCAGAGCCTCAGAAGCCAAGACTGGGCCTTCCAGTGAGCCAGGACCTATCAAGCCAGATGAATCAATGTCCCTGACTAACGCCTCCCTTTACAGATGAGCACCAGAGCCCAGCAGGAAGTGGGAGGCCGCCCAAGCCTCCACAGCGAGGCAGGGTCCAGCCCAGGGGCTTCTGTACTGATCCCACTCGATGGAGGAAGGAGACTTCAACAAGTGGTACTCAGGGTAGGGGGAGAGTCACCCAGAGCCTGGGGCCACAGGAACTCTGTGCCACACACCTGTACCCTGGTGTCTCCACTGTGCCCAGTGCATTCTTGCCTTTCCATCCAGAGTCAGTCAGACCCCACAGGCTCTCAAGCCCTCCCGAGCTTCTACCCACGTCCCCCTCCCACTTACAGTCCTCAGCATTCCTCAGAAGCCAATAGTCATGTCCCCTGAGCAGGTAGCAGCACCATGACAGGAATAAGAGCCCAACTCCTTATCCCCAGCACCAGGAAAGGGGAACTGACTCCTTAGCCGCAAGCCCCTCTAGACCCAAATCTCACCCTCAAACCTTGCCCATTTCCCATGAAGCCCAGAGAACCCACACAGCTCTGCACAAAGCTAGTCACACAATGTGGGGACTCAACTGACCCCAAATCACCCCCACTGCCCACCTGGCTGGGGGCAGTCAGGGGTACAGCACCTGCCAGGCATGCATAAGACCCTGGGTTCCAGCCCGACACCATGAAGAGAAAAAGTGTCCATCAAACCCACCAGCTTTGCTTACAATGGGCTGATCTGATGATTATGAGGTGTGTGTACGCCTGTGTGTGTATATACGTGCATGTATGTGTGTCTCTGTGTACATATATGTGTATGCATACATTCACGTATGTGTGTTTCCATGCACGCACATTCAGCATGTCTGATCGTCAAGTTCTTCTGAAAGGGTGGGCCAGCAACGTCCTGAAGTGACACTCAGTAGCAGAGATGCGAAAAGAGTGCTTCCACACAGGACTGAGAGGCCCCTTGCCAGCAGCCTCTGCCAGGAGACCCACGGCTGCTCTGCTCCATAACGGCTGCATTTTAATAAGTAATCAGCGCAGAGTGGAGGCAGCGATAAGTCCGGAGCGCCTCCCAACAGCATTAAGTCAGGGCATGCAAATGAGCCTGGCACAGCAGGGACTGGTGAGAGTCTCCGCAGCCGCAGAGCACCTCGGGAGGGTGCACAGTCTCCTCAGCAAATCTCCTGAGAAATACTAAGTGAGCAGACTCCAGAAGGCCCTGGCCTGGGTGCGGAGATCAATACCCCATGGTTATTGCTGCATTCCTTTCTGGACAGACAGGGCCAGGGACCTATCCATTCACACACATGCCAAAAGATGGAGACTTCCCCTGCACACCCTTGAAAGTGAGCAGAGAAGATGGCAGGCATGCAGCATGTCTCCAGAGGCTGGATGAGGCTCACACCCTGCCCAATGCAGTGCTAAGGGCCACTGCCTGCCTGCTCAGCCAAGGCTGGTACAGTCCCCAGTGTGACTCCCAAGAGTTGCCACTTACAGGACAGTCCACGGGCAGACCACAGGGCAGACACACAGTTGCCTCACCTAGTCTCTTCCTCCAACAGTTCTTAGAGGAGGTGGATCCTTAGACCCATTTCACAGACGGGGACACTGTAACAGCAACATGCGAGACAGCCCGCATCAAACCCAGTAACATCTGGAGCCTGCTTTGGGCCCCTTTTCCAAGCCGTGTCAGCTGGCCAACTGGAAACAGCAGCACACGTGCTCCCACACCCCACCCCATCCCATATCAAGAGTCCAGAGGACAAGAGCAGCCAGGTGTCGGGAGGTGGGGGGGAGGGTCGACGGAAGGGTCACAGCAACCACGGGGGTTGGGAGGGCTGATGAGGTGTCTGGAGGAAAGCTGGCTTCCTCTCATGCCAGCTGTCAGGTGCTAAGCTATGGGCCTGTGGGGCTTTGTGAGAAGTGCTGGATTGATTAGTGATGCCTGCCCTGGGATCAGAAAGAAGAGAGGCGGCAAGTGCCAGAGGCCTAAGCGTGGGTCCCAGAAGCAGCTGGAGGAGGGATGTATTCTAGTTTCTCTTCAATTGCTTTGAAAAAGCACTCTGACCAAAACTAACTTGGGGAGGAAAGGGTTTATTCAGCTCACATCTCCTGAGTCACAGTTCATCACTGAGGGAGCCCAAGGTAGGAACTCAGGGCAGGAACCTGGAGGCAGGAGCTGAACCACAGGCCATGGAGGAAACTGCTTACTGGCTTCCTCCCCTGGCCCATGCTCAACCTGCTTCTTATACAATACGCCCCAACCTGCCCAGGGGTGGCACCACCCACAGTGGGCTGGGCCCTCCCACATCACTCAACAATTAAGAAAATACTCCACAGACATGGCCCCAGGCCAGTCCAATAGAGCCAATTCCCCAATTGAGGCTCCCCCAACCCAGGTGTGTCAAGTTGACACTAAAACTATCCAGCACAGGATGCTCGTAGAGGGTGGTAGAATGGAGGACACAGAGAGGGGTTTCCTTTATATAATTTTAATTTTTTTTTTTATTTTATTTTATTTATTTCGGTATGTATATCAATGTACTGTCTGCATGCAGGTTTGTGCACCCGTGTCGTGCAATGCCGCGGAGGTCAGAAGAGGGTCTCGGATTCCCCTGGAACTGGAGTTCTCCTGGAACTGGAGTTTCAGACGGCTCTCGGCCGCCATGTGGGTGCTGGGGATCGAACCCGGGTCCTCTGCAAGAGCAGTCGGTGCTCTTAACCGCTAGGCCATCTCTCCAGCCCCTCCTTTATATAATTTTATGAATTATTTTTATTTTATGTGTGTGAGCGTATTGCATGCACGTAGGTAGGTACACCCTGCCCTGTGATGCCAGAGGTCAGAATAGGGTATCGGATCCCTGGAACTGGAGTTACAGGTGGCTTCTAGCCATTGTGTGGGTGCTGGGTCCTCTTTAACCACTGAGCCATCTCTCCAGCCCAAAAGAGGGGATCTACAAGCAACCAGGACAGGACAGACAAGCTCCACCTCCCACCTCTACAGCACAGCCAACTATGGCATCACCCACCAGTGGGGACCAAGAGGTACTCCACCAAACCCTGAGTCCTCCACTCAGGCCCCAGGAGTTTCCTTGGCCATAACAAGTCGGTGATTTCAATCCCTCATTTTAAGCCTCTTCAGAACTCTTCCTTTAAGCAAAATGTCACACAAAATGCCATACCAGAAAAGGGGGTCCCTTCGCTGACTGCCAATCAGTGGTCCCTTCCTCCTACCTCCTCCCAGCCTGCATGGCCACCATCAGCAAAACCAGAGGCATCATATCCAATGCACCGCGCCCTGAGAGAGCCGCCAGGAAGGCGATCTCAGCCATCAGCATGGCCCAGCCGGGTCCGCAGCCCTACTCGTCCTGTGTAACACGAGCCCAGTGCACCTGCACCCTCCTCGGAGCCTCAATTTCCTTCTTACTTTTTGTGTCTTTTTGGTGGGTTTGTACACGGGTATGCAAGTGTTAAGTGTGTGTGCAGGTGCACATGCATGTGAGCAGAGGGTATCTCTATCATTATCTACCTTATTACAGGAAAGCCTGTCTGTGCATGGGGTCCATGCATGTGAGTATAGATACCCACTGAGTCCAAAGGAGGGTGCTGGATCCCCTAAAGCTGGAGTTACAGGCAGTTGGGAGCTGGCCAACACGGGGACTGGGAAGGGAAGTGAAATCCTCTAAAAGGGCAGTAGCTACTCCTAACCACTGAGCCATCTCCCCCGCCCATCTCTACCTCATCTTTGAGACAGTCTGTCCCTGAACCTGGAGCTCACTGATTGAGTGACAGGTGGCCGGCAGTTTCCAGGGAGCCTCCCGTCTCCGCCTCCCCAGTACTGGGGTTACAGGCATCCACAGCCACACCGAGCTTTTACATGGGTGCTGGGGATCTGAACTTAGGTCCACATGGTTACACAGCAGGCATTTTATCAACTAAGTCATCTCCCCAGCCCCTTCCTCCTACTTGAGGTCCTGCAGCATGGGGGTCCTCATCAGTGAGAACTCGCCACACAGCTCAGGGCCTCAGAGGATGCTGGGTAGAGCCTGGACACCCAGGTGAGTGACAGCGTGGCTATTCCAGTCAGTAAGAGGTCAGGTTAGCCCACTGACTAGGATCACACATGCCTGTGCCCCGCCCCGCTGCTCCCTCAGGGGCACTATCGGAAATCAGGTTGGCATGGATCGTACCGGCTAGTGAAGCTGCAGGTTCCCAGGTCCGTGGGGCCCCAGCTGAGGCATGCCACTCTGGAAACAGCCTACGTGGGAGTGTGGCAACCCCACCCAGGGAAGAATCTGGAGAGGGAACCTGGCTGCCAGCCGCCCTTGTCCCTGGTGAGACTAGACCTCTGACGTGAGAGGGCTCCGGGCCTCTTGCAAGATACCCCCCTCCCAAAGGCTCAGGCCTCTATCCTACCCACACATGGACACAGATGCCCTGAGGCCCTGGTAGACAGCTTCCTGACAGGCATCTAGGAAACTCATCCCATCAAGAGGTAGACGGCTTGAGGGCACACTTAGGACACGGGACTGTGGTCACTGCCAGGCAGAAAGCAGGTGGCAAGAATAAGCAGAGAATCGGCTTTCAACTGCACCATCAGGGCAAGCCTCGCTGAACAGGGTGAGAGTCTCAGGGAGGCAAGGAGGGCAGCAAGAAAGAACTCCCAGTGATGGGCGGGGTGAGGAGTTCTTGCAGTGAAAGTGAGCTGGCTGCAGGATAAGCAAGCAGGAACAGAAGGAAGCCCAGGAGAGGCTGCCCACTGGACAGCCAGAGCTTCCGTCCTTCCATCCAGCACTACAGCGCCCTACCCTGCTCAGGAGAGCCTCCTACCACCCTCCCCTTTCTCTGTCTTTCCCTCTGCCCCCACCCCTGTCTTCTGACCCTTCGAAGGACACACTGCATTCTGAGACCCTGCGACCTTCACCCCTGACCTAGGGAGACGGGTTAGCATGCTCTATGACAGCCACCATCACAGACAAAACTGCCAACAGCAATGAGTCTTGGTCCCTCAATGCTCATGGCTCCCACAACACAGCCACAGGAGGAGGCACAGCAGTCCTCACCGAACAGATGTGCAAGTGACAATCCGGGAACATTATGACCTAGCAGGTGATGGAGCTGGACCTCTGAAGGTCATAGCCAGGCCCTGTGTTGGAAAGCCTGCCAGGACTTCACTGCCTTGGTAAGAGCTAGGGTGAGTGGGAACCCAAGAAACTGTGGCCACTGACCCTCAGAAGGAATCTGGCCACTCTCTCTCTAAGCCTCAACTTTCTGTTCTGTAAGACGAGAAATGAGGTTACATCACAGCACAGGAAAGGATGACAACCACGGTGCCTGTGTCAGTGAAGAGGCAGCGGCTGATCCCATCCTGATTACCTGTAAGGTCCAGGTGCTGAAATCTCAGGAGAAAGCTGCAGAAAGCAACCAGTGTCCTCTCTGGGGTCCTTGTCAAACTTCCAAGGGACTTCCGATTCCCAGGCCCCAGGAAGAATCCACAGAGCAGCCACAGTTCATCCCACCGTGGGCCCTGGTAACTAGACAGTGAGCCAGATAGAACACAGAGAGAAAGGACCTGCACACAGGCCACAGGACAGGGACAAGACCAGCAGATTATGTCACACAACCGGCAGGCACCTCGCTGCCAGGCAAAGCCCAGCCTGTGTGCAGCACACCTACCCTGGGCAGTCTCCAGGACAGGGCTTGTCGGAGCCAAAACCTAGTATCTTTAATGTAAGTCTTGGGAAAAATACCAGGGAAGGCCGCCAAAGAAGAAACAGTTCTGGAACTAACTTCTGGGTCCCCAGGTTCCTGCTGGAGCCTGTAGGGTGACGGACCAGGAGCAGGAAGAAAATAATGAAAGTGGTGAGAACCCAGGGGTTCATTTCCTTTCTGAATCTTTTGAGCAATGCCACACAATAACTAGTCACATCTTCACAAAGATTCAAAAGATCAAGTCCTTGAGGGTGGAGAAATGGCTCAGTGGTTAAGAGCGCTGGCTGCTCTTGCAGAGGACCAGGGTTCAATCCCCAGCCCCCACATGGTGGTCAACAACCATCCATAACTCCAATTCCAGAGGAGTCCAACACCCTCTTCTGACCTCTGTGGGCACTGAATGACACAGTGCACTTAATACATATGCCAGGCAATACACTCATACACACAAAAATAAAAAAAATAGCCGGGCATGGTGGCACACGCCTTTAATCCTAGCACTTGGGAGGCAGAGGCAGGCGGATCTTTGTGAGTTCAAGGCCAGCCTGGTCTACAGAGTGAGTTCCAGGACAGCTGGGACTACAGGGAGACCCTGTCTCGAAAACAACAACAACAAATAATAATAATAATAAAATAAAATAAAAATAAAAGAGGAGACCAAATCCTCCCAGAGCCAGGTCAACTGACAGAAGCCATACTCTCTTCCGTTGGCCACCACCACCCCACCACAGTCAGCCTGGCTTCCACAGACTCTGGACAAGAGAAGGCATTGAAGGCCAGTGCAGAGGGCAACCAGGTGGGCTTCCCACGGTCCCAAGGCTCCAGTAGCCCTCCAAGGTCTCCGGGAATCTCCTTTCCTCAGTGTCCCAGGACAGGAAGGAAAAAAAGGACAGAGTCAAAGTGTAGTGGGCCCTTCCATGTTGTGCTGGACAGCTTTAGTGTCAACTTGACACACTTGGGTTGAGGGAGCCTCAATTGGGGAACTGGCTCCATTGGACTGGCCTGTGGCCACGTCTGTGGAGTATTGTCTTGATTGTTGAGCAGTGGGGGGGGGCAGCCCACAATGAGTAGTGCCACCCTGGATGGGTTGTGGTGTACTGTATAAGAAGGTGGGCTGGGCATGAGCCAGAGAAGCAAGCCAGTAAACAATACTCCTCCATGGCCTGTGCTTCAGCTCCTGCCTCCAGGTTCCTGCCCTGAGTTCTTGCCTTGGGTTCCCTGAGAACTGTGACCCAGGAGATGTAAGCTGAATAAACCCTTTCCTCCCCAAGTTGGTGTCAATCAGAGTGTTTTGTCACAGCAATGGAAGACAAACTAGAACACAGGTCCCGCTGCAAATGTCTAGTCAGAACCACCTCTGACAGTGGCTAGCCAGGGCATGTAGCTACTCCCACATATGGAAATGCTGTTGTGTCTTTCCACAAAGACAAGCAAGACCTTGACATGGGAAGGCTGTGGTGTCAGGGTTAAATCAGAGCCGGGGAACTATACTGGCTACTCACAGGGTCCCTCATAACTCCCTGTTATCGCTGAATGACTTGCGCTTTCCGAGGATGGAGTGCCTCAGGAGCTCGGGTCAGCGCTGGACCGGAGAGGAAGGAAGCTGGTGGGGATTGGCGGCTGTCTCCCCACGCCTAGTCTTCTGCACTGCACTCATCTCTTTAACAATAGCAATTTGTCCAAACTCTGTCCCTTCTATTCCTTTCCTCAGCACACTGTACATTCTCTCTCTCTCTCTATCTCTATCTCTCTGTGTGTGTGTGTGTGTGTGTGTGTGTAAATGTGGATAAATACAGTAACATCCATGCCACATGATGCCTTGAAATTTCTTCTGCCACAGATCAGCCCATTGCTTTTGAAGTGAGCTTCACTCAAGTCTGGAACCAAGGCAGAATGAAGACAGATCCTTTGCCAGAATGTAACACAAACAGACTACAACCCAGGTCCCCACAGAGCTCTTTTCCCCTCTGAAACCTCCTCAGTCTGGCCTTTATGGTCCACGTGTCTATCATGATGCTCAGAGCAGAGTATACACAGCATTCTACGGCCTCTCTGCCCCAGCTCCTTCCACTTCTCCAGGGACTCAGCTCCAAGGCTTAAGAAATACATTATCAGATCATCGTCTTATTTCCATGTGCCAATTTCTGTATTAGTTACTGTCCTTGTCACTGTAATCAAATAACTGACAAGCAATTTGAAAGAAGAATAGCTTATTCAGGCTCACAGCTTCAGGGGAGGCAGTCCGTCATGGTGAGGCTCACAACTCCCTCAAACTCCAGATCCAAGAGATATAACACCCTCTTCCGGCCACCATGGGTATTCAAATGCACTAACCCTGTGCCACCTGCCTCCCCATCCAGAGATGGAGGCTCGACGGACTCCTGAGCTTCACAACTGAGACAGAGCAGGCACAACCTCCCTCCTGACTAGGGTCCCCTCACTCCTCAGGGGCAGGGGCAGGGATCAGAAGGGAAGAGTGAGTTGCCATAGTTGGTGCACTATGGGCACTGGAGGCTGCTGGGAACACAGGGAACGCTCTGGGTTCCGAACAGAGCTCAGCTACAGACACCAACAGATGGATCTACATACATGGGAACTATTCGCAAGCACCCCTAAAGCCAGACACAGGGCATAATGCTCAGCCCTCCTGAATGAGGAACCGAATGCTGTGTCCTTATGCCCACCCTGCCCCCACAAGACTGGCTACTTTACACTGGGGGACCAGAGGCCAGCACCAGGCAGACCCAGACAGACCCTTGGCCCTTATTCATCCTTTCTGTCCGTGTGGGTGAAGCTGGTCCAAAATGCCTCTGCCAGCTGGACGTGGTGGTGCATGCCTTTAATCCTAGCACTCGGGAGGCAGAGGCAGGTGGATCTTTGTGAGTTCAAGGCCAGCCTGGTCTACAGAGTGAGTTCCAGGACAGCTGGGGCTACAGGGAGACTCTGTCTCGAAAAAACCAAAAAAAAAAAAAAGCCTCTGCCCAGCAAGAGTGTCACTTAGAGCCACCAGGGCCAGCAGCTCCTATGTGGAGTACATGTACACCCTGTCACCTAGGTCTCCTATGTGGAGTATGTGTACACCCTGTACCTAGATCTCCTATGTGGAGTATGTGTACACCCTGTACCTAGGTCTCCTATGTGGAGTATGTGTACACCCGGTACCTAGGTCTCCTATGTGGAGTATGTGTACACCCTGTACCTAGATCTCCTATGTGGAGTATGTGTACACCCTGTACCTAGGTCTCCTATGTGGAGTATGTGTACACCCGGTACCTAGGTCTCCTATGTGGAGTATGTGTACACCTTGTCACCTAGGTCTCCTATGTGGAGTATGTGTACACCCTGTACCTAGGTCTCCTATGTGGAGTATGTGTACACCTTGTCACCTAGGTCTCCTATGTGGAGTATGTGTACACCCTGTACCTAGGTCTCCTCTGGCCCCAGGCCCAGCTCTGTGGAGATGCATTAACCACAAGACAAACACAAGACAGACAGACAGGAAAGGACAGTTATGCATGGAAATTCTCCAAATGGACCCAGAGAAAAGACCCAAAGAGCAGGGCTGGCATCGAGCTGGCCACAATGGTAACGTTTGAGATGGGTTACGGGCATCCAGAGAGCAAGCTCCCAGCACAGGCACCGGCACTGTCAGCACACAAGGGCCCGCTCGGATGCAGAGGCAGGAGCAGAGCCTCAGACCACAGATGGCCATGGGGCGCCGTGGGCACTCGAGTTCACACTCCACTGGTTGGAACTGCAAAGCAATGCTTCCTTTGCTATTTGCAAACGAGGCTTGGAGAAACCAGGTGAGGCGGTGGCCGGTGAACGCAGAGCAGACGCACGTCCAGCAGGCCTCTGCTCTTGGGTTCTGGAGTTAGCTACCAAGTTCCGTCCTCCAACAGTGCAGATGGACGTCTTTACAAAGAAAACAGAAATGTGACAGGAAGAGCCTGCCACCTCCCTGTGACAATCTGGGTTGGTTCCCACCAAACAAGTGGACCGACAATGGTAAGTGGCATCAACCCCAGCCCAAGGGACCCCCACAACTACCAGACCCCACTGAGAACCTCCCACTTCCATCCCCTCGACTGCCTCCACCTCCCTCACAGCCTCACACATGGGGCCCAGAGGCATTGAGGCAAATGCCTTGGTCACCAGCAAGGGGGCAGAGGAGACTGGTTCTCCAGTCAGTCTGCCCTCAGGGTTAGACAGGAATGAAATACCAGGAGGCGGGGCCACACGAGCTCCTACGGGGCAGAGCATGAGGTTGGACACCATCCCTGGGCTCAGCCACCGGGTCTGCACACAGCCCCAGCACCCCACCCTGTGACTCAAGGTCCAACCCTACCATCCACTCCCACTTCCCACAAGCCTATGCTGGGGTACTGCCAGTGACCATCGCAGTGAGACTAGAGGCCGAGGGGAGAAGCCCCTGTGCAGCCCTTCCACTTCCACCTCCACCTCCGCGGGCACAGTGCACCACACAGCCAGAACCACCTCCTCTCAAAATTGCTGACGATGACAGGGTGACCCTTCACAAACTGCTTGACCACACAGTTGGCTGATGGTATGATAGGGGCTTAATCTGGATTTATGTGCCTCTTACATCATGCATTCCACCATAGCAAATTGAAAGCAATATGAAATTATACACAGAGCACTCTGGGACTGAATTGTTAGACAACGCATGGGTTTGGCCAGAGTTTCCCTATCTTTTTCTCTGGGATTTTTTTTTTGTCTTCAAGACAGGGTCTCCCTGTAGCCCCAGCTGTCCTGGAACTCACTCTGTAGACCAGGCTGGCCTTGAACTGACAAAGATCCACCTGCCTCTGCCTCCCGAGTGCTAGGATTAAAGGCGTGCGCCACCACGCCTGGCCTCTCTGGGATTATTTTTAATGGAGAGACAGAGAGACAGAGAGACAGAGACAGAAAGAGAGACAGATTCAGAGACACACACCTGGGGTGTGTCCATGGGTATAAGAAAGTCAAAGAATTCCTGAGTCTGTGTTTGTTTCTAGGGAAAAGTGTGTATCAAGTGTGTGAATGCATGACTGTGTATTGTGGGCAAGTGGGCAAATGTGTCTGTGTGAGCTGTGTCTATGTGTAAACATTACTACATGACTGGGGATGTGTGCGCACGCGTGCGTGTGAGTGTGTGTGTTACAGCACTCTCAGAGTCTAGACCATCGGCTCTCCCTATTCAGGAGCTATAACAAAATCATCTCAGCTATTTCCAAAAACAAGAACAAGAAAGCATCCCCAACAGGTACATGGAACAGGGAAGCCACTCTCTGGGCAAGATGGCAGCAGGGCACCCTCCACTCCCAGCTTGTGCCCCGGCAGAGGGAAGCACTACTCTCTCCGAGCATCACATTGCAGCAAACTCCCTGCACCTGCCCCTGTCGCCAGGGCCTCCGATCATCCCACTCCATAATGTAAGGTTGGCTGTGGTAGCTTACATTAATCCCAGCACTCAGGAGCCAGAGACGAGATGATCTGAGTTCAAGGCCAGCCTGGTCTACATAGCAAGTTGCAAGCCAGCTAGAGCTACATAGTGAGACCCTGAAGGGGGGGGTGAGAGGGACAAGAACAACAAAGACATAAACCTCTAAGATCTGGAGCCTCACACACAGAGACTCTTGAGAAGGAGAATCCCAGGGTAGAGGAGGCTCCCAAAGTCCTGGTCCTAAACAGGGACAGTAAAATGCCCCTGTACCAAGAGTCACAGAGCAGCCCTTCATGGGACTGATCTATCTCTCCGCATTTACAAGTTCTTTCTGCCACTCAATCCTGACATTAAGGACCGTTTCCTCAACACCCAGTCCCTCAGGATGGTCCTCAGGGCAGTCGGGCGATTCTTGTTCTCATCGACAGGTAGATGTGGCTGCTTCGACCCTGAGCCAGCCATGCAGAACGTGGAACCAGTTAACTTACAAGTGGGCACTGAAGCTCTTGGTTCCCCACCCAAAAGAATTACAGTCAGGATCCTATTCATTTAAAAGGAATAACTGGGGCCGGGCGTGGTGGCGCACGCCTTTAATCCTTTCATCTTTGTGAGTTCAAGGCCAGCCTGGTCTACAGAGTGAGTTCCAGGACAGCTGGGGCTACAGGGAGACCCTGTCTCGAAAAGACCAAAACACAAAAACAAAAAATGACTCATCAATATTTTTGGTGGCACCTAACCCCATCACTCTGTACACACAGTCATCAGGAAGCCACCAACGAGCCATAGGCCCTGGGGCCTTTGTATATGCCTGGCTTCAGATTCCTCTCCAGCGTCAATGGACGCCCACCACACTCGGCTTCTAGCACCCCTGATGGAGAGAGGCCCTGCTGCCCCACCCTGGTCCATAGATCAGGCTACCCCACCCTATGTGTGACACAGTCCAGCCAACACAGGGTTAGAGGGCCAGTCTGTGCTGCTCACATGGTCCAGCATATTTGTGTATCAATCCCACACAGGGAACCCGCTCACCTTTCCGAAATCTCGGACATCGAAGAGGTCAAAGGGATCAAACAACTCGCTGTTCCTTAGTCCAAATTTGTCATGGCAGACTTTGAGGAAGGTGCGGATATTCTTCAAACACAGGAACTGAGGAGAGAAGGAGAGAGTCAGAAAGGGAGCAGCATCTGGAAAAACAGCAGTCACTATGGCTGCAAGCTCCTGCCTTGTGTGCCGGCCCAGACAGAGGGACGAGCCCGCTCACAGCAGAGGTGGCCGGGGCAAAGCTGGAGCTGAGAACCACCGCAGGCCCCCGGCCTCTCCCAGGGCACAGAAGCACACCCAGTGAAGTGAAGAACTGTCCTCCATTGAGATTGGTGCCCACATGATGTCACAACTATCTAAGGCACACCCAGGTGTATCCAGTGCTTCCAGTGCCCCGGTCAGGCAGCAGCCAAACACACTGGCTTCGGGTTAGCACAGACGAAGACGTCACACAGGTGTGCGTTCATGTGTGTATGTGTGCCCATACCCGACTCTGCCCAACACACACCTGCCTGCACTTGATAGGTGACCACCCCAACAGCCACCGACCACCAAGAACTTAGAACTGGCCTGTGCCAGACACAGCGGGAGGAAGTAGGAGAGGAAGGTTAAAATTTCCAGTTCAACACCTGATTCCTTCCTCTCTCTGCAACATCCCCACAGCCAAGCTCCCCTCAACTCTGGATGGAGGTGGAGGCAACAAGATGGCTGACTTCCAAGGATACTGGAGAAATTAGCAGTAAAGAAGCATACATATAGGCAGCAGAGGCGGCAGCCCCAGATTTGAATCCTGTCAGCCCACATTAACATGAAGGATGAGGAAGAGAACCCCATACTCCTGAGAAACCTGCTGGGGGGGTCTCAGGCCCTGACGCCAAGTGGGCGGGGGGGGGGGGGCAATGGTACATGGCAGCCACAAGCCCCCAGCTCAGCCAAGCACAGCATTTGAGGGACCAGGACCAGAATCCACAGCCCAACATGACTCAGGACTTCTACCAATGAACATCCTAGTGGGACCAACTGCTGATCAACTAAACTACAGGGAGCTGTCCCTGGTTCACCAGCAATTTAGACAAATGGACAGATTCAGAGAGATGACAGGCCAGAATCACAGGCATAAGCCTCAGCTAAGCTCAGGAAGACAGACCCTGAGATACACTGAGAACCCCTGGGAGAGCTGTCCTCAGCAAGACACTCACCTGCACCACCACCTCCATAAACAGCAGGAAGGGCCCCCCACTACCTCTGCCCTGGGCTCCTGCCCATCCTGGCCAGGACGGCGCTATTCACACACGGTGCTGATCTGTTGTTTCTGCTTCATGCAGCCTCCCTCCCTCGCTCCCTCCCCTTTTCTTTCCCTATCTCTCTACATAACTTCTTCTGAACATTTGGGATGAACTATGAATGCTGTGCTTCATTCATCCCTAAACATCTGAGCATGCAGTTCCTGAACAATGACATCATAGCCCATGCTTACAACAATGACATCATCGCCCATGCTCACAACGATGTCATGTCCATGCTCATAACACAGTCAAGCCAAGGAATAACACAGATGCTGCCTAATCTGAAGATCTAGCCTGCATTCCTTCACCCTGTATAAAGGTTAACCAGAATGGCCTTTTACAGAGAAAACAGAGGGAGGGGAGGGGAGGGGGGAGGGGAGGGGGACTGGCATAGGATCTAACCCAGAACCACATGGGATACTGCTGCCCGTCTCTTTGCTCTTCATTAACCAAGAATAATGTATTTTCCAGTAGAACATTCTAGAATAGCAATGTCCTTTATACATTCTGTCCAAGGAGACAGCCAATAGAAATGAGCCCACTGAGCACTTCAAATGTCCAACTAAATATCTGAATTCTCTACTTAACTTTATTTTAATTAAGCGAAACTTAAAGGCTATGCATGGTGGACATGGATCACATGGCTGTGAAGTTCTCATCTCCATCTTGTATCATTTTTAATCTGTTTTTATTTACGTGTGTGTGCTTGCATATGAATGCAGGTAACTGTTGAGGCATAGAATTCCCTGGAACTAGAGTTACAGGCAGTTGTGAGATGCCACCTGATGTGAGAACTGACACTGGGTCTTCTGCAAGAGCGTAAGTGCTCTTAACTGCTAAGCCATCTCTCCAGCCTTCTGTTCTGTGTTGGCCCAGGGTCTTGCTATGAAGCCTGGGCTGACCTAGAACAAGCTAGCCTCCAGTCTCAACGTGCCAAGTGCTGGAACTCCAGGTATAAGCCATCATACCCAGCCACATTCCCCAGATGTGTAGATCTACAGTGATGTATCCATGTGACAGCATCTGTGTACATCTACAGCGATGTGTCCGTGTGACAGCATCTGTGAACATCTACAGCGATGTGTCAGTGTGACGGCATCTGTGTACATCTACAGCGATGTGTCCATGTGACAGCATCTGTGTACATCTACAGTGATGTGTCTGTGTGACAGCATCTGTGTACATCTACAGCGATGTGTCCGTGTGACAGCATCTGTGTACATCTACAGCGATGTGTCCGTGTGACAGCATCTGTGTACATCTACAGCGATGTGTCTGTGTGACAGCATCTGTGTACATCTACAGCGATGTGTCCGTGTGACAGCATCTGTGTACATCTACAGCGATGTGTCCGTGTGACAGCATCTGTGTACATCTACAGCGATGTGTCCGTGTGACAGCATCTGTGTACATCTACAGCGATGTGTCCGTGTGACAGCATCTGTGTACATCTACAGCGATGTGTCCGTGTGACAGCATCTGTGTACATCTACAGCGATGTGTCCGTGTGACAGCATCTGTGTACATCTACAGCGATGTGTCCGTGTGACAGCATCTGTGTACATCTACAGCGATGTGTCCGTGTGACAGCATCTGTGTACATCTACAGCGATGTGTCCGTGTGACAGCATCTGTGTACATCTACAGCGATGTGTCCGTGTGACAGCATCTGTGTACATCTACAGCGATGTGTCCGTGTGACAGCATCTGTGTACATCTACAGCGATGTGTCCGTGTGACAGCATCTGTGTACATCTACAGCGATGTGTCCGTGTGACAGCATCTGTGTACATCTACAGCGATGTGTCCGTGTGACAGCATCTGTGTACATCTACAGCGATGTGTCCGTGTGACAGCATCTGTGTACATCTACAGCGATGTGTCCGTGTGACAGCATCTGTGTACATCTACAGCGATGTGTCCGTGTGACAGCATCTGTGTACATCTACAGCGATGTGTCCGTGTGACAGCATCTGTGTACATCTACAGCGATGTGTCCGTGTGACAGCATCTGTGTACATCTACAGCGATGTGTCCGTGTGACAGCATCTGTGTACATCTACAGCGATGTGTCCGTGTGACAGCATCTGTGTACATCTACAGCGATGTGTCCGTGTGACAGCATCTGTGTACATCTACAGCGATGTGTCCGTGTGACAGCATCTGTGTACATCTACAGCGATGTGTCCGTGTGACAGCATCTGTGTACATCTACAGCGATGTGTCCGTGTGACAGCATCTGTGTACATCTACAGCGATGTGTCCGTGTGACAGCATCTGTGTACATCTACAGCGATGTGTCCGTGTGACAGCATCTGTGTACATCTACAGCGATGTGTCCGTGTGACAGCATCTGTGTACATCTACAGCGATGTGTCCGTGTGACAGCATCTGTGTACATCTACAGCGATGTGTCCGTGTGACAGCATCTGTGTACATCTACAGCGATGTGTCCGTGTGACAGCATCTGTGTACATCTACAGCGATGTGTCCGTGTGACAGCATCTGTGTACATCTACAGCGATGTGTCCGTGTGACAGCATCTGTGTACATCTACAGTGATGTGTCCGTGTGACAGCATCTGTGTACATCTACAGTGATGTGTCCGTGTGACAGCATCTGTGTACATCTACAGCGATGTGTCCGTGTGACAGCATCTGTGTACATCTACAGCGATGTGTCCGTGTGACAGCATCTGTGTTGATCTACAGCGATGTGTCCCTGTGACAGCATCTGTGTACATCTACAGTGATGTATCCGTATGACGGCATCTGTGTACATCTACAGCGATGTGTCTGTGTGACAGCATCTGTGTACATCTACAGCGATGTGTCCGTGTGACAGCATCTGTGTACATCTACAGGGTGTCTGTGTGACAGCATCTGTGTACATCTGCAGAGATATGTCCGTGTGACGGCATCTGTTTACATCTGCAGGGATGTGTCCATGTGACGGCATCTGTTTACATCTGCAGGGATGTGTCCATGTGACGGCATCTGTGTACATCTACAGGGATGTGTCCGTGTGACGGCATCTGTGTACATCTACAGGGATGTGTCCGTGTGACGGCATCTGTGTACATCTACAGTGATGTGTCCCTGTGACAGCATCTGTGTACATCTACAGGGATGTGTCCGTGTGACGGCATCTGTGTACATCTACAGTGATGTGTCCGTGTGACAGCATCTGTGTATATCTATAGGGATGTGTCCATGTGACAGCATCTGTGTAGATCTACAGTGATGTGTCCCTGTGACAGCATCTGCCATCGGGACGCTTTCATCTTCCCAAACTTCCGCCATTGTCATCCACACACTCACCCCCACTCCCACCCCTTGCCCCACAACACTTTCTGTCTCTGAATATCGACTCTAAGGGCTTCACACAAACAGAATCCTCTAGTGTTATGTGTTCCTCAGAACCCTCTGGGCTCAACGGGTGCCTGCATTCATATACAGGTACATACACATAAATGAAAATAAATAAAATAAAAAAGTTAAAAACCAAAAAGGAGGGGCTGGAGAGATGGCTCAGTGATTAAGAGCACCGACTGCTCTTGCAGAGGACCCGGGTTCAATTCCCAGCACCCACATGGCGGCTAAGAATCATCTTTAACTCCAGTTCCAGGAGAATCTGACACCCTCTCCTGACCTCTGAGGCATTGCACAGCACAGGTGCACCAACCTACATGCAGACAGTACACTCATACATGTAAAAATAATAAATTAAAAAAAAATTTTTAATTAAAAAAAAAAACAAAAAGGAGAAGAAAAAGGAAATGGTTGACAAATGTTTACATATCACAGTTAAAAGATTTTGTAAAAAGAAAGGGGGGAGACTGCATCACAGTTAGGAGCACTTGATTTTGCACAGGACTCAAGTTCGGCTCCCAGCACCGGCAATAAGAGGGTCAATCACCTGTAACTCCAGCTCCAGAGGACCCAACGCCCTCTTCTGGCCTCCACGGGCACGTGCACACATGTGGCACACACAGAGACACAGAGTAGAAAATTGCCCTCTTCATTTATTTTCCTTTTTTATCAAATTTTTGCACATTTCATTTTAAGCATACTTGTATCCCCTCCCAAATAAAAAATTTTAAATAAATCTCTTAGAAATTTAAAAAGAGAGGTGTAGAGGCTGCGAGCCACATGGGAAAGGCCAGATGACAGACGGATGGGTAGAGGGGAGACTGCACCAGGCCAGTGGCCACGGTCTCCCTGGGGACCCCAAGAGAAAACATCCCTGTCAACCTCTGTCCCTGGGCTTCTGCCCTCTACCACCGAGATGCTGAGTTTCTGCTGCTGTAAGCCACCAGACCAAGCACGTGGTTAGGACGGCCGGAGGCTCACGTGCAGGCACCCACAGCCCAGCCTGGAAAGCAGAGCCCCCGGCGCCACCTCCTGCTTGTCCTCCTCTGCGGACACTGCGCGTCCAGCCTGGCTCAACTATATTTTGCCACGGCTCCTCTCTAATTTCCCTCAGCGTTTATTTTAATTCTTCCTCAGCCTCCCATTTTGGAGTTAATTACACAGGTCCCAACCATAATCACAGTGGACGAGGCCAGGCTTCCTTCAGGGGCTCAGCACAGGCCAGTATCCCTTATCCAGGGGCCCAGCGTCTGCCTGGTCCCACCCCACCTAACCCCCACCCGTTGCCACCGGGTTATCTTCCGGAGCCCTGCCCTTGGCAAACAGCTGCACAGGCAGAGGCCAGGGAGCCTGGACAGTGGCGTGTGTCTCCACCATGAAGCAGCACGTACGCAGCCCTCCCCCCTTCACGAGACCTTCCTGGACTCTACTCAGGTGATGTCCCTATCCCCCCACCCCCTTTGTCTTATGAGTCATCTCATGTTGCACAAAGGGAAACTGAGGCGGTAGGCATAAACTTCAATGCCCAAGCAGAGGGCAGCGGGGACCGAGATCAAGGTCAGGTCTGCGGAATAAGATGAGATGAAGGGGGTTATGCCTGCAGGTGGCGTCACCTGCTGTCTCAACTACACACTAACACCACTCTCTGTCGCTACATAATTAGGGAGACTGAGGCCTAGGGTGGCAGGGGCCCGGGAAGGAGAAGCTCCTGTGAGCTGCTGGCCTCTTTCCCTTCCCACAGAGGAGCGGGCAGCTGTTACGCAACTCGGACCTTTCTTCCCCCCCCCACCCCCACCCCACTCCAGTGCCAGGAGGGAACGGGCCAAGGCCAGCCAGTTGGAGCCACTGGCTCCCACACTGCAGATGGGTTCCGAGTCCTAAAGACTGGAGCTGAGGGGGAGAAGGCTGCTGCAGGCCCATCTCAACATGCAGCCGTCTCAGGGACACGGGCTGGGCAAGCACGGATGAAGGCGACCCAGGCAGCTGACAGCAGAGGCAACCCTTCCCTATCCTTGCCCAGGCCGATGCAGCTGCCACCTGCATCCGGGAGATGCCGCCTGGCCAGCGTAGCCCTGTGGCATCATTAGTGCACCACGTCCTCTCACCAGCCTGGTCCGAGGGGCCTTCACAAAGCAGCCCCAGCATCAGAGCTCAGAAGCAAACACAGCTCAAAGGAAGTCCAGTGAAGAGACGTGTGAGTGACGGGGTGTGTGTGTGTGTGTGTGTGTGTGTGTGTGTGTGTGTGTGTGTTGTGTCTCCCAGGGTGGTAAGGAGCAGCCCAAAGAGGGAAGATGCTGTCTGTTTAGGACATTCCCAGAAGGCGCAGGCCAGCACCTCCTGCCACCCACAGCCCTCCCTGGGCTCTACCTCCAGGCCCAACTCTGCTCAGTGGGGCCTTGGTAGAGGGGGGACCTGAGTGGACTATGCTAGAAACATCATCGGCCCCTCTCCACCCTCACAACCCCCTGGGAGGTAATCAGGCTGAAATCACATTAGTGCCTAGACACAGTCTCCTAGACCAGCCGACAGCAAGACAGGGTGCTGCTCACTGTCATCTGTCATTCCTGGGAGCAACGATGGGGGTAGGGGACACATGTGAGCCACCAGGAGGCCTGAGGGCACAGATGGATGCTTCCAGGCCCAGCCCACGCGGCCCTGCCACAGCCACTTCTCTGTGGGACTTTGAAACCTGCTGACAGTGATAAGAACAGACTCTTGGCAGGAGACACCCACCAAGTGGGGCTGTGGGGACCCCATCACTTTTGGAGGGCTCTTGTATAATGCTAGAGTCAAGACCTTCTAAAAGGTCCTCCCTGCATAGTACAGTCTACAAAATTTTCTGTGCTCTGCACTGAGACATGGGCACTGAAGGGGAACTAATCAGAGAAGTGAATTCATCCCCTGAGGTCACACAGCTAGCCTAGGTGAGGGTTAGTTCCAATTGTCAATTTGATAAGAGTCTAGAATCTTCTGGGAAGGAAGTATCAAGGAAGGACTGTTAGATAAAGCTGGCCTGTGGGGATGTGGTAAGACTTGCTGCTTCAAGTCCCTGCCTCGACTTCCCCACCCTAGCATTCTGAGCCAAACAAACCCTTTCTCTCCTACAGTGCTTTTGTCAGGGTGCTATATAGCAGCAGTGGGGAAGGCAACTGGTGCACTAGCGGAAGCCTGAGATTCGGATGAACGAGAGCAGCCTGGGGATGAAGGACCACCTCCCAGGCAGGGTTCAGTGGGCAGGATGCCGCCTTTGCCCCGTAAGGTCCGCAGCCAGGGATCAGGGGTGTAGACACAGCAGGGATCGGGGGTGTAGACACAGCAGGCCAGCCCTACCTCACCATGCACAGAACAACTCCAGGTTTCCAGACAGCTCTCTACAACACCTCTGAGCCAGTCGGGCCACCCACCCCATGTCCCCATGAAAGAGGCACGGTGCCCTCTGTCTCACACAGACCTGGCTCCTAGCTCTAGCCCCCACATCTCCTCACACCCCCATGGCCCAGAGCTCCAGACCATTCCAGCTCTGACCTCGGGAGTCTCCATGACTGACTCATGACTGTCACAAAGGCTCCACTGTGCAGCGTTTTCCAGGACCCCACCAAGCTGTACTCACTACAGCGATGACAAAACCAAGATTCCAAGGGGTCCCCCAGCCTGCCAGAGATCATCAGTGACAACTCCACACAGCTGGTGGCAGATTCCGAGCCCTGAAGGCAGACTGTTGACCTTTAAGCTATCCTCTGCAAGTTTCAATGCAAGGGGATACAATTTTTCTTTTTTTTTTTTCCATCTCTTTGAGACAAGGTCTCCCAGCTGGCCTGGAACTCACAGAGATCCACCTGGCTCTGCTGGGATTTAAGGCGAGATTTTTCTTAAAGAAGGAAGTGGTTTCCTTTTAGGAAAACCATGTCTGTAGTAGGTATTATTAGGGGGGCGTTGAGAGCAGAAGCCCAGCTGCTACCCCGAGCCAGCCCCTACCATGACACCAGTACAGGCCAGTGGGACAGCTAAACCATTCATGGCCTGAAACCCATGGTCTTCATGTCCACCCGACACATCCCGACAAGGGACTTTTATCTTGAGCCTCTTCTACAGATTCACAACCCTAAGACAAGAATTGGGGCTGGCTTGAGATCTGAACCCAGGCCTGTCCCTCCCAGGTACCCCTTGCCCAGGAATGATATTCAGCTGGGAGTGGGGACCCCACAGGGGAAGCCCTGGGTTCTCCTGACCCCTCTTTGTCTTCCCCCCACCTCCTAACCAGTTCCGTCACCCCCGCGCCCCTGGGAATCTTCACTGACAAGCAGAGCTCTGGTTGGGACTTTAGACCACGCACACCCACCTCTTCCAGCCCCCTGCACCTGCCACATTCTGGCACAAACCAGCATGTGCCCAGTGGTGACAGCCTGACTGGTACAAAGTATCCCAACCTGCTCCCACTTAACACCCACTTGCCCTCTTCCCGCCTCGGCTTTCCCATCTGTAAAAAAGACACAAACTGTGTTCTCTCCACAGTGCTGGGCCCCTCACTCAGGATAATCAACCATTGCTACTGAGACCATCTCCTGAAGAGCCCTGGAATAGGAAGCCTTGAAAGAAGAGCAGATTGTGCCAGGTCCACAGGCTCACTGGGGCCTTGAGATCTGCACCTGTAACTGACATCCCCCATAATCACACCAGCAGAGCAGAACAGAACAGACCACACCTCTCACGGGCCTGGGACCTTCCCTGTCACCATCTACCACAGAAAGCCTGTCACCTCTACCAGATTCTAACCACTGATAAACCAGAGACTTGGGGAAGGATGGCAGAGTAAACCTTGTGTTCTCTGTTCACATGGACTCCATACCAGTCACATCCACATGTTTCCTCTGTGCACCCAGAGATCTGCCAGTGAGAATGTGGAGGTCGTACCCAGAAAGGGTGGCACAGCAGTTTCAGGGGGCCCCATGGGGAAAATGGCACTCTTTTTTTCTTTTTTTGACTTTTCGAGACAGGGTCTCCCTGTACCCCCAGCTGTCCTGGAACTCGCTCTGTAGACCAGGCTGGGCTTGAACTCTCAAAGATCCACCCGCTTCTGCCTCCTGAGTGCTAGGATTAAAGGTGTGTGCCACCATGCCCTGCTTGAGAATGGCACTCTTTTAAAACCACCTGGCCTCTCAGAGCCTCTCAGAGGCAGGGACCCCCCCCCCCTTATGCAGGTGCCTACAGCGCAGGAAGGATCCTCAGAGCACCCAAGACCACTGGGCGTCCTCAGGGAGTGTTCCGGACAAGAGGCCCTAAGCCGTAACAACAATCGACATCTCTGCTTCCGGCTGGAGTGCCAGTGCCTCTGGGCATTAGGTCCTGCTGATCAGAGCTCTGACTCTGATCAATAAAAAATGGAAAAACGAATTAATGTCTTGTTTTACTTATGCCATATTCATTCTAAAACCATTTAGAACAGCGTCATTACTATTGAATAGTCTAGCTTGCTGGAATGGATCAAACTCAGGGCTTATGGAGTTAATAAACAGGTGATCTAGCCGGGCGTGGTGGCGCACGCCTTTAATCCTAGCACTTGGGAGGCAGAGGCAGGCGGATCTTTGTGAGTTCAAGGCCAGCCTGGTCTACAATGTGAGTTCCAGGACAGCCGGGGCTACGGGGAGACCCTGTCTCGAAAAGACCAAAAAAAAAAAAAAAAAAAAAAAAAAAAATTAAACAGGTGATCTTGGGTGACAAGCTGGCCAGATCCTCCCCAGGGCATATACTGAAGGCCATTTGCTCCCTCTAAATACCCTGAACAGTGACCACTGCAGGGGGTCAAGAGCTGGTAAATAAACAAATGAACGTTATCCATCCGCCAATGTCCCCCAACTGCAGGCAAAACAACGGACCAGGATCCTCACAGCACCTGGGACTCCACCATAGCATCAGAGGTACACACAGCTACTCAGAGGTGCACCCCATGCACGCGTGCAAACACACACACACACACACACACACACACAGAGCTGTCAAAATGCTTGAGCGATAACTCACTTCCAGAAACATTTCTGCTAAAAACAAGCAGGAAAGTGCAGTTGGGGTATAGGGGTGTCCATTCCACCCCTGTAGACACCCCCCTTTCCTCGGCCACCAGCACCATCTACCCTGGCTGACCTCAGATGAGGAATTAATGCTCAAAGGCTGGGAGCCAACTGGAGCAGGACTACTGAACACTACCCTGTTGTCGCCACACCTGAGACCTCCCAGGCTGTCCCCAGGACCACTGTGACACTACCAGTTTGCAGCAATGAGCCACTTAAGATGGCATTACTCTGGGATCCCAGCAGAGAAGACACTGGCGGAGACTGGTAGGGTTTGATCTAAGGAGCATAGGGATTTGATTATATCTGGACGATTTAACATGAACACTGCCTGTACACTTCCTCCGCTGTACATTCACCACCTCAATGGAGTGCCTGCAACCAAGGATGAACCCGCCTCTGGGCTCAGGGCCCCAGCCGGGGACAGGAGGCTGACCAGCCAGTCTTGTGGGAAGAGGTGATATTTTCTTTATGCACCCCAGGTCTGCCAGGGACCAGCCCTGCCCCCATCACAGAGTCTGCATGTCCTCAGTGGGAGGACTCAACTTGCCGAGACCAGGCAGCATACCAGAGGTGTCTGGGCTTGCCCAGCAAGGTCACAGAAAGGCCAAGCCACAGTGAACCCCCTTTCCCAAAGGTCCCCACACTGGTTAAACACCAGGTGGCATTTTTACCTTCGCCAAGAGCAAACGGCACCAGCTGATCACCAGGCACTGCGCCAAGCCCTGCGCATCATTGTTGGTTCCATCCTTCCCAGTGTGCCCTGTCCACTGATAGAGAAATGGCTCCGGGACAGGCCTCCGTTCCCAGTAGACAAGGGCCGACCCAGGGCCTGGTCTACTCCCAGAGATGCACACCAGAGTCACACGCAAGGGGAAGGGGCCACACCACTGCAGGGTGAAAATCTGTGTGGGCCAATGGCTCTGTCTCTGATCCCTGCTCCTACAAGAGAAAGTGCTCCCCATGGAGGAGACTGCTAACCCTCCCTTGCCTCTAGAGTGTAATAAGGGAAATGACCCAGCAAGGACAACCAGAAGGAGCCCCCCAAACCAGACCTGTGGGACCAGTCCCAGTCCTGGTCAAGCCTCCTCCCAACTTGAGATGCTAGGAGCCCCCCAAGCCAGACCTGTGGGACCAGTCCCAGACCTGGTCAAGCCTCCTCTTCCTCCTCAGGGGACCAGGGCCCCAGCCACCTTCCGTGAGGCTTCAGGCAAGGCAGACTTTAACTGGGGGTGGGGTGGGGGTGGGGATGGAGGTGGGAGTGAGGGTGGGGCCCCGCCCTAAAGGTGAGCAGCACTAACTCAACTCACGTGCTATGGGCTTCTACAGAATAAAAGGGTCAAGGCCAATATCCATTTTTCTTCCTCTCTCTTCCTCTCCTCCCTCCTGTTCTACCACATTCTCCTCACCACCACAACTAAAATCCCCAAAACCTTGACCTCAAATACACCCTTCTTTTCTTGTGTTGTTTTTGGTGTTTTGTCACAGTGAGGAAAAAACCCTGGTTACATGAATTCAAATCCTAGAGCCATCCAAAACAGGACTGGGAAAAGGTTGTTTGTACTCCTCGGTCCCAACAGAACCTTCAAGTGACACAGGCATATACCCTGCTCCCCTCTGTACTCTGAGCTCTGAGCTGAACTCTCCAGGAGCCCACCAGTTGTGGGCAAAGAACCCAGATAATAAGCAGGAACAAGCCCCCAGGAGACCAGCACCCGGGCTCTACTTCACAGCCTGGTGGGTCCATCTGTGTCCAAAACTATGGAAAGCAAGCTTCAAGTAACTGAGGACTCAAGCGCTCAACAGCCAAACCAGTAGCCAACTCACCCAGGGCTGAGGGAAGCTCAGAGGATGCTCTTGGCCTGGCCTTCAAAGCACATTTACACCTAGGAACAGAGCCACCTGGGAAAGCACTTAGCTGGAAAGAGAGAGAGCAGGTGCTCGGAAGACTCAGTGCTCAGCTCTGAGACCATATCAGTCCACAGACACTTAACTGGCGCCTGCTGCGACCCAAACTCAGATGTGGCTTGAGCCCAGCAGAGGCAACTGCAGAAAAGAATCAACTCAGATGTGGCCTGAGCCCAGCAGAGGCAACTGCAGAAAAGAATCAGCTCTGCCGGGCCACCTTCCCGCCCTCTATGTGGCTAATGGCCTGTTTGAGCCTCAGGGATAAGAGGAGCCCACGGTTTCAGGACTTCAAGGTCAGGGTTTTCAAAGCAAAGGTTTTCCATAAAGCTGGCCGGAAATTGCTTTTCTGGTATCTCACTGTATAAACCATCTTCCGTAAGCCAGCTCCAAACGCTGCCCGAGGGTTCAAGTCCCACTTTCCTGCTGCCTGGCTCTCCTAGGCAGACACAGCTCAGAGAGATTAGCCCAGATGCTGCCTGGCCATGCCCTCCCCGACTCCCCCATCTCCCTCACCCCCTCTCCGCTGCAATCCAGTGGCCAGACCACCAACACGCGCCTACATGCCACCTGTGAAATTGCCCAGTCTCTACCTCTTCATCTTCTGTCTCTTCTCCACTCTGGAAAGTGGCCTCCAAGGTCACTCTCAGAAACAGCTCTTCTCCTCCAAGCACCCCTTATCCTGTGCAATTTGGACAATCCAATTCCAGACAGACCCGGGTGGAACACTCTCGGCTGTTCTTTTCCCATTGCCCGCTGACATTAAAGCCAAATGCACGCCTTAATGGTTGGCACACATCGGATTATTGCTCTCTCGTCTGCACAAACGAGTCTCACCATTACCCCTTCCTGCTGAGCTGAAAACATGGAAGGCAAATCCTAATTGTAACATCAGGGAGCTCCCAAGCAGAACAAAATCAAACATTTCTACACAATTCAGAACCGGCGGCCAACGGCCCTTAACTCTGAGGGAGCAGGACAGGAATCACGTCTACAGAAAGCTCAGGCCAGCCGTCAGAAGTCTCAGATGAACCACTGGTATGTGAGAAAGTTAATCATTTTATCAAGCAAGCTTAGCAGTTGTTTGCCTGATTCCCCTCACCCCCATCTTAGACCCCAGTTCCTTTGTTAAGAAATGAGCGTTTCTTCAGCAAGGTGTGTCTACTAGGAATGTGCACATACCCGAGCCTAACTCTAAGTCACAATTTCTTGGAATAGTTCAATGTGGAGTCCCCTTCTCTCTTTCTTTTCCCGCCGTTTTCCAAGCTAGCTAATCCAGTACAAGTGGCGAGACTAAGCCCCAATAGATGAGGGACAGCTGAGTGCTCCATGCCTTTCGGGGATAAAAGGCTGTGTGTGTTTGCTCTCCTTTGCAAACTACACCCTTCTTTGCAAAAATTAGTTCTGCCTTACCTGAGACACCATAAATTGAGTGGCAGTCACTTGATTTGCAACCTCGATTTTGTCTCTAACAGGTGCACGATCTCTAGGAGGAGCAAGAGCTGGGAAGATTGGGGTAGGGGCCGAGTGCCTTTTCCTCCCAGAGATGCTGGATGCCCCCCCCAGGGATACCTCCAAAGCCCAGTTACCAGGAACAGTCCCAGGTGGACCCCTCCTTGGGCCCAGAGACAATCCAGTAGCCTCGTCTGCTCCAGAGGCCCACTTACCAGGAGCTGAAACAGCTGGGCTGGAACCCCTACACAGCTTAGATACCTGGGACCTGGCTCCTCACCAGGCTGTTCACAGTCCACAGGTGAATCACTTCCTACTTTACAATCTGAGAAGTAGCAGAGCTGGGTAAGCCCCAGTGCAGAGTCTGCTCAAAGACTGAGCATCCAGGACTCTCCGACCCCAGCTCCTCCTGTTCCTTTGTGGCGGTTGTTGAATCCTCATGCAGACCAGACCGCTGACTCTAGCATACAATGCACCACTACACTGCCTCACTGCACCAGAAAAGCAACAGGGTCAACCACCCATTGAAACGCCCACAGCGGGAGACAGAGCAAACCCTTTTATCTTCTTAGGTGGATGATCCAAGTATTTGTCACAGTGATGGGAAGCTGACTGACACTTAACTCTCACTAAAGCTGCTAAGACCTTCAACAGAGCTGCTAAGACAGGACCCACAAGCCAGAGAAGAAGGGAAGCCATGTGCCTTAGCTTGGCCAGCTACAACCCCCTAAACTGGAGGCCAGGACATATAAACTACAAGGAGCCATACGGTACTGACAGTTTGGGCACAGACAGCACAGGCAAGGCTGGGTTCTGGTAGGAAGGAGTTCAGGTCCCAAGCTCCCCTGCCTCCTTCTCCCTGGACCCCACAAAACAGACTTGGACACAGAGAGGGCAAGCTGTTAGAAACTCTTACATGGGCACCGGCTCCTCATGAGGGATCTGCCCTCAACACCGTCCACCTGAGGGCAGAGTTGAATCCGGAGATCCCAAGCATCCAGTCGATAAGGCCACATGCAATGGACTGAACAGAGCCTCTCCAAAGACATGCTCTGATCTCCAGAACTTTACTGTGTTAATCTGGAAACTGGATCTTCTCAGACACAACTTGATGGTAAAATGAGTTGATCATAGGACCAAAGTCCCCGTGAAGAGTGAGCACCCTAGTAGGGGTGAAGGGGTCGGAGACAGGCTGGGTACAGAAGAAGGAAGAGACCATCGCAGCACAGCCAGAGGCCAACAGAGCACCCACAGCCTGGAGAATGGAAAGAGATAGGACGCACCCACACCCCCCTAGAGCCTCCTACGGGAGTGTGCCTGGACTCCCACCTTGATTTGGAATTTGGGGTTCCAGAACTAATACAGCAAAAATTTCCGTTGTCTGCCTCCTCCCTGTCTGTGGCTACTCAATAGAGCACTAGGCCAAGGCTGCTGGAAGGCCCCTAACCTCCCCGTCCCACTTGCACCCAGAGGTCACAGCAGTGACTGAATGTGCAAGTTACTCTCTGTCACAGTAACAAATACCTGGGAAAGGGGATGGAGAGATAGCCTAGCGATTAAGAGCACTGACTGCTCTTGCAGAGGACCTGGGTTCGATCCCCAGCACCCACATGGCAGCTGAGAACCGTCTGTAACTCCAATTCCAGGAGAACTCCAGTTCCAGGGGAATCCAAAACCCTCTTCTGACCTCCAAAGCATTGCAAGACAAGGGTACACAAACCTACATGCAGACAGTACATTCATACACATACAAAAATAAATAAAATTTAAAAATACCTGAGAAAATCAACTTAAAAGAGGGAAGGTTTGTTCTGCTCACCTAAAGGCTGCAGGGAGGTGGAGATGGCCAGGCAGGAGCCAGGAGCAAAGACCTGTTCTAGGGCGCACGTGCCCTCAGTGACCTAGTGCATCCCGCCAGGCTCCGCCTCCTGGTTCCTGCCGCTTCCAGTAACGCTAAAAGTCTACGAATCAACCAGGAGATCAGCCCCCCCATCAGGACGGAGCCTTCAGAGTGCCGTCACACCCCAAGGGCCAGCAGCTGGCCACCAAGCCTTAACATGAGCATTGGGACGACACTTCAGATCTAAACCATAACAAAGTGAGTGGACTTCAGAGTTGAAGCTGAAGCAACAGCCCCCTGGGTCTCTGTGGCCTTCCATTCGCTCAGCCACTAACGCTGCTCCAGGTTCCCATTAGCCTGACTTAGCTGGGGCTCCAGACCCTAGACCAGCCACATGAGGGCCAGAGCCTACCAGGACTCTTGCCAGGACCCGGCCTCCTCCTTTCCCTCCCTCTGCAGACACCATGATGTCACAACCTGCTGCTGGGAAGGAGTGTCACCTGGGAACAGGGTCAGGCAGGCCCAACCAGCTTCCAAGCAGAGGTCAGGGTTCAAGTCTGCACTTCCTTCTCCACGACCCCTTCCCAAGAGCCACCACTCAAGGCTGGCCACAAGTCTCAGGCCCAGATCCACCAGTCCAGCGGCTGCCTTGGTACCTCTGCAGGGAGGCAGCCACCTCTAGGGCTCCAGAGCTAAGGGAACTGAAACAGGCCATCTTCCTCCATCCTCAGCATCCCCTGCATGGAAGCACCTCACTCACCCAAAGGCTGGGCCTATACCTGGGGGAGACTACAACAGTGCCCTCACTCCTGCACAACCACGTGACTCTGCCTCAGGTGACATAAAACATCTTTCTTGGATGTACAGCACGCCACTTCTGTGGTTGGCATGGCTGGTTAAGCACACCTGGAGTACTGTGTGCAGCCACAGGTATGCGTGGCATGCGTGTCTGTGGGTGGGTGGGTACCTGTCTGCCTGTGCACATGGATAGACGAATGTGTGCAGGTCTCTGTTACAACTTACAAAAATGTCTGCGGTGGACAAAGACCTGTAGAAATGCTCTGGGTTACAAGCAGGTGGACAGCACGACGTAAACATGTTTTTCCTGTTTCTCAAATACACTTTGTTTTCATTTTATTGTTTTGTGTGCAGTAAACACAAGCTTAGCAGAGTGAAGGGGGGAAATAAGAGGAAGACAGACACCTTTTCTTCTTGCTGCCCTGAGAACCCAGGCACTCCTGCACTCAAGGAAGGAGAGAGGCCACCCTGGGGCTTAGTCTGCAGACGATGCCAGCAGCTCCAGGCCGTTTCCTGGTGCCTCCTAGTCCTTCATCAGTCACTCGTTCAGGCCGCAGGGAGTCGCTGCCCTTTGGGAACCCAACTTTGGTAGCTTAGGAAGGTCCACCGTGGGTTTTGCCTCTTAAGGTTTCCGAGTCCTCCACTCACATGGGGAAGGACACATGACTCCCAGAGAGTCAAGGGATCAGCCATGGTCTTTGCTAGAAACTTCTGTACCCTGGGAACTCCCTCGCAGTAGGGATGGCTTCTTGGATCTCTTAGAAAAGATACCTTCGGGGCTGGGGAGATGGCCTAGCGGTTAAGAGCACCGACCGCTCTTACAGATCGGGTTTGATCCCTAGCACCCACATGGCGGCCGAGAACCATCTGAAACTCCAATTCCAGGAGAACTCCAGTTCCAGGGGAATCCGAGACCCTCTTCTGACCTCCGTGGCATTGCATGACACGGGTGCACAGACCTGCATGCAGACAGTACATTGATACACCACATACAGAAATAAATAAATAAAAATTAAAAAAAAAAAAGATAGCTTTGTTCGGGGCTGGGGGTTGAGGGTGGGAGGACTAGAGATCTCTGGAGTAGACAAAAGCAGGCTGCAGCCAACAAGGCCACTGTCCACGGTCCATTTCTCAGAAGCCCACAGAAAATGACCAGCAAGAAGCTGAACTTTCTGGAAATTCCAGTCCCACCAGCTCCAGGCCCCTCAGTGCCTCCCAGGGATCAGCAGAGAGGGCACAGGGCTCTACTGAAGCCAGGGGAGTAACCAAGCTGGCTGGCCGAGATCAGTTATGTTCCAGCTGCAGACACCCTCAGCCCACCCCACAGGAGCCCAGATTGTGAGAAGATGCTGCCCAGGGATGGACAGCAGGGTGGGAAACTAGGCCGGAGTTCCCACTCCAGTCCTGGCCCCACCTGCTCCAGATCACCGCAAGGGCAGGATGCATGACTGTGGCTGCCCACCTGCCCTTAGGGCCTTGGCCCATGAAGCCAGCCAGGACTCTCATGAAAGTATCCAGAGGGTCTGACTTCTCACCCTCTTATCTTTTTTTTTGGTCTTTTCGAGACAGGGTCTCCCTGTAGCCCCAGCTGTCCTGGAACTCACTCTGTAGACCAGGCTGGCCTTGAACTCACAAAGATCCGCCTGCCTCTGCCTCCCGAGTGCTAGGATTAAAGGTGTGCGCCACCACGCCTGGCTTCACCCTCTTATCATTTGTCCTTGCTAGCATGCTCGGGGCTGGTCCAGCCACCCTCATCTTACCAAGTGGGGATACAGGGGCCCAGAGCACTCAGGGTATCGTCCATGCAGATAGCAAACAGCAGCTCTTGTCTCAGGTGAACAGGGAAGGAGAAGGGGCCTGGGGTAAGACTTTGTTTTCTTTCAATATAGAAACAGGCCCTCCTAGATGAGGAAATGGAAGGTACTCTAAAGAACTTGATATCCCAGCCCTATGATGCCCCTAACCAGAATGGTGCCCCAGCCAGTTGATGTAGCACAGCATGACAACCCGATGCTGTGACGGACACATGGAAATGATGCAGTCTTGGCCCCGCACCTCCTCACTGGAATCTAAGCCCCCCACCACCACAGAGATAGGCGTATTGCCCTAAACTGGGCCCCACATTCTTCCTCTGGTCCCCTGACAGCTGGGCACCCAGGTTTGTTCCAGTTTCACCTCTGTCCTACGCCCGATGGTGACATCTGGGCTCATTAGAGGCACGTGACACATGTATCTTTCCTTCAAAAGAATGTTCATGGCTGGGCTGCAGGCCCCTAGGAAACTGGCCCTGCAGACAGAGCAAGAAACAGAGGAAGCCAGGGCTGGAGAGCTGGCTCAGCACGTAAGAGCACTGACTGCTCTTGCAGAGGACTGGGGTTCAGTTCCCTACACCCACACCCATCTGTGACCCCACTTTCAGGGGATCCCATGCTCTCTTCTGACCTCCATGGGCATTGCGCACATGGGTGCACTTACATACATGCAGGCAAAACACTCATACACATAAAAAACAAAGGAAGGCCGGGTATGGTGGCCCACGCCTTTAATCCTAGCTCTTGGGAGGCAGAGGCAGGCGGATCTTTGTGAGTTCAAGGCCATCCTGGTCTACAGAGTGAGTTCCAGGACAGCTGGGGCTACAGGGAGATCCTGTCTCGAAAAGACTAAAAAAAAAATAAAATAAAATAACAGTGGTGGTGCATGCCTTTAATCCTAGCACTCGAGAGGCAGAGGCAGGTGAATCTTTGTGAGTTCAAGGCNAACTAGGACAGAGATGTAAACTTAAAATATTAAAAATAAAGTGCCGGCCGGGTGTGGTGGCACACGCCTTTAATCTTAGCACTTGGGAAGCAGAGGCAGGTGGATCTTTGTGAGTTCAAGGCTGGCCTGGTCTACAGAGTGAGTTCCAGGACAGCTGGGGCTACAGGGAGACCCTGTCTCAAAAAGACCAAAAATAAATAAATAAATAAATAAATAAATAAATAGATAAATAAATAATAAAATAAAATAAAATAAAAAATAAAGGAAGAAATTTTTAAAAAGAGGAAGTCAGGTCCCCCAGGGATGTCAAACATCACCCATAGCCCTGAGGACCCCCAAGCAACACCCCTTCATCAAGAACACCCTGCCCTGGCCAGACTTCATGGCTGTCATGATCCAAGAGTCTCTGGATGAGCCCACAAGGACCTCAAGACCCAGGTCCTCTCCCCGCCACCTTCCCTCATCCACCATCCCTCACAGACCTGGCCATCAAATTTACATCATGTCCCATCTTGTGGCAGGTGGGAAGAAAGCCTCTACCTTGCCTAAAAGGAGAGTGACAACCCAGGCTGCCCCCTCCCACCACACCCCATCCCAGGTGCTATTTCTGGGGCCAGGACCGGCAGCCAAGGGAAGTGAGAGGGCAGTAGAGCGATTCCGAGGTGTGAGAAACAGAGCGTGCTCACGGCCCCCGAGGTCCCACGACAGCCAGGGTGGGGTGTCACGCTGAGCTCCAGAGACCAGAAACCAGCAGCAGATCATCCTCTGAGAGGACAGGGGACAAAAACGTCAGAGCCACGAGCACAGAGAGGTAGGCCCACCACTCCTAGCACGAGGCCGCAAGGGACACGCGCACTCATGCCACCCCAGGCCACTGCCTCGGGGACTGGGGGACCCGGCCAGCCTTCCCAGGCTCCATCCACACTCCTGTCCTGCCTCCCTCTCCACTGGACCCTGTCCTCTCCCTCTCCAGGGGAACTCCAAGCTGCTCTGCCCTCCCGGTCCCTTCCTATCCCGTCTTCCGATGCAGCTGCAGGATCCTGTGCAAGTCAACTCAGAAGAGCTGCTGTCCTCAGAGGTGACCTCGGAAGAGGAAGTCCTAACCATGAGCCCCACCTGCCCAGAGGACACCCTGACCCCTCCCACACGAAGTCCACACTAGAATTACCATTCTCCCTCCCACGTTGGCCCTGAGCACGCCCTCTCCAGAATGAGTGCCAGTCAAGTCGCCTTCCCCCACAGCCACCACCATCCCCACTGAAAGGAATCACAGAAACCTCCTCCCGAGGAGGGGACAGGTCAACAGTCCACCATAGCAGTCCCCTTCTGACGCTCATGGACATCCCTAGCAGCCATCACACAGCTGGGGGGAGGGACCAACAGGGTGATGAGGAGGGGACCAGCCACCATCAGCCCCTCCCAAGGGCAGACAGAGCTTGGGGAGCAGGCTGAGTCCTCCATTACCCTGGGCCTCCAGGGACGGTTCATCTACTTCAGACATGGGCTCCCCTCCCCCCTCCAAATTGCAGCTCTGCCTCTCACATCCACACCAGAGAACAGAAACCAGTTCATGGCCAGCTCTGCCCATTCAATTTATTCCTTGAATGGCTTCAGAGAGATCCCTGATGAATATTTTCAACTTTCCCCTTTATTTGACTCGGCATGACTCCACGGATCCCTCCTGCTTCCCGCAGCACTGCAGGCCTGGCTTCCTCCTCACCACAGACCCTTTCCTTTCCCTTGCGGTTCTTTCCTGGCTGGCATTTTTATGAAGCCTTCTTTTTCCAGAGCAAATTTTGCAAACCACAACCTCGTCAGGAGATTTGGTTTCGGTTCATCCACCTTGGTCCTTAACAAATGCTCTTGTGCACAGCATTACGGAGGGTCACTTTTATTTTGTGCTGATTATTTCTAGCAATCGGATGATGTGGGACTAAAAGGTGGACAGTCATCTGTATCTCAGAGCTAAGACACCACAAAAAAGGTGGCCTAGAGGTTCGGGAAGACTCGGGGTCCCAGGTGACTTTATTACACCCCACCTGTCCAAGGAGCCCACTGTCCACAGACCTGGTGGAGACCCAAGGGTCCCAGGGAAGAAGGGACTCCTCTCTGAGACAAGCTTTCGAGGCTCAGCACCAGGAGACTCTGGGAAAAGGATTCTTCCAGAAGACAGCACACTATTACTCAGCAGTCAGGACAGCCCAGGCTGCCAGCAGTGGACAGCAGGGCAAGGGCACCCGGTGGACACAGCCATCCCAGCCCTGTCCTATGAGCCCAGGCTCACTAAGGGCGTGTGGCAGACATCCAATGCCCCCGCTGCTAGGGATCCTCAGAGATGAGCTTCAAATCAAACCAGCACCGTCCTCTAAAGTCCACATATCCATGAGGTCATCACTGTCTGGGAGAAGGCAAAGTCCAGAGAAGCACAGGATAGAACCCAGTACCTCCAGCCAGACTGCTCCACTGCAGAGCAGGTGTTCCAGACGGGGAAGGCGGCCAGGAGGAAGCAGCCACCTCCATTCGCCACTCCCCACTCTGAATGCCAGGCAACACCTGTGCTCTGAGTCAGCCCTGGATAGCTCCAGGTCCACCATGGCAAAACAGGCCCAGGCTCAGCCAGGGAGCGGGGGAGTCGTGATGAAGCCCACGTGGTTGGCTCTAGGCTCATGACCCAGGCCAACCAAGTCTTAGCAGATACTTCTGCCTATGACATCAGGGCCACTGTGAGCTTGCCTCCTGACTGAAGCTTTACAGGATCAATAGCAATAAAAGAGGCCCCCAAAATCAATTGAAGGTGATGCCCTTTAGAAGAAAAATACTCTGTTTGTAAGCAAAACCCACTTTAAAACAACAGAGGCTATTCTGAGTTTTCAGTCTGCTAGGCTGGGCTCCCAAAGGCCACCTTGAACCCAAATGAACCCACAGGCTGGGGACTGGTCCTTCCCAGCAGGAAGTGGCAGGCACACCTGTTGTGACCTGAATGAACAGCAGTCTGAAGAGAAAGCCAGTAGCTGTGGGAAGCTGACAGGAAGGAGGAAAGTGCTAGAACTGAGTCCTGCCACTCAAAGCAGGCTCCCTGGCTCTGCAAGCAACTACATACACGCACACACATTGTTTTTAATTTTTATGTGTATGAGTGTTATGTATATAAGTGCACCTGTGTCATGCAATGCCTGAGGAGATCAGAAGAGGGGGTTGGATCCCCTGGAACTAGAGTTACGAATGGCTGTTAGCTGCCATGTGAGTGCAGGAGTCAAACCTAGGTCCCCACCCCATACACACAATTTTTTTTATGTGTATGAGGGTACTGTCTGCATGTAGGTTGGTGCACCCATGTTGTGCAATGCCTCAGAGGTCAGAAGAGGGCATCTGATTCCCCTGGAACTGGAGTTAAAGACGGTTCTTACCCGCCATGTGGGTGCTGGGAATCGAACCTGGGTCCTCTGCAAGAGCAGTTGGTGCTCTTAACCACTAGGCCATCTCTCCAGCCCTGGCACAATTTTTTTTTTTTTTTTTTTTTTGTTTTTTTTTAGCAGGGGCTCCCCTTTTTTCCCGCTTGGCTTGGGGTTTCTTTGTTTAACCGGGGTGCATTTAAACCCCAAGGGTCCCCCCTCCCCTTCCTTCGGGCGGCTGGGGTTTAAGGGGTNAAAGTAAAGAAAAGAAAAGAAAAGAAAAGAAAAGAAAAGAAAAGAAAAGAAAAGAAAAGAAAAGAAAAGAAAAGAAAAGAAAAGAAAAGAAAAGAAAAGAAAAGAAAAGAAAAGGCAGACCCATCTGTCTCTGGCTCAGCTGTGGAGATCAGTTATTAACTGAAAAACACAGTGGAGAGTAATTGAGGAAGACACTCGGTGTTGATCTGTGGCCTCTGAATGTACACACACATACACACGCACACACATACACACACACACACAACACACACACACATACACACACGCACCCACAAATTTTATTAAGCAGCCAGAAGTTCTAAATAGCTGCTGAAAGAGTCTATCTAGCCTTCCTGATCCCCTCAATCAATGTGGAGCCTGAGCCTGAGGTCCACACCCAGCCTAGCCAGGCCCTGCCATTCAAAGCACTGTCCAGGCCCCACACCAGGGGCCTCTTCTTCACCCATGTCCAGTCAATCCCAAGCCCGCCACCCCCCCCACACTGCCCCAGAGCCTCTCTCTTCCCTTTGTTCTGTGTCGCCCACGGCTCACCCAAAGGCTCACGTCTACACTCCCTCACTCTGCCTGTAGAGCCCCAGAATCCTTGAGGAGATGTCAGCTCTCAACCACCTGCCCCGACCCCACCTCAAAGACTAATGACTTTATCATCATTTCACGGGCACAGAGTGGGGAGGGTGCTCAGCGGTTAAGAGCACTGGCTGCTCTTCCAGAGGAGAGGGTTCAATTCCCAGCACCCACATGGCAGCTGACAACTATCCATAACATCAGTTCCAGGAGATCCCACACCCTCTTCGAGCCTCTCTGGGGTACTGCACATGTGTGGTGCACTTACATACACGCAGGCAAAATGCTCGTACACATAAACAAAATAAAATATTTTTAAAAGGCATGGGGTGGGGGCAGCTGGAGAGATGGCTCTGTGGGTAAAAGTACTGGTTGCTCTTGGGGTCCAGGGTTTGATACTTAGCACCCATGTGGCAGCTAACAACCATCCATAACTCCAGTTCTAGAAGATCTGACACCCTCTACAGGACTCTTCAGGGCATTGCACACAGGTGAACATACATGCAGGCAATACACTCATACACATAAATTAAAAAATCTTTTTAAAAATTTAAAAAGGCATGGGGAAGGCGACTTGTCCTGTACCAGTGGTCCACCTGTGCCCGGCAGAGATGGGCACCACTGGCCCATTATACTACAAGGCACACAGATGAAAACCTGCTTCTCGGGCCCTCCCCACAAATATCCAACACATAAAGAAGCCATTTCCAAAGCCAAGGACAGGAAGTAAGGGACCACACAGAATATCCACTGGGAGTCAGGGACTGTGGTCCACACAGGACAGAGACAGGTGGGGCCTCACCTCGTCCCACAGCAACCCCTCTCTACTTCTACCACCCAAGACTTGGGGTAAGTAGGACCCTCACCACAAAATGTAGGTCCACAATGGGGCTAGGTCTGAGCTCACAGTTTCTGTGTCTGAGCTCACAGTCTCTGCGTCTAAAGCTCACAGTCTCTGCCTCTCTAACCACCATGACAAGGCACCCAGACGACAGAGCTGCCTGGCCCTGAGTGCTCCTTACACCCCAGTGAGGCTACAAGGACAAGGCAGCTTCTTCCCTGGGTCCCAAACAAGGCCCAGCCCCAGCTCTGACCCAGCCATAGAAAGGAAGTGGGTCCTTACCCTCAGGGCCCCAAAGGGCAGTGCGCAAATGCTCCAGCCCTCCCACCTCTGCACCCTGGCCTCTGGGTGACAGCCCCACCCCCACCCCACAGCCTGCAAGCCACTCCCCAGGAACAGAGAACATAAATGACTTCCCGGTTCCTAGCTGCAGTCTCTAGCCCGCTCTCCCCAGCCTTGCTGGTTAACAGATGTTTCGTTTAAGCAGCTAAATTACCACAAATGCACCCAAGGAGATGGCAGGCCAAGTCCTCCCAAGCTTTATTTGCATGGGGACAGAGTGCTGTGTAGACATTCTATCCTTTCTATCTTTCTTCCTTGTTTTTGAGAAGTTTTATTATACACAGTTCAGAGAGAGAGAAAGAGAGGGAGAGAGAGCCAACACATAAATTATGGATGACAACATTTAGACGGATACAAATCCCTCATCTTGGGAGGCCAAGGACCCTCCCAGAGCAGGCACAAGGCTGCGTGGTGTGCATGACGACAGTTTCCAGCCCCACCTTCTCAGGACTCAGCCTCAGTTTCCAAAGCTATTCACACACACTGCACTCCAATGGGCTGGTGTAAGGCAGGGAACGTCCTGTGCTGGGCTGAGTCCACTGCAGGACCACTTGGCAATTAATGAGAAGCATCTTGGCAGCTCCCAGAGCTGCCCTGAGTAGGCAGTGTGGCAGGAATCTCCCTGGGCCCAAGGATGCTGTGTCCTCCGTGTGAGGTGACCTCCTGCCCACCTACTCACTCACTAGGAAGGAGCCCACCCTATGCTCTCAAGGCCAGCCTGCACTCTGGGCATCAGAAGGACAAAGCTAAGGCAAGGCTGGGGCCAGAGCCTCTCAGCTGTGGCTGTGACACTCTGGTCTTCCGCCCAGGTCAACTCTTTCCCATGATACTTGGGACCAGCTGGGAAGGAACAGGGCAGGGTGAACCCCAGGGCTGGGCGATCAAGTGGGCTGAGCCACAGTCACGGTCCCCAGCTGTTCACAGGACCACAACTGAGATGCTCCTCCACGACCACCTGTGCTGCTGGAGCACCTCCCTCTCACCAGGAAGTGGCCAGGTCACTTCCCAACAGAAAGGCCAGCTCTTCGTTCTGTAGTGTCCATGGGCTGGACAGAACTCAGCCAGCACACTGAGGATCCTGGGGACTTGAACAGATGCACAGCTAACAATGCTCCCAGACTTATAAGACACAGACAGGCACTGGGCCTGGGAACAGATCACACTGTACCTCTGAGACCTCACTGACGCAGGTCCACCCAGCACACCCACATCCCTCACCCTGGAAAGCTGCTGTGCACATCAGCCAAGTCTTAGTGCATATACATGAATGAGTGGGCATGAGACACAGACAGACAGACAGACACACACACACACACACACTATAAATGGGAGAGGCTCACAGCCAGATTCTATCCCTTGGGCTCTCTCTCTCTCTCTCTCTCTCTCTCTCTCTCTCTCTCTCTATCTATCTATCTATCTATCTATCTAACAGGCCTCTGCTAACCCAACAATCCAGAAGTGCATGGGGCCCCACCATCCAATTTGCACCAAGAATCTCAAATGCTCACAGCCCCCACAATGCTGGCCGGGGTGGGGTGGGGTTAAGGGTGGGAGTGAGGGGTCCAAGAACATTATGTCATCAAGTAATATAGAAAAAAAAATAAGATTCTCCCCAAAAGCTACACTATTATTAAAAGCAGACACCACCCAAGCTTTCTGGGCCCAGAGTAACTGCGGCTGGAGGGGCGGCTGCATCCCTCCCGTGGGAAGGAGTCCCACCTTTGGGAACAGCTGACAGTGGGACCTGTCAACCAGAGCACAGAACACAGAGCCAAAGAGAGTCATCGGCAGGGCAGGGAGGCTTGCCACAAGAGTAATCACACTCACACACTCACACACACACACACACACACACACACACACACACACACACCACACGCACACCAGACAGCAGCTCCAGGGAAAGGCAGGTGACTTCACGTGCCATTCAAGCCTCCTCCTGCCCCCTTCTCATTGGGGAGAAGTGAGGCTGCCACGCAGAGCTGAGGCAACTGAGACCCACGCCTGGGCACATGGCTACAGAGCTGTGCCCACTTGGACAGTCTCCTTCATCGCCTATGCTGGGTCTGCCCCTAGATCCTCGAAGGACAGAGGAGAAAAAAACCTCTCTGCTCCTGACAGATCCAGGGCCCACCATGTAGCAGGTGCCAAGTGGGGGTGGGGGTGGAGGGTACACTCCAAAGAGGCCAGATCAGAGAAGGCTATTTTCTGGCTTGACACTACTCTGGAGAGAATGGAAATCTTACAGAATCCCCAGGTAACCCTGCCCAGGGGCACCCACCCGACCTGCTCATGAGCAGTAAAGACCCAGCGGACAGCAGAAGGGACAGAGACTTCGAGGAAGGTTTGTAGAAAGCCTGAGAAAGGTTAAAAGGTGTGTACAAAAAAAAAAGTGTGACCGGGCGTTGTGGCGCACGCCTTTAATCCTAGCACTTGGGAGGCAGAGGCAGGTGGATCTTTGTGAGTTCAAGGCCAGCCTGGTCTACAGTGAATTCCAGGACAGCTGGGGCTACAGGGAGACCCTGTCTCAAAAAGACCAAAAAAAAAAAAAAAAAGAAAATGTACATTCTGCCATGNAAAAAAAAAAAAAAAAAAAAAAAAAAAAAAAAAAAAGGTGTGTACATTGGGGTGTACATGGGTATCCCAGCACTCAGGAGATGAAGGTATATAGGAGGATCAGGAGTCCAGAGTCATCCTCAGCTACGGAACAAATGGGAGCCAGCCTGGGCTACATGAAACTACCTCAAATAAATAGGGGAGGAAAAGAGGCAGGGAAGGCACATGGAGCAGAGAAACAGCAGCCCAGAGCACTCCCAACCTCAGGACGCCCCTCCCAGCGCAGCCACGAATGGCTTGTCAGGTCAGTACAAGAGCGGCACTCAGGAGGTCCTCTAAGAAAACAGCAGCACGAACCACACCCCACCTTGTGCAGATGACAAAGGACATGGGGTTCGGGGCCAGGAGACCCAGACAAGGTCTGTGGTTCTGGAAAGGCCAGGACTAAGGAGGCAGGGTGGGAAGGAGGGCCGACCGCGGCCTTGGGCCGCGCACGCAAGCTAAGGGACAGAAACCAAGCCAGCAGGGGTATCGCTGGCTTCAGATCCAAGTTGGCTCCGGGGCAGGCGTAGGTCTGTAAAAATTCTTTTAATCCTTATACAAACTCCATAAAGCCTGGCAAACACACACCACATAACAGAAATACTGCCCATAATGGAGCCTGTCCCTGTGAATCTGCTGCCAGCCTTGGGAAATCTCACCCGGGGCTGGCCCCAGGTCAAGCCACACAGACCTGTCGCCTGCTCGGCCACTGGGAGTTTGTTATTCTTGTTTATCTTTGGGATCCAGAAGCCAGAGTCAGTCCCAGTCACAGGAAGCTTCACAGTCAAGGAGCCCCTGGGTGCAGGGGAAATCACAGACTAGGCGGGAGATCAGTTTTTTTGGTTTTGGTTTTGTTTTTGTTTTTTGTTTTTTTCAGACAGGGTCTCCCTATAGCCCCAGCTGGCCTAGAACTAACTCACTCTGTAGACTAGACTGGCCTTGGACTCAGAGATCCACCTGCCTCTGCCTCCCAAGTACTGGGATTAAAGGCATGCACCACCACACGCCTGGCTTAAAGATGGTTCTTAGCTGCCATGTGGGTGCTGGGAATGGAACCCAGGGCCTCTGCAAGAGCAGTCTGTGCTCTTAAGAGATCAGCTTTTGGGGGCTGGAGGCAATAACTAGGGCCAAGCAAGGGGCCTGGGGCTGACCCACTTGTGTTGACCCTACCAGCATGTCTCCAGAATGGACTGGAGTCCTCTCATCCATGAAGAGGGGGGATGGGCACCCCCACGTCTTAAAGAGCTTGCATCCTGAGAGTGCAGCTGGGTGGGGGTGGGGGGAATCCCAGCTCTACTCTACAAGGGGTGTGGCATCCATCTGCAAAGCTCTTCTCACAAGCCAGGGGCTATCCTCAGCCCTGTGGTTTCCCTGTGCTAACTTCAATCAGGCCTAACCTTATGGTGTGGGTCTTAGTACGCCCTTTCTGAAGACCAGAAGCAGAGCCCCAGACCACCCACCAAGAAACGAGCCAAGAGGTGATGAGGGGGGATCCTACCCAAGGCTGCGAGGGCTCAGGGTTCTGCTGGTGTGCACCCTATCTGCAGCCACACGCCGCCGGACAGCACGAGGTTAAGCCCAAGGCGGGGCCAGTGGATCCCAAGTGGTCTGCACAAGGGCAGCTCCCTGTGAGTGGGCGGGGACTGGGATCCCAGCCCTGGGAAGGAGCGGATGTGGCACGGCCATAGGAACTCCACAGAGGATGTTGACAGGCGGGAAGAGGCTCACACAGGAGACTTCCGAGCAGAGACACAAAGGCAGGAGCCATGGCTGCGCCTGCAGACAGAGCCCAGCGAAAGCCGGCCTGTGAGGACACCTTGAACTGACTCCACAGTTCTCAACAGCTGAACCTCGCTTAAGATGCCTGGGCCGAAACATTCTGGGAGCACAGGTGTGGGAGCAAGGTGGCGATGAGGATGTTCATAAATTTCACAAGAAGCAGGGGCTACTGTCTCCTGGCTAAGAAGCCAGCCTGATGGCCCACAGGAAACAGTGCCCAGCTTCAGCCTGCTGCCAGCAGTACACACAGCTCTGTAGCCCCAATGCCCAGGACAGGCGCTTTGCAAATGGCCCAGGCAGAGGCAAACAGGCCAATGCTAAGGCCACCTTTGGATTAGGCACTGGGCTCCTGGCCTCTGAGCTTCCCACCAGCCTGTGGACCCTGCCAAGGACCTACAGGTTTGCCAGCAAAATGGGGACAGAGGACAATGGCGCTCCCCAGGCAAGAGGCCCAGTGTGGCTGGTGAGAAGTCCTGAGCCCCCACAGCTGTGAAACCTCAGCTGACCGGCTGACCTCTCCCGCCCCTCATCCATTAATAAGGACATGGCCATCCAGGATAGAGTTGGGGGCTCTCACCAGCCTGAAGGTCACACTGGCCAAGGCAAATAAGCCCCAGAAACAAGCACTTCTTCCTTAGGGGCCCCGCTGGACCCCTCTAAACCCATTCTCTAACTGGGCTTGCACCCCTGTGAGCTCCAAGGCTCAGTTTATCACCTGTAATCAGGTGTTAAGCAATGAGGAAGCAATCAACCAGTGGCCTCACCATCATCAGAGCTACCTGTGATCCCGAGACAGATTCACAGCACCCGTGATCTAACGTGAGGCACAGGGTGGAGGCTTCTCCAACCCTTTGCACAGAACCTCTCCACGGAGCAGCCGCCAGCTACACTGTCAGAAGCCTCCAGTTCCCAAGTGCCATCTCCTCCAGGAAACCTTCTGCCTCCTCTGGCCACAGGGATACCAGCCACTCTCCCCTGAGGCTGGCCCACACAGAACAAAGCTGGAACAGGCCTGTCTCCTGCCTGCCCAGCCCGATAGTCTCTGCCCAAGAAGCCAGCCACAGAGACGGGTTGGAGGCCCCTTCAGGAGGGTGCCCGACTGGGTGACAGTCCTGGTTACACCCAGGGGTGGAGTAATGATTATGAGTCCTCGTTGCAATCTGAGACTTCAGGGCTGTAAGACACCCAGCTCCCCTAGAGGTGCAGAGGACCCTCCCCTCCTGCTGGCCTGCAGGAGTGACTAACAGTGTCCCCATCTGAGCAGAGCCCTGTGTGCGCCAGGCAGCCTGCCAAGGACCAGGGCTCTGATGCAGCTGGGTATCTGGTAGGAAGGGGAGGGGACAGGAAGAAGGCTTGCCCACTGCAGCCCAGCTCTGGATACCATAGGAGCAAGCAAGGAACAGACAGCTGGGTACAGGTTTCCCCCCAAATTCCCCCAAGAGCCTTTGGGGTGACCCCTGTGAGTGCATTTCGGGTAAGGAGACAGAGTTCAAGCGACTCCCACCAGCCCAGCTTCCCTATCTGGGACACATGGCTGAGGGCACTGACCGGCCACGGTGACCAAGGTCACCCAGGAAGTGTGAGGAAAACAGGACAGCATTTTGCTCTTGTCCAGCACTTCCTGTTGGACAAGCCCATCGAGGACTTTTGAGGTGATACAAAAACATGTAGATGGTCAGCAAAGAGCGGGGCAGGAGCTCTCCTCAGAGTCCAGAGCTGGTCTGAGAGGAGAGGACTCCCTAAGCCAGGTACGAAAGCAGCAAACACAGGAAAAAAAAAAAAGAAAAAGAAAGGGCAGTGAACTGGGCGGGGAACAGCTGGGTGAATGGCTGGGAGGTGGGGAGTGACAGGCTGAGTGCCAGGTGGTGCTGAGGAAGAGAGAGACCTGAGGAAGGGCAGACACCATAGCCAGCTAAGCACAGAAGGGGTGGAGGACTAGCTGGGTAAAGAAACTGCAAGGAAGGCAGGCCTGGGCCAGGGTTCAGCCATCCGTGAGGCACACACATCCCGTAGGGTACAACACCTGGTTTCATCCTAGGGGGTTGAAGCTGGACTCTGTGTGCTGAGTAAGCACTCTACCACTAAGCTATATCCCCAGCCCCTCCCAGGCAGGCCTTGAACTTGTGGTCCTCCTACCTCAACCTCTCTAGTACTTAGGGAAATAGACCCCAACACCTGATTTTATATAGCCTGCTACCAAGCTGGCTTTTCCATCCTACAAGCCAAGAAAGGTGTGGTGTTTGTGTGTGTGTGTGTGTGTGTGTGTGTGTGTGTGTGGTGTGTGTAGTGTGTATATGTGTGTATGGTGGTGTGTGTGGTGTGTGTGTGTGGTATGTGTGAGGTGTATTGTGTGTGTGGTATGTGTGGTGTATGTGTGGTGTGTGTGGTGTGGTGTGTGTGGTGTGTGTGAGGTGTGTTGTATGTGTGTGGTGTGGTGTGTGTGGTATGTGTGTGTGGTGTGGTATGTGGTGTATGTGTGTGTGGTATGTGTGGTGTGTGGTATGTGTGGTGTGTGTGTGGTATGTGTGAGGTGTGTTGTGTGTGTGGTATGTGTGGTGTGTGTGTGGTGTGTGTGTGGTGTGTGTGGTGTGTGGTGTGTGTGTGGTGTGTGGTGTGTGTGAGGTATGTTGTGTGTGTGTGGTATAGTGTGTGTGTGGTGTGGTGTGGTGTGGTGGGGGTGCCTGGAGATAGAACCCAAGATCTGAAAACTAACCTGAAAGAGATGCTCAGTACTAAGGAAAGGTTTAGGGGAGAGGGTTGTTTTGTTTTGTTTTGTTCTTTAATATATTTTAATGGTTGGGAGAAAAAGACCAAAGGAATAATATTCTGTGGCACGTGAACATCTTATGAAATTCAGAATCTGAAGAAAAATTATTTTTATGTGTATGAGTGTACTGCCTGAGTGTATGTAAGTGCACCAGTGTTGTGCAATCTCAATGAGGTCAGAAGAAGGCATCAGATCCCTTGGAACTAGAGTTACAGATGGTTGTTATTGCCATGTGGGTGCTGGGAATCGAACCTGGGTCCTCTGTAAGAGCAGCCAGTGCTCTTAATTGCTCAGCCATCTCTCTACCACAGAAACTTTTTTAAATTACAAATTGCTAATGTGTAACACATTGGTTACTTTTTTTTTAATACTTATGTATGATTCACATGCATGTATATAGAAGTACATCTAAGTATACCCAGTTCCCACCAAGGCCAAAAGATGTCATTGAATCCCTTGGAACTGGAGTTTCAGACAGTTGTGAGCCATCATGTGGGTGCTGGGAACCAAACCCAGGTCCTCTGGAAGAGCAGCCAGTGCTCTTAACCACTGAGCCATCTCTCCAGCTCCGGGTTGGTTAGTATTTGTGGAATAACCACCAGGAATGTGTCAAACTCCATGTAGCTCGGGTTACATTCCTATTTGGCAGCATCAACCCAGAACACACATGTGCACTTAACGCGTGTGCACACAGATGTGTACAGACACACATTCAAGTGCACTCTCACACGTCCTCCTGATCTCGGCCTCTACATACCCCTTTCCTACACCAAGGAGCCCAACCCCACTGGAGCATTATCTCCAGAGCTGGGACAAAGGAGCACACAGATGAGCCCGGAACATTTGTGCCAGCACGTCAGAGGCACTCTCACAACAACTGGGAACGCCAGAGAATGCACAGACACCAACCTGGACCAGTTCCCACTGTCGCCCTGAGACAATGTGAGCACCAAGGTAAATAATGGTAGTGGCAGATTAGAATAAAACAGGAAACGTTAAGCCATACCAAGGGGGAGAGAAAGGAGGAAGGCAATGGGAAGAAAGGAAAGAGGAGGAGGGAGGAGGGGGAGGAGGAGGGGGAAGAGAGGGCACGGAGTGGGGAGGAGGGAAAGGAGGGGAGGAGGGGAGGAGGGAAAGGAGGGGGAGGAGGGAGACAGGGAGACAGGAAGTTGGAAGCGGGCTAAATCAATATTTTATTTACCTCGTATCAAAGCACCTCTTTTGTTAACTGCCTAGGGAAGGTGACTACAAGGGACACGTCTGGAGCCCCCTCTAATTGAGTTAACTCAACACCCCTGGGGCAAGGCTGAGCCTCCAACCATAGGTTCACATCCAAGAGGGTGTGGTTGAGGCCACCATGCCCCTGCAGGTGCACAGCCTGAGTGTAATCAAGAGGCATCCATGGAACTGAAACCCAAGGAGCCTGGACCTCCAGAGGTCATGAAAACCAAAGGATCGACTCAGCCCTGGCTCAGAAAGGCTTGGAGGAGACAGTGTAACTTAAGACCCCAGGTTAGCTGCCCAGCAGAAAAGGACGCTTCCTGGGGCGACTGTACACCCATGTGGCTTGCTCCTGATGCAGATGGCCGTGTGCGGTCACGGAGTACACACATTTGTAGAAAACACACTGGACATTGGGTGTAAAACACCAAGTTCCTACTTATCCTCAGTGGTCCATGAGAAAGTAATCTGAACTCACAGCCCTGAGTCAGACCCTTCCCAGAACTTAAACTGCCTGGCTTCCTTGACAACCAGCCTTCCTCTCCCAGCTCCAGGGAAGCCCCTGTATCTTGAACCTCAGCCTCCAATAGGGTCCCACCCCCAACTTACACTCAGAAACTGGGTATCCAATGGCTGCTTTCTCGAGCACACCAGCTGGCTGGCCTTGCTGGCCTCGACTTCATGAGAACATTGGCCAGACTGCTGCTCTCCTGTCCGGGTCCCTCCCCACCATGAGGCCTGTGGCAGGGGGCTGAGCAATTACTCCTTGAAGGAAAAGGAAAGAAAGGATGGTCTCCTCCACAAAGGAGGCCAAGGTAGGGGGATCCAGAGAAGATGCAGCCTTACCTGAGGAGGCTCCCATCACCCTTCCTGGTCTAACCCCACTGAGGGCCTGAGACCAGCAAAAGCAGTTCGTGTGTGAGAAAACAAGGTGAAGGAATGAACACTAGACACACATCCGGACAGTGGGAGCTCAGAACAAGGCTTGGGACAGGAGAGAGACTGGTTGGAAGGCTCCTGGAGGAGAACCCAGGGGATATGGCCATGGGGGTCTCCTTAGAGGGCCACCCTAGAGCTAGCATGGGGTCCTCATGACCTTAAGGACTGCAGCCATTTGAGCTCTGGCCCTTTAGGGTCAGCAGATAATAGCTCTACCTAATTAGCTTAACTAAAACCCAAGGTGGTTTCCAGACATTGGGGTAAAATAAAGTATATCCTGCCGGTTCCAAGAGCACAGGACGCAAAGGGCAGCAGATGCTTAATAAATGCGCATCGCTATTACGATCCCCTAGTCAATAGCCCAGCTGAGGTCAACTCAAAGTAGAACTCCAAATCTTCTGAAGACAAAATGTCACCAGGAAGCCATGTGGCCTTCTAAAAGAAAGGGGACATCAGCCTGTGAGCCGGAGGGAAAAAGGACACAGTCTGGCGAGCCTTGCAGAGGGGCACTGCTGACGCCCTGTAAAGGGTCCAGATGTCCAGGGGAACCAAGCACGCTCCTCTATCACCCCAGAAAGTCCACTCATGCCAGGAAAAGCCCAAGGAAATCAGCAAGGCTACGGGTCAGTCTTCTGAAGTCGTCGTTTATTTAGAGTCCTAGGCGAGGACATTTATTCACAGTCCCAGTTATGCCACTTACCATCTGGATGACCTGGGGCAAGTCCATGAGTCTCAGAGCCTCAACTGTCACCCACGGATCAAAGGTGGCACACCAGTCTGCAAAGTGTGCTGAGCCCAAGGCAGTTCAGGAAGAGACAGCAGCTATGATTCCTCGGGTGATCCAGCCACCACAGACCAAGATGACATCTCCTCCCACCCCAACAACAGAAATCTGAGCCTCTCATAGCAAAGAACATGTGCGCCCAGAGACACGAGAAGAGGTCTCCCCTCACCACTGCACAGCCAGCTCTGGAAAAGATGGTTTCTTTCCTCATGAATATACATGGGGCCGGGAGGCCAACCCCAACCCATGAAGGTTCACACAGCACCTGTCATGTGGAGAGCACAGGACAAGCCCAGCCTCCAGGAGAGGACAGGCAAGCAGAGGACAGCAGCCCTCAGCAACTATAATGCTGGCCCTAAGATCCTGAACACTACTGAGCAGCATTGAGCACACTCTGCCTGTCCCCAGCAAACCTCACTCCAGGGTGAGGGGTAGTTACCAGACCCCTTCATTTCACAGACAGAAACCAAGGTCCTAAAGTCTGTCACCCACCTACGAGGCCCAGATTTCATCTGAGCATGTGGCCACATGGACACACACACCCAGCCTCCTTCAGCACCCTTGTTGGTGTCAGTAAAGCCCAGACGGTGGCTCCTAAGACCCAAGACCTTCCAGCATAGGAGTGGAACCCTGAGGCCCGCCCTAACCAGGACCCCTTTTCCCATCCAGCCCAAACCATAGGAACCCACCACTCCCCACCCAGACGAGAACCCCTCCCAACATCCCACCAATCATCTTCACCCCCACCCCATCCCTGGCACCAGGCCAGGCAGGGCCCCTCCCCAGACATCAGCTGAACCTGCCAGAAACAAACTGGGTGCTGTTCATGGGAGACCCACTGAGTCAAGGCCCAGCTGGGTCCTGGAACTACCCCCTTCGCCCTTTCCCTTTCTCTGGCCATGAAATGGGCTAATAACTGCCCAGCCGAAGGGGGGCGGGGGGGGGGTTCGAGATCCGTGAAAGTCCTCTACAGCATCCCTTTGAGCACCCCACCTGGGTGCACTGTCACTGAGCGCTGCATGGCTCTGGCAGCAAGTGAGGTCCCGAGGGCTCCCTCTCTGGGCTAGCTGCCCGAGTGCTAGGGTATCACTACCGAGCGAGCCCTCTCCTTCCCCACTCGGGCTCTCCTTTGTCATCCACCGGGGAACGGCTGGCCCCATGCCTTTGGAAGACCAGACACAGCCAAAGGGCAGTGGCCGGCGCACAGCGGGCTGGAACCCGCTGGAATATTAGGATCCGTGACTCACTCCCCTCCCAACCCGCCCCGCCCCCAGGACGCCCGGTTTCCCGAAGTCCTGCAGGAGAATGGCCGCTGTCCACTCCGAGTTGCGGAGTGGGCAGGTCGCGCACCTGGGCAGTGCTGGCGGCACCTCGATCACCTCTCGGGGTCCCTTCAAAGAGCGGCCGGGTGGGGGTTCCGGGACCCCGGGAGGGCGGGCCGCCCGCCTCGAATTTGCTTCACTCTCGCCCGAGTTCCAAGAGCCAAGAAAACCAGCTCCGGCCAGCGCAGCGGACATTTTCCAGCGGGGCCCTGCGGCCACCCGCTTCCCTGCGCGCCACAAAGGCCACTCTGGAGGGACCGCGGGGTGCGGGCGGTGAAGGGGCCGCGGGAGGACCCGGGTCCCGAGGTGGGGGGACAGCGAGGGGACGGCGCCCGCCCACAGCTCTCTCGCTGACCGCGGACCCCGCCCGGCCCGGCCCCTCCGCCGCGCCCCGGGCCAGGCAACGAGCGCGCCCGGCGCGAAGCCCGAAGACGCGGCTCCCCCGCGGCCCGCAGCGGGTGGAAGGGACGCGGCCCGGAGGGAGGGACGGCGGGACAGAGAGGGAAGGCTGCGGTCCGGACGCCCCGCCGGAGCCCAGCGGCGTCCACCCGGGAGCACAGCGCGCGGAGCAGGCTGTTCCCGCGGGCGGCCCGGGCTGGGGGGACTTTGGCCAACTTCGCGCTCCCGGGACCGCGGCTCCGCACGGCCGGCTGCCAGGCCGGGACGCGCCCCCTCCGGACCCGCCCTGGGCCCAGCCGCTCCGGCCCTGCGCCAGGGCCTCCCGCGCCGCCGACCTCCGCGCTCCGGTCCGCGCACCCCGCAGCTTGGCCCACGCGGGGTCCCCCCGCCCACCGCCGCGCCCGGACCTTCACCTGGGACATCTGCGGCCGGAAGTTGATGTCCTTCATGTCGATGGAGCCGGGGGACAGGTTGTGCAGCAGTTGGCACAGGAGGACTCCGTCGCGCAACGCCTGCGCCAGGTCGAAGACCACCGCCGAGGGCCACACGACGCGGTGGTTGGGCGGCAGGACCTTGCAGTCGATGAGCCAGCGGCCGCACTGCCGCCACTGCTCCATGGCGCCCGCGTGTCCGTGCGCTCGGCCGCCGCGGCCCGCTCAGCGCAGCGCTCCGGCCGAAGTGCGGCGACCGCGGGGCATCCCGCCCGCCCGCGCGGGGCTCGGCGGTCGGGGCGGGGCTTCGCGCGGGCGGCCCGGGTCCCCGCTGCGCCGCGGCCGAGCGTCCCTCCTCTTCCTCCTCCTCCTCCGCCACCTCCTCCTTCTCCTCACCTTCCAACTCATCTTCCTTGTGCTCCTCCTCCTATTCCTCCTCCTCCTCTTCTTCCTCCTCCTCCTCCGCCTCCACCTCCTCGGGCTGCGCGCTGGCCGCCGCTCCCGCCCACGTGCGGACACCCGGCGGCCCAGGCGGCGCGCGGGGTCCCCGCCTTCACGCACACAAGTCCGCCCGGGCCCCGGGCCGGGCTCCACGCCGCCCGCAGCCGCCGCGCGCCCCGATCCGCCCCTCCGGGCGCCGCATTCTACGCTCAGGGCGCCCCGCGGTGGCCGCCGCTCCTGCCCCACCCGAGACAAAGGCGCAGCGGGTCGCTAGCTCCGCGTATCCTGCGCCTGGGCGGCCCGCGCCGCCACCGCTTTGTTCGCCCGGCCCCGGGACCTGCGCTGCTCTCCGGGAGATCCGACTCCGCAGCTCCGCGGCTCGGAGGATCTGGGGGCGCAGGGGGCGCGGCCACGACCGGGCGGGGCCTGGGGCGGAGCTGGCACCCACGCCCGGCGCCTCCTCCCCGACCCAAGCACCGCCCCCATCCCCGACCCTCCCACTTCCTGCCCCGGGAAAGTTGAGGAGGGCGGGGCTGCGGCGCACGCTCCCCGCCCGCTGACTTTCCCAAGGTGCACGTGGACTTTAGGAAGCCTTGGACCGAGGCCAGAGGTCTGGGCTGCGGAGAGACGGCCCCGCCGCATCCAGCAGAGGCTGAGAGGTCGAACTGGGAACGTGGGGCGCCCTCCTAGGGGCCTTCAAGAAAGACACTCGGGAGCGCACACCCGGCTGGCTACACTCGCACGCCCTTCGGGGTGTATCAGCCCTCCGGGGCGCAACCAAGGGTTAATGGCCTCTTCCCAGAGCCCCCTTCTCGCCCTCTGCCTTGCCCAGGGTCCGCAGGATGTCCCCGAACGGAAGAGGGAAAAATCTCAGCCGAGGGTCACAGGCAGCCCCTGTGACGAGACGAAGAAGGCAACGACTGTATTTTGCCTTGCCCGCGTGGTGACAGGGTGACGGGTTCCGAGATTTAAACAACCGAATCTGTGGTTGAAATGACTTCGCTCTGAGCTCGCGTGTCAGGCCCTGGGCTCTGCGTTCAGTGTGCTGGGAAGGGACAAGGCCAAGCCCCATCTGAGACTGGGCGGAGACAGGAGTCTGGGGGATTTCCAGCCTCCTAGAACATCCCCACTTTGGCCTTTTGGGGCTGGGCAGCACTGTGCAAGGCGGCCCCTGCCTCTGGCTCAACTTACCTGGCCCAGGACAGGATGACAGCCTTACCCCCAGAGCCTCCCTGTACCCAGACGTTCCTTCCCAGAATGCCCCTTCCCCATTTATTGAGAAAGCTTGAGGCCTCGCTCTACAGAGGGGCAGAGAATAGCCATGCTGGGTGACAGGTTAGCCTGCAGCTCCTGCCTGGTGAACCGCTGGTCACCTGCTGTCACAGCTGAGGGACCTGCTGCAGGGAGGGGTGGAACCATCCAAGGCAGTGAGGTTTAGGCCACAGGAAGACCCTGGCAATCATCCCCTCAGGGATTTGCAAGCCCGGCTCATTCAATTCCGCAGGGCCCCTGATAATGGTCTCCCCATTCGTGCCTCTGTCTGTCTGTCTGTCTGCCTGTCGGTCTGTCTCTCCTCCGGGAGCTCCCTCAGCAGGAAAGGGGTCTCTGCCCTTCCTGCGTTTATCCTTCCTCCCTACGCAGATAGTCCACCAAGACCAGGCCAGGTATGGGACAGAGACATGCCACCAGCCGTTCAGCCATTCATTTTCTGCCCCCTGGTGGCACTGAGGGTAATGGAGCCGGCTGGCAAAGGGCCTGCTAGCCTGGGAGAGGCTGCCTGCAGAGCTGGGAGTCAGCCTGTCCAAGTCAAGAGACCCAGGCCTCACTACAGGACTGTCCTGTGCCAGTCATGGGCCTCTCTGGTCCCCAGTTTCCGACCTGGACAATGGGGACCTTCACCTGAGCTGCCTGCCTGGTGGTTTTCTTGGGAGGTTCCGCAAAGAGGATGGGATGGATGAAGGAAAACTGAGCGGGAAAGGATTCTGAATGACTAGTATGGATGTGATGAGGAAGTTGGGGTTGCAAGGATCAAACAGATGTGGGGTCGATAGTAAGAGGCATAGTATTTCCCTGCTGGAGAGAGGGCTCATTGGTTAAGAGCACTGGCTGCTCTTGCAGAGGGACGGGGTTCGGTTTCCAGCCCCCACATGGTGGCTAACAACCATCTGTAACTCCTAAGGGAATCCAACACCCTTTTCTGACCTCCTTGAATATTGCACAACGTGGGTGCACTTACACGCGTGCAGGCAATACACTCATACACCTAAAATAAAAATAATAAAATATTTTAAAATGCATACTACTGGGACTGGAGAGATGGCTCAGCGGTTAAGAGTGCTGACTGCTCTTGCAGAGGACTTGGGTTCGATTCCCAGCACCCACATGGTGGCTAAGAACCATCTTTAAGCCAGGCGGTGGTGGCGCACGCCTTTGATCCTAGCACTTGGGAGGCAGAGGCAGGAGGATCTCTGTGAGTTCAAGGCCAGCCTGGTCTACAGAGTGAGTTCCACGGCAGCTAGGGCTATAGGGAGACCCTGTCTCAAAAAAAATATTGCATACTACTTCCCCAAATCCTACCCCACCTCTCCTCTCAGACCCAGCATTATTTGCACTACACACATCCAGAGGTCGAGTACCCTCCACACTTCAGAGGGTTCAGGGAACCCACTAACATAGACTAACATAGACTGCCGGTGAACAGCGGGTGAGCTGTCCAGATGAGACTGAGGCCCAAGATGTGGAATGACTGACCGCACAAAAGGCTGCAGCAAAGGCTTCTGGGAACTGACAGTCCCCTAGGAGCAAGCTTGTGCTGAAGAGAAGCTGACAGGAAGTCGCAGGTATATTGACCTGAGGCCCTGAGCAGCAGAACGTGGCCCTCTGTCCATTCTACACCCGCAATGGAACTGAACATCTCCATGTTTCCTGTCTTCAGCTGGTCGACTGAGGCTGCATCCCTGATGAACGCCCGTCTAACTTTCCCTACTTCCAATCTTCCAGCAAGTTCAATGCACTCGCACCCCTGCACCCCTGAGATCTAGGTCTCTCCCCTTGAGTTCAACACTCAACTTCCACGCTTTCTCTTCAATCTGCTCTTCACAGCCTGCAAGGACCAAGGCAAACCTAGGTGGAACTCTGTCACTGTCAGATCCCTGCAGGTAAAATCTTTAGTGCTGCGGCTCATTAGTGGAGCACCTGTTCGGCATGCATGGAGCCCAGGGCTCCATCTCCAACCATGTAAAGAAAACAATGTTTAAAGGAGGACGGACTCCCCCCAAGCAAGCCCCCTATGACACAGCCTCCTTCTTGACAGCGTCCTCCATGCCCCTCACCACAGGGTCTTTGCACTTGAGGTTCCTCTGCCTAGAACTCTTCAGGATTTGAGCCTGGATCTCAACACAGACTGCTTCTCCAGGGCTCCAACTGAGCAGTTTGCTTTTGCTCTAGGCAGCAGCATAGGGGAAATCATGGCGCCCGACCTGGCTCTGGCCTCCCGGGCTTCTGCACACAGCCAACTGCCCACATCAAGTTAGAGACCTCCATTGCTGGGCCACCCAGAATGAAATGGCCTCTCCGTGTGCTGTGACGCCACAGTGGAAGCCTCTACACAAACCCACACTTCCAAGACCCTGGGGACCGCCAAAGACAGACCAGGTGTGTTATCAGCCCACACTGCCCTAAACGCATGGACTTACTACACCAGCTCTGTTATTTATCTGAAGTACCACAGCCAAGGGGTTCTCCTCCCATAGTCAGAGTCTCAAGCAACACTGAAGCTTCTTACTCAAAGGAGCACCAAGGCTAGGCCTCCATTTATCTACCATTCAACCTTCCACCCACTTTCCCACCAGCCCTCAACTTGTGGCCAGATGCCTTTACCAGTGCCTCAGCTTATTCACCCAGCCTTCCTTCCACTCCTCCACCCGGCCTCCTTCTCCCCAGCCCTCTGACCAGTCAGCCCAGCTCTCCATCTGCCCAGCCCTCCAACGGTCATCCCTTTATCCACTCAACACTCCAGTCTTCCATCTACTCTCATATCCCTCTCTCCGTCACTTCCAACTGGCTCAACCCATCCTTCCAGCTGTCCATCACTTGTCCGTGCCCCGCCCACATCCACCTGTGTCCGTAGCTATCCACCCATTCCACCCACATCTCTCCACCTAGAAAATATTGACTGAGCACTGGCTTTGTTCCTGGGGAAAGAGAAGTGAATGTTTTGACCGGGTGAGAGAATTATTCTCACATCCAACCCACATGAACGCACACATTTTGCAAATTCCATTTGGAGCTCCATCAGGCAAATTCAGCTGTCACAATTTCCCGGGAAATTATAGGTGTAGGAAAAAAACCATCTGGCCCGCTGTGGAGATGCAAGCATGCTTCATTGCATGGTAGGGTGTGAGCCTTCTACATTTCCTTTGAAAAGACAAGATGTAGACTTTTACTGCTAGTTGCTTCAACTTTCAAAATTAGGTCAAATGTAACAATCTAGAGGTTGTCCCCTACCCCGAGATAGCTGAAATTTTGCTGTGGCGTGGCCATGGCTTGGGCACCTGCCAGTAATGACGATGTAGGATTTCAGGGCCCCTTCTCTTAAGGCCTGATTTGGGCCTCAGACCCAGGACGAACCTCATTCGTCCCTATGAAGCTGGGAAACAGAGCTGTGGCAGCCCTTGCCACAGAGCCAGGAGCCAGCTGGAGAGTAGAGACCAAGGGGGAGGGTCAGTCAGAGTGGGAGAAAGCCAAGCCCCATTTAGCTGCTATGAATAATGGACTGGGGGGTGCTGGCACCCCTATCGCCAAGGAGCAAGTTCTGTGCTCCAGGCGGGCTTTGCTGACCACACACTGGCTGCTGGAAGTGCTGGCTCTTAGTGAAAGGAAGGTGGCACTCACTGTGTAGAGAACAAAGCAAGGCAGAGCCGGACTGTGCCTCACCGTCTTTATCAGTACCTAAAGCCCCCTGCAACCCAAAGAAAGCACCTGTTGTCCTGGGCCACTCGACCTCTCCTCCAACTATGCTACTTTGGGGGCAGGAAATCACAGCCAAGGGCATGTGCCAACCTCACCTGCCCCACCATCTTCCTATGTGACACAGCACAAGTTATCTGCCCTGAATCATTTATAGCCTTTGTCATCCCAGAAGAAACCCCGTGCCCCTTAACTGTCACCCCAGCCCTCCTACCCTCTGCGTTGCCAACTTTTTTTAAATTATGTTTTAGCTGGGCGTGGTGGCACACACGCCTTTAATCCTAGCACTCGGGAGGCAGAGGCAGGCAGATATTTGTGAGTTCAAGGCCAGCCTGGTCTACAGAGTGAGTTCTAGGACAGCTGGGGCTACAGGGAGACCTTGTCTCAAAAAGACCAAAAAAAAAATTTAATTAATTAATTTGTGTTTTATTTAGGTGTATGAGTGTTCTGCCAGCATGTATGTATATAAGTGTTCTGCCAGCATGTATGTAAGTGCACTCTTTCATGCAATGCCAGAGGAAGTCAGAAGAAAGCATCAGATCCCCGGAACTGGAGTTATGGGTGGTTGTTAGCCCCCATGTGGGTGCTGGGGACTGAACCTGGTTCCTCTGGAAGAGCAGTCAGCGCTCTTAATGCTGAGCCATCTCTCCAGGCCCTCCAACTACTTTTTTTTTTATGTGTATGAATGTACTGTATGCATGTAAGTTGGTGCACCCGTGTCATGCAATGCCATGGAGGTCAGAAGAGGGTGTCGGATTCCCCTGGAACTGGAGTTAAAGACAGTTCTCAGCCGCCATGTGGGTGCTGGGGATCGAGCCCGGGTCCTCTGCAAGAGCAGTCGGCGCGCTTTACCTCTAGGTCATCTCTCCAGCCCCCCAACTACTTTTTTTTAAGATTTTTTTTTTTGGTCTTTTTTGAGACACGGTCTCCCTGTAGCCCCACCTGTCCTGGAACTCACTCTGTAGGCCAGGCTGGCCTTGAACTCACAGAGATCCACCTGCCTCTGCCTCCCAAATGCTGGGATTAAAGGCTTGCATCACCACTCCCGGCAAGATTTATTTTTAGTTTATATGTATGAGAATTTTTCTTGCATGTATGTATATGTACCACATGTATGCCTGGTGCCTACAGAGGCCAGAAGAGGGTGTCAGATCCCCTAGAACTGGAGTTACAGATGGTTGTGAGCCTTCTTGTGGGTACTGGGAACTGAACCCAGGTCCTCTATGAGAGCATCAAGTGCTCTTAACTGCTGAGCCGTCTCTCCAGGCCCGAGCAAACCACAGTTGTTTTTTTGTTTTTGTTTTGTTTTTGTTTTGTTTTGTTTGTCTTTTTGAAACAGGGCCTCCTGTAGCCCCAGCTGTCCTGGAACTCACTCTGTAGACCAGGCTGCCCTTGAACTCACAGAGATCCACCTGCCTCTGCCTCCCAAGTGCTAGGATTAAAGGTGTGTGGCACCACGCCTGGCTGCAAACCACATTTTAATCTGCTTTTGGATGTGCCTATCAGGGAGACTGGTAAATTGAACGAGGCCACACATGGCGTTTTGTGTCTGGCCAAGGTTCATTGACACCGGGCACACCAGTGAGCTCGTCATTCCTTCTTATGGCTAACCAGTAGTAATTAATTTAAGTGGAATCCACTTTAATGATGCTCTCTGTTCAATCCAACATGTCCGAGCCATTGCCATTCTAATACATAATCAACGTAAAAACTTACTAAAGAGACATTTTACATCATTTTCTTCAAAGTGTAGATTGTGCCTTACACATACAGCACATTTCAAGATGAACCTAAATTTCTACCAGAAGCAGTTCAGTTATATTTAGATTCCATAAAACTTGCAGTTGAAGAGTAGATTTTCATGCCCAAGCTGTTTCAAATATATTTAAAGTTTGCCAAAAATGGAATTGAGTATTGATTTTTTAATTAATTAAACTGAACAGAGGGTCGACTAGAGTCTGGGAAAGAGATGTGTCTCCTAAAGCCCAAATGGCCTTTGGTCCTGAGAGGACTGTTGCCTTTATTACTTGGAGATGCCGAATGTCCACCTGGCTGTGAATTGACCTATAGCTTGTCCCTCCAGCACCCAAAACCATGCTTGGCATGAGCTCAAGCCTCCACTTACCTACCCACACACTCACCCACCCACTAACCCACCTAGTCAGCCTCGTTACCTGCTGACCCACTCACCCACCACCCAGCCATCACCCACCCACACGTCTATTCACCTGCCCACCCACTCACCCACCCACTAACCCACCTAGTCAGCCTCGTTACCTGCTGACCCACTCACCCACCACCCAGCCGTCACCCACCCACACGTCTATTCACCTGCCCACCCACTCACTCATGCATCCACCATCCCAGCCATCTACTAATGGACCTACTCATCCGTCCGCCCATCCATCCATCCATCCGTCACTCACATCCACTCGTCCACCCACCTGTCCACTCACCCATCTAGCCACCCATGCCCCTCACCCACCCATCTTCCTACTCACCCACCCACCCAACCATGCCTCCATCCACCCATCCACCCATGTAGAAAATACTTCACAGTACCCACCCTGCACAAATCCTGGGGAAACACAGGATGACAAGGTGACAGCCTGAGATTGTCAAAGCCACAAAGAAAGTGTCAGAGGATGCCCTCCTGGTCTGCATGGCACGCAGGGCTCAGTCCCTGCAGCCCTCCTGCCCTACCCCACTCCATACCTGAAACTCCATCCTGAAGCAGTGTGACAACTGCCTCAAGCCCAGCAGAGGTCCCCACTTCACAGGGTCACCAGCTCAGCTGGCTCTGGGAAGGGGCTGCCAGGACTGCATGAGTTCCCTGACTGTAGCCTGGGAAAAGATAAGGCTCTGCTAGACCAAGGGACTAAGCTCTGTCAAGAAGTACTATCCTCGTCGGGCATGGTGGCTCACGCCTTTAATTCTAGCCCTTGGGAGGCAGAGGCAGGCAGATCTCTGTGAGTTCAAGGCCAGCCTGGTCTACAGAGTGAGTTCCAGGACAGTCAGAGCTACAGGGAGACCCCGTCTCAAAATAAATAAATAAATATAAAATAAAATAAAATAAAAGAAGTACTATCCGAGACCCTTCGTGATAAGAGAGCTGCTTCCTGCTGAGACCTGCACTGCTCACCTTCATTCAACAGTGGGGTTCTTTTAGAGAAGTTTAATGGATGGGTGAGTGACTGAATCAGAACAGAAGAAGCACAGGGAGTAGCCTCCAAAGACATGGGAACCCTTTGGAAAGACCTATGAGATTCAGCCTCCCTATACTTAAGGCCACCTTGAGGTGGGCCAGGCCATGGCTAGGGCTCCCCCAGCCTCTCCGGGCCCTTGGGCAAGCCATCATCCAGCTGGGAATAAGTACTTCATTACTGGGGGCTAGAGGGATGGGTCAGCGGTTATGAGCACTGGCTGTTCTTGCAGAGGACTGGGATTCTGTTCCCAGCACCCTCATGGAGCTAACTACTATCTATAACTCCAGTTCCAGGGGACCACAGAGGCCCACTTCTGACCTCCATAGACATTGCACAACAAGGTGCCCTTACATAGATACAGTCAATACACTCACACATGTAAAATAAATAATAAATAAATAAACAAAATATTGAAAAGAACCCCATTGGTGAAGGCAGGTGACCCGCAGGTCTCAGCAGGAGGTGGCTATCTGTACAGCTTTCCCAGCAGCACAGGGAAGAGTGATACCAGTGAGTTTTGGGTTCTTGTGGCAAGATCATCTCAGATTACCTGCAGAGTCTCTAAATTTAGTGTTGGGTCCTTATTAGAAACACAGAAACTCAGACACAGTAGGGTACCTCAGGGACACAGCACTCGTTTAGAGACACATAAAAACCATGTGGCCATGTGGCTACTGAGTAAGGTCACAGAGACAGAGGAGATACAGCCACAAGCCAGGCGGCAGCCACCAGCATCTAGGAAAGACTGGGTGGAGCCCTTGGCCGGAGGGGTTTCCCTGCCTCACATTCGTTGTTGTTTTGGAGACAGTTTCATATAGCCCAGGCTAGCCTCAACCTCAGTATGTAGCCAAGGATGACCTTGGACTCCTGATCGTCCTGCCTCTACCTCCTGAGCTAGGATTACTGTGCCACGACACCCAGTTTTATTTTGTGAAGTGTTGGTGATTGTGTAGGTTAGGCAAGCACTCTACCAACTGAGCTACATCCTCAGATCCTATCCACAACTTAATTTCAAATGTCCGCCTTCCAGAACTGAGAGTACAGTCCTGTTCGTTTAGCTTCCTGCATGTGTGGGGATTCCTTACCCCTGCCACAGAAACCCATGCAGAGCCGCTATTATAAGTAAAAGCGTCTGGTGGTAGGGCAGAACCTAGTCAGGAAGGAGTGTCAGGGATGAGCCACGTCTCTAGAAAGTTGGAGATCCCAGCCTTGGAAATAGGCAGGAACCTTCAAAATTGGCAATACCAAGGGTCAAGGGACATGGACCAGGGAGAAGCCCCTACAAACATCCAGAATGTAAGGGGAGCAGGTCACTTCTTAGGGTTCTGTCCTTAGAAATTAGGTATTGTCACTTTATGGGCACATGTACCTTTCATCTAAGTACGTTGGGGCAGGAGAATTGCCAAGAGCTCCAGGCAAGCCTGGGCTATTCAGTGAGACACTAAATAAATAAATAAATAAATAAATAAATAAATAAAGCCAAGGGCTAGAAAATGTTCAGTCAGTAAAGTGAGGACCCAAGTTCCATCCCCATCACTCATGGGTAACCTAAGGTCTGGCACGAACCTATGATCCCCACACCGGAAGGCAGGGACAGGAACATCCCTGAGGCCTGCCAACCAGCCAGTCTTGCTGAATCAGTGATCTCTAGGTTCATGGAGAGACAGTGTCTCAAAAAGGAAGGCCTGGGGACTGGCGAGATGGCTCAGCAGGTAAAGGTGCTCCCTGCTAAGTCTGATAACCTGCATTCCGTCTCTGAAGCCCAGATGGTGGAAACAGAGAACAGAGTGCTGCAAGTTGTCCTCCAACTTCCACACCTGCACTAGGACACACGTGCATCCCCCCTCTGCCCACACACAAAAATTAAATACGTAAGTAAATAAATAAATGTAAAAACTTTTTTATTTTTTTTATTTTTTTTTATTTTCATATGTGTATGAATGTACTGTCTGCATGCAGGTTTGTGCACCCATGTCGTGCAATGCCAAGGAGGTCAGAAGAGAATGTCGGTCGGATGCCCCCGGAACTGGAGTCTCAGCCACCATGTGGGTGATGGGGAACAAACCCAGGTCCTCTGCAAGAGCAGTCGGCGCTCTTAACTGCTAGGTCATCTCTCCAGCCCCAAATGTAAAAACTTTTAAATAGTGCTGGTACAATGGCTCAGTAGGTGAGGTGATGACTGCTAGTCCTGACAACCTGGGTTTAACCCCTGGGACCTGCATGGTGGAGGGACAGAATTGACCTCTGCAACATGTCCTCTGACTTCCACATATATACATGCACAGGTTCATACACGTATGCACACACATATATACACACAAATAAAATTATTAGAGCCAGTCACGTTCAAGGGAAGAGGCTGCAGTGCTGGTGAGAATGTGTAGACATGTGCGTACTCAGTCTGTGTCCTCACCCCCAACCTTACCCACTACAGCCTTTTGCTTGTATCAAGTTAGTCCGTACATAAAGGAGGGGAACAGGGTGCAGGGGCAGCTCACTGTGTTCAGTCACTGCAAAGACCAGTGAACTGTCACATGGACTCTTACCCTGCCCCCAGTACAGAGGGCAGGGCAGCCCCAGGCAAACTGCTGCAGACCTGCTCAGAAACAAGGGAACCGAGGCACAGGGAACACAGCAGACCACACCCAGACACCTCGGATCCAGAGGCCTTTCTCCAGCTCGCTCCCAGGGCTCCTTAGGTGACCGGAAGGGCTCCCCGCTGCTCCAGAGTGGCTTTTCCTTCCTGTAAGGCAGGAGTCGGGATGTCATCTGAGCATGGAATTTGGTGTTTAGCCAGACCTGGTCACAGCATCGTCATAAGCGTGGGGGTCAGAGGTCCCCTTTTATGTTGCCCTTCTCTGTCCCTTAGACCCAGTGGCCACTGTTGCTTCCAGTATGATTCTCTTGAAAATATCCCTACAGGTCTTCGCTGTTAGAGATCTGGGCTCTGTTTCTGGCTGCCTGTCCTGTCCTTGTGGTCCTGCTTCTTCACCGCGATGCTTCTTCACTGTGATGGCCACCTTCTGGGACACAAACCTAAATAAACGATCCTTCTATTTATTTTTTTTTTAATTTTTTAATTTATTTATGTGTATGAATGTACTGTCTGAATGTAGGTTTGTGCACCCATGTCGTGCAATGCCACAGAGGTCAGAAGAGGGTGTCGGATTCCCCTGGAACTGGAGTTCTCCTGGAATTGGAGTTACAGACGGTTCTCAGCCGCCATGTGGGTGCTGGGAATTGAACCCAGGTCCTCTGCAAGAGCAGTTGGCACTCTTTTT
>VZQC01002731.1:1988979-2042001 GCA_009823505.1 Rhizomys pruinosus
AAAAAAAAAAAAAAAAAAAAAAAAAAAAAAAAAGGGTAGAATTTGGAGTCCAGTATTATGTTATGAAGACTCTGTGTGCATGTGTGTGTGTATGTTATGTATATGTGTGTGGTATGCATGTGTGTATGTGTATGTGTATGCATGTGTGGTATATATGTCTCTGGTGTGTGGGAATGTGTATGTGCAGTATATATTTGTGTGTAGTGTGAATGTGTGTTCTCTGTGTGTATGTGTGTGCATATGTGTGGTATGTATGTATGGGGTGTATGTATATGGTATGTATGTTTGTGGTGTATGTATGTATGCATTTGTATACATGTGTGTATGTGTATGCATGTGTGGTATATATGTCTGTAGTGTGTGGGAATGTATATGTGTGGTATATATTTTTGTATAGTGTGAATGTGTGTTCTCTGCGTGTATGTGTGTGCATGTGTGTGGTGTATGTATGTGTGTATGCATTTGTATGCATGTCTGTAGTATATATGTGTGTGGTGTATGTATGTGGTATATATATTGTTTCTGGTATATGTATGCATGTGTGTGGTATATATGTGTATGGTGTATGTATGTGGTTGTTCTAGTTCACTTTTCCATTGCTGTGACAAAACACTCCGACCAATTCCAACTTGGGGAGGAAAGAGTTTATTTGGCTCACATCTCCTGGGTCACAGTTCATCACTGAGGGAGCCCAAGGTAGGAACTTAGGGCAGGAACCTGGAGGCAGGAGCTGAAGCACAGGCCATGGAGGAATGCTGCTTACTGGCTTGCTCCCCTGGCCCATGCCCAGCCTGCATTCTTATACTGTACACAACAACTTGCCTGGGGTGGTACCACCCACAGTCAGCTGGGCCCGCCCATATAACTGAACAATCAAGACAATACTCCACAGACGTGGCCACAGGCCAGTCCAATGGAGGCAGTTGTTCCCCAATTGAGGCTCCCTCAAACTGGGTGTGTCAAGTTGACACTAAAGCTATCCAGCATAATGGTATATATATGTTTGTGGTTGTATGTATGTGAGTATGCATGTGCATGCATGTGTATTATGTGTGTGGTGGGGGTGTTATGTATGTACAGGTATGTTTCTATGCATGTGTATATGTGTGTGAATACATGTGATATATGTGTGCATATGTATGATATATGTGTGTGGTATATGTATATCTGTGTGATTTATGTATGTGTGCTGTGTGTATGTGTATGCATGTGTGGATATATGTGGTGTGAATGTGTGTACAGTGTATGTGTGTGGTATATATGTGTACTGTGTTTGTGGGATGTGTGGTGTGTATTACCTGGGTATGTAGTATATGTATGTGTGTGCTATGATTGTATGTGTGTGTGTACTGTGTGGTGTATGTGGTATGTGTGTCTATGTATGTGTATGTATGTGTGTGTGTATTTTTCTGTGGGTAAAACCCAAACTCAACATGTGCTAAGCAATTGCTCAATTGCATTAGTGGGAAGGAGCACTGGCAAGGAGCACTGGCAAGGAGCAGTGGGAAGGAGCAGTGGAAAGAGCAGTGGAAGGAGCACTGGGAAGGAGCACTGGGAAGGAGCACAGGAAGGAGCAGTGGAAGGAGCAGTGAGAAGGAGCACTGGGAAGGAGCAGTGGGAAGGAGCAGTGGAAGGAGCAGTGGAAGGAGCAGTGGAAGGAGCAGTGGGAAGGAGCAGTGGGAGGAGCAGTGGAAGGAGCACTGGAAGGAGCAGTGGGAGGAGCAGTGGAAGGAGCAGTGGAAGGAGCACTGGAAGGAGCAGTGGGAAGGAGCAGTGGAAGGAGCACTGGAAGGAGCACAGGAAGGAGCAGTGGAAGGAGCACTGGGAAGGAGCAGTGGAAGGAGCAGTGGAAGGAGCATTGGAAGGAGCAGTGGAAGGAGCAGTGGAAGGAGCATTGGGAAGGAGCACTGGAAGGAGCACAGGAAGGAGCAGTGGAAGGAGCAGTGGAAGGAGCAGTGGGAAGGAGCAGTGGGAGGAGCAGTGGAAGGAGCAGTGGGAAGGAGCAGTGGGAAGGAGCAGTGGAAGGAGCAGTGGGAAGGAGCAGTGGAAGGAGCAGTGGGAAGGAGCAGTGGGAAGAAGCAGTGGAAGGAGCAGTGGAAGGAGCATTGGAAGGAGCAGTGGAAGGAGCAGTGGAAGGAGCAGTGGGAAGGAGCACTGGAAGGAGCACAGGAAGGAGCAGTGGAAGGAGCAGTGGAAGGAGCAGTGGAAAGGAGCAGTGGGAGGAGCAGTGGAAGGAGCAGTGGGAAGGAGCAGTGGGAAGGAGCAGTGGAAGGAGCAGTGGGAAGGAGCAGTGGAAGGAGCAGTGGGAAGGAGCAGTGGGAAGGAGCAGTGGAAGGAGCAGTGGAAGGAGCAGTGGGAAGGAGCAGTGGGAGGAGCAGTGGAAGGAGCAGTGGGAAGGAGCAGTGGGAAGGAGCAGTGGAAGGAGCAGTGGGAAGGAGCAGTGGAAGGAGCAGTGGGAGGGAGCAGTGGGAAGGAGCAGTGGAAGGAGCAGTGGAAGGAGCAGTGGAAAGGAGCAGTGGGAGGAGCAGTGGAAGGAGCAGTGGGAAGGAGCAGTGGGAAGGAGCAGTGGAAGGAGCAGTGGGAAGGAGCAGTGGAAGGAGCAGTGGGAGGGAGCAGTGGGAAGGAGCAGTGGAAGGAGCAGTGGAAGGAGCAGTGGAAAGGAGCAGTGGGAGGAGCAGTGGAAGGAGCAGTGGGAAGGAGCAGTGGGAAGGAGCAGTGGAAGGAGCAGTGGGAAGGAGCAGTGGAAGGAGCAGTGGGAGGGAGCAGTGGGAAGGAGCAGTGGAAGGAGCAGTGGAAGGAGCAGTGGAAAGGAGCAGTGGGAGGAGCAGTGGAAGGAGCAGTGGGAAGGAGCAGTGGGAAGGAGCAGTGGAAGGAGCAGTGGGAAGGAGCAGTGGAAGGAGCAGTGGGAGGGAGCAGTGGGAAGGAGCAGTGGAAGGAGCAGTGGAAGGAGCAGTGGGAAGGAGCAGTGGGAGGAGCAGTGGAAGGAGCAGTGGGAAGGAGCAGTGGGAAGGAGCAGTGGAAGGAGCAGTGGGAAGGAGCAGTGGAAGGAGCAGTGGGAAGGAGCAGTGGGAAGGAGCAGTGGAAGGAGCAGTGGAAGGAGCAGTGGAAAGGAGCAGTGGGAGGAGCAGTGGAAGGAGCAGTGGGAAGGAGCAGTGGGAAGGAGCAGTGGAAGGAGCAGTGGGAAGGAGCAGTGGAAGGAGCAGTGGGAAGGAGCAGTGGGAAGGAGCAGTGGAAGGAGCAGTGGAAGGAGCAGTGGGAAGGAGCAGTGGGAGGAGCAGTGGAAGGAGCAGTGGGAAGGAGCAGTGGGAAGGAGCAGTGGAAGGAGCAGTGGGAAGGAGCAGTGGAAGGAGCAGTGGGAAGGAGCAGTGGGAAGGAGCAGTGGAAGGAGCAGTGGAAGGAGCAGTGGAAAGGAGCAGTGGGAGGAGCAGTGGAAGGAGCAGTGGGAAGGAGCAGTGGGAAGGAGCAGTGGAAGGAGCAGTGGGAAGGAGCAGTGGAAGGAGCAGTGGGAAGGAGCAGTGGGAAGGAGCAGTGGAAGGAGCAGTGGAAGGAGCAGTGGGAAGGAGCAGTGGGAGGAGCAGTGGAAGGAGCAGTGGGAAGGAGCAGTGGGAAGGAGCAGTGGAAGGAGCAGTGGGAAGGAGCAGTGGAAGGAGCAGTGGGAAGGAGCAGTGGGAAGGAGCAGTGGAAGGAGCAGTGGAAGGAGCAGTGGAAAGGAGCAGTGGGAGGAGCAGTGGAAGGAGCAGTGGGAAGGAGCAGTGGGAAGGAGCAGTGGAAGGAGCAGTGGGAAGGAGCAGTGGAAGGAGCAGTGGGAGGGAGCAGTGGGAAGGAGCAGTGGAAGGAGCAGTGGAAGGAGCAGTGGAAAGGAGCAGTGGGAGGAGCAGTGGAAGGAGCAGTGGGAAGGAGCAGTGGGAAGGAGCAGTGGAAGGAGCAGTGGGAAGGAGCAGTGGAAGGAGCAGTGGGAGGGAGCAGTGGGAAGGAGCAGTGGAAGGAGCAGTGGAAGGAGCAGTGGGAAGGAGCAGTGGGAAGGAGCAGTGGAAGGAGCAGTGGGAAGGAGCAGTGGGAAGGAGCAGTGGAAGGAGCAGTGGGAAGGAGCAGTGGAAGGAGCAGTGGGAGGGAGCAGTGGGAAGGAGCAGTGGAAGGAGCAGTGGAAGGAGCAGTGGAAAGGAGCAGTGGGAGGAGCAGTGGAAGGAGCAGTGGGAAGGAGCAGTGGGAAGGAGCAGTGGAAGGAGCAGTGGGAAGGAGCAGTGGAAGGAGCAGTGGGAAGGAGCAGTGGGAAGGAGCAGTGGAAGGAGCAGTGGAAGGAGCAGTGGAAAGGAGCAGTGGGAGGAGCAGTGGAAGGAGCAGTGGGAAGGAGCAGTGGGAAGGAGCAGTGGAAGGAGCAGTGGGAAGGAGCAGTGGAAGGAGCAGTGGGAAGGAGCAGTGGGAAGGAGCAGTGGAAGGAGCAGTGGAAGGAGCAGTGGGAAGGAGCAGTGGGAGGAGCAGTGGAAGGAGCAGTGGGAAGGAGCAGTGGGAAGGAGCAGTGGAAGGAGCAGTGGAAGGAGCACTGGAAGGAGCAGTGGAAGGAGCAGTGGAAGGAGCACTGGGAAGGAGCAGTGGAAGGAGCACTGGGAAGGAGCACTGTAAGGAGCAGTGAGGACATTCCACTCAAGCTGTAACTGCCGTCATCACCCCATGTCCTTTCAGAACACATTGTCCCTCTAAAGGAAACTCCACACTGCTCAGCTGCCACTCTGCCCTGTCCTCGACTCCTAAGTGACGATGATCAGCTTCCGGTCTACTCGATCCCTCCACCTTTGCCTGTCTAACTTTCCATGCTCAGACTCCCCTCACACGTGGTCCTGCTGTCTGTATTTGAGTTGTGTGTTTCCTTCGAGGCGTTGATGGAGAGGCCTGTGACACTGTCTTTCTTCCGGAGCTCACTGTCATGTTAGAATGAGAAATGTTTCCCTCATGTTCACGTACGGAGGCCGTGGACCCTCTAAGACATGCAGTCTTGCTGGCAGAAGCATGTTTGTTCAGGGTGGGCTCTGAGAGTTCACGCTCCTGCCGTTCTTCATTTTGCCCAGTATGCTTGATGCTTGTTGTTGAAGACAGATTCCTATTCCTGACTCCCTGCGGGCTGCTTCCTGCTACATCTCCCCACCCTGAAGGACTCTTATTCCTCTGGAACCAGAAGCCAAAAGAAACTTTTCCTTCTATAAGTTGCCTGGGTCGTGGTGTTGGATCAAAGCAAAACTCCAATTCCAGGAGAACTCCAGTTCCAGGGGAATCTGACACCCTCTTCTGACCTCCGCGGCTTTGCACGACGACACTGGTGCACAGACTTGCATGCAGACAGTACATTCATACACATACAGAAATAAATAAAATTAATTAAAAATAAATTTAAAAAAAGAATGCATTATTATTATTTTTTTATTTTATTTATTTCTGTATGTGTATGAATGTACTGTCTGCATGCAGGTCTGTGCACCCGTGTCGTGCAATGCACACACATGCACACATGTACACACACACACACACATGCACACACATACACACACACACACACACACACACACACGCACTGTGCATGGAAGCTGGAGCTTACCTCCGGTGCTGTTCCTCAGGAAGTGTCCACCTTGTTTACCTTGTTCTTTTGAGGCAGAGTCTCTCGCTGGGTCCTGGGGTTCATTGATCAGGGCTATGCTGCTGGCCACCGAACCCCAGAGATCTTTCTGTCTCTACCTGCCCAGTGTTTTTGTTTCCATTTTCAAGTATGGCTTGTAGGCCAGAGAGACAAGGATATTTTTGGAACTGTTGTTTCTGGGGTCCCTGCATAAACTGCCTATCCATTTTCTACCTCCTGCTACCCCCACTGGATGATGGTTACAGGGGCTGGGAGTGGGCGAGATGGGGGTGCAGGTCACAGGGCATAATGATTCACTTATAAGATGAATACCAAGCTACAGGAAGTGACCACATTCAGTGATAATAATGCATTCTGGGTTTTTTTTTTTTTTTTTGGTATTTTTATGGTAAAGATGGGTTACATCTATTCTCTAATTTTGGACCATGTCCTACATGATTTTAGAATTACCTCTTCAGATGGTAGAATGTAAGTCTCGAGAAGTAAGAAGAGCAGCTGGAGAGACAGCTCAGCGGTCTGGAAACTGACTGTTTTTGCAAAGGTCCAGGGTTCAGTTCTCAAGCCCACAGAGAGCTAACACCATCTTGTAACTCCCGTTTCCAGGGGATTCCAGCACCCCTGTCTTCTGCCCCTGTGAGCATACCAACACCAGGTGCACTTACACGCATGCAGGAAATTACACTCATATACATATATACTTTTTTAATTTTTAAAAAAATTCTTTATTTAGTTCTAATGTATATTGAGTGTACTGTCTGCATGCGAAGTTTGTGCACCTGCTCCCGTGTTCGTGCAAAGCCCCGCGGAGGTCAGAAGAGGGCGTCAGTTCCCCCGGAACGGGAGTTCTCCTGGAAATTGGATTTACAGACGGTTCTCAGCCGCCATGTGGGTGTTTTTTTTTTTTAATTTTTTTTTTTATTAGCAGTCGGTGCTCTTAACGTTTAGGTTATCTCTCCAGCCCCAAACATGACATTTTTTAAATACTAGTCTTTTTTTTTTTTTTTTTTTTTTTTTTGGTCTTTTCGAGACAGGGTCTCCCCTGTAGCCCCAGCTACCTGGAACTCACTCCTCTCTCTGTGAACCAGGCGGCCGTGAACGCACAAAGATCCACCTGCCGCTGCTCCGCCTCCCAGTGCTAGGATTAAAGCGTGCGCCAAACCATGCCCGGCTAAAATACTAGTACGAGGATTAAAGGCACACACCTTTAATCTCAGCACTCCAGAGGCAGAGGCAGGCAGAATATCTGTGAGTTCAAGGCCAGCCTGCCGTACATAATACATAGTGAGTTCCAGACCCCCCCCCAGCTTAGGACTACCGGGAGACCATGTCTCAAAAAAGACAAAAAAATTTTCTTTCGTACTAATAATTTTTTTTAAGAAGCATACTGGGTCACCGATGAATATAAAGACAGCACACTTCCTGCTTCTTGATCTGAGATGAAGATCTGCCCGACCTTTTCTTGATCTGAGATGAAGATGTGGCAGGCTTTTTCTTGATCTGAGATGAAGATGTGGCAGGCCTTTTCTTGATCTGAATGAAGATCTGGCAGGCTTTTTCTAGATCTGAGATGAAGATCTGGAGGGCTTTTTCTAGATCTGAGATGAAGATCTGGGGGGCTTTTTCTAGATCTGAGATGAAGTTCTGGCGGGCTTTTTCTTGATCTGAGATGAAGATCTGGTGGGCTTTTTCTAGATCTGAGATGAAGATCTGGCGGGCTTTTTCTTGATCTGAGATGAAGATCTGGCAGGCTTTTTCTTGATCTGAGATGAAGATCTGGCGGGCTTTTTCTAGATCTGAGATGAAGATCTGGTGGGCTTTTTTTTAGTTATGTTTTTATTATTATTTTTTTTTTGGTCTTTTTGAGACAGGGTCTCCCTGTAGCTCCAGCTGTCCTGGAACTTACTTACTCTGGAGACGGCAGCTGGCCTTGAACTCACAAAGAATCCGCCTGCCTCTGCCGCCCAATGGCTTTTTCTTGATCGTGAGATGAAGAGCCGGCTTGGGCTTTTTCTTCTCCCTGCCATCAGGGCCCCTGTTTTTGAGCTGATTGGGTCCAGACCAGTTTAGATAAGACCTGGACACTTCACATTGAGCTTGGAGTTGTGGTCTCTCGGCTCTGTCTTTGTTAAGTTGAGTAATCCAAAGTTAGAGGAGGGAAACTGCCCAATTCCAGCAAAAACACTAAAAAGCCCAAAGTCCTCTAGGTGCTTTTTTTTTTTTTTAATTTTTTTTTAAATTTATTTATTTATGTGTAGGAATGTACTGTCTCCATGCAAGTCTGTGCACCCGTGTCGTGCAATGCCACGGAGGTCAGAAGAGGGTCTCGGATTCCCCTGGAACTGGAGTTCTCCTGGAATTGGAGTTTCAGACGGTTCTCGGCCGCCATGTGGGTGCTGGGGATCGAACCCGGGTCCTCTGCAAGAGCAGTCGGCGCTCTTAACCGCTAGGCCATCTCTCCAGCCCCCCTCTAGGTGCTTTTGAGTTTCAGTAATTTGTTGGTTCCACAGAGCAGTGAGATCAGACAGTGTTTTCCCAGGTCTGACCTATTTCACTCTTAGATGTGCTTAAGTTTTGTCTGCAACATGGCAGGTGCAGCTTCTCTTCCTAGTTTCTTCTTTTCTTTCTATTTTATTTTATTATTTTTTTATTTTATTATGTGTATGAATGTACTGTCTGCATGTAGGTCTGTGCACCCATGTCGTGCAATGCTGCGGAGGTCAGAAGAGAGTCTCAGATTCCCCTGGAACTGGAGTTCTCCTGGAATTGGAGTTACAGACGGTTCTCAGCCGTCATGTGGGTGCTGGGGATCGAACCTGGGTCCTCTGCAAGAGCAGTCGGTGCTCTTAACCGCTAGGCTATCTCTCCAGCCCTTGTTTTTAGTTTTAAAGGAGGGTTTAATTTAATTAGGATGCCAGGCCAATACTCAAGTTGGGAGGAGTGCAGCCAGGAGGTGCAGGTTAAAGGGCTTTTTTAGACAGGGTCTCTCTGTAGCCTGGAACTCACTATGTAGACCAGGGTGGCCTTGAACTCACAGAGATCCTCCTGCCTCTGCCTCTCAAGTGCTGGGATTAAAGGTGTGTACCACCACGCCCAGCTTAAAGGGCTTTTTACAAGTACACGAGCCAATCAGAGTTTAACACCACAGTTAAAATTAGCAATCAAAGGAAGCACTCGAAACAAGCAAACCAGTCATTCCTAGAATAACTCAGGTAAAATGGAACTTAATGGCATCTGAGAACACTATCCCTGAGTTTTTATAATCCATTATTTCATTCCCCCCTGTTGTGAGATCTTCAGATCCTTGAAGGAAGTTCATAAAACCTGACCTCAGAAGATGTTTCTGAGGTGATCTCTGCTGGGGGGGGGGGTTGTTATTGGGTCCTTAGCACCATGAGTTTGATAGAATTTACCCACTGGTTAATAAATCTGACAAGTGAGTTAAGGATGCATGGTCCACAAGTCAGAGCAACCAGAAGGATAAGTTTACAGGCAGATTCAGGAAGTCTTCAGCTCTCAGCTGAGAAAGAAACTGGTTCTTGGGGGGTCTTGACCCTAAACTGCCTAGCTAATTTTCAGCTCCTACTTTTATCACATTACCCTCTGAGGAGGTCTGTTGGTTAATCTCTCTTTTGTGCTGAGCAAGAACAGAGCGGCCCTGCTTGGGGGAGGGGCACCGGCCCTGCTTGGGGGAGGGGCACAGCACCTGCCTGCAGTTGCTGTGGGGAGCTGATCTCTTCACGCAGAGACCAGCAGGCTGCTTCCCGCAGCCTAGCCCTAGTGATATTTTCAGCTTGGGCTCTTAGCCTGGACCCACGAGACACGTATTCCACTCTTGGCTGTGACTTCCCACCTGCCCGAAGCCAGGACAGGAATTTCACTCACTACACCAGCTACCCAGGTTGGTGATCCGCAAAGGAATCTCTTTCCAATCACGCTGGCCACCCGAACGAAAAGCAGGCTTACCTTAGCCTGCACACACGCAATAATTAATAAAAATATTGGCCAGGAACCCTGCAATGTTGTTAATTTGGAATCCGATTTATTCCTTGTTACAGCCTGCTTTTATGAAATAAATGACATCACCTCCCAGAGCAAATCATAGGTTCCCCAATTCTGAGACATTGCACACCTTGCTACACCCAGCATCCTGTAGTTAGGCCATTTTGCCCTCCTTGGGTCGGTAGCCAGACTCTTGGCCATGTGGCCCCCTGAGGCTTGCCAGCTAGTTTGCAATTCAAGCTGGGTTTTCCTACAGACCGTCACCCCCATTGCCAAGGGAGATTGGGGTGCTGACCAATCTGAGTTCTTCCATGATGAAAAGGGGTGTAGGGTGTGGCAACTGGGGTACCCCCTGCTCAGTGAGTCTATCTAAAAGACCCCCAAAAGTATAGCTATAGAAAGAACAAAGTCCTTGACTGGTGCCTGTGAGAAGTGAAGGCAAGAGTAGCTAGGTGCATTTTCCAGGCAGGGAACCAGGAGATGAACAGGGCGAATTAAATGTCCAACTTAAAAGTCCATTAGAATTTCTCAATGAGGGGTTCCAAAGCATCCTTTTTTTGGGTTTCTCCTTCTGTTCATTTGGCCTTGATGTCTGGACTCAGGATCTGCTTTCCAGGCATTTTGATAGTCATGGTGTGAGTTTCCTCTTAGGTAGTTGTAGAAGACAGGAAATAAGATGATAAGGATTACCAAGCCCATCCAAGCTATCTTCTTCTGGACTGCATGCAGCTGGTTCAGGAAGGTAGAACCTAGCTCCTTTAAATCTGGAAAAAGGTGGAGCCCTTTCTTCTTCCGTAGCCTTCAGTAGGAGATACAGAGGCTCATGTGGCTTTGGATGGGGTGGGACCCCAGGGGAGTCTCCATATTTTCTGGCAGAGCAGGGGTCAGGTTCGGTGGCAGCTGAGGACCCCTGAGCCAAAGGGGAGGTTGGACCAAGAGGCCTGTCCAAGGGGCCATTGCTATTCCAAGTCCTATAAAGTTCTGAGACCACCGGGCTTTAATTTCACTTTTGCTTTAGAGGGTCTCTGCTGTTTACCCCCTCAGGGTTACCTCTAAATCTCAGTGGGACCTCCAAATGTTATAACGTCACAGCAGAAAGATCACTCACTTAACCACGTGGAGTTTTTTTTTTTTTGTTTTTTTTTTGTCTTTTTGAGACAGGGTCTCCCTGTAGCCCCAGCTGTCCTGGAACTCACTCTGTAGACCAGGCTGGCCTTGACCTCACAAAGATCTGCCTGCCTCTGCCTCCCAAGTGCTAGGATTAAAGGTGTGCACCACCATTGCCCGGCAACCACATGGAGTTTTTTTTTTTTTTTTTTTTTTTTTTGGTCTTTTCAGGACAGGGGTTATCCCTGTAGCCCCAGCGTCCTGGAACTCACTCTGTTAGATCCCGGGCTGGGGGGCTTGTTGAACTCAGATATCCGGCCTGCCTCTGCCTCCCCAAAGTGGACGATTTAAGGTATAAAGGGCGTGCGGCCACCACGCCGGCTAACCCCATTGGAGTTTTAAAAGGAGGGTTTTTTTAAAATTTCATTCCGGACTCGGGCGATGCCAGTCAACTGGGAGGGGAAGGAAACGTGCCCCTCTTTCTATTTTAAACATTGCATGTATTTCTTTTTATGTGTATGAGTGGTCTTTTGCCTTTGCGTTGAAATGGCAACAATGCACCCCAATGCATTGGTAAATTCTTGTGGAAAAAGGGTCCGGAAAGGAGGGGCATCCAGATTTCCTGGAAACTGGAGTTATACATGGTTATAAGCTGCCATGTGGGTAATGGGAATTGATCTTGGGGCCCTGAAAGAAGCCGTCCACGCAGTGCTCTTAACCCCTAAGCCACCATCTTTTTCTGTTTATAAAAAATGTTTTATGAGGCCAGGCTTGGTGGTGGCGCCACTCCCAAGAAACTCGGGAGGCCGAGGGAGGGGGATCTCTGTGAGTTCAAGATAGCCTGTTTATAGTAGAATCAGGCCTGGGCTACATGTGTTGACCCTGTCTCAGAAGACCAAAAAACACCCTGTTTTATTTTTTTTTATGAGTGTATTGCCTGCTGATATAAGTACATCTATGGTCATGCAAGTACCCTCAGAGGTCAGGAACGAGGCGGGCTTTTTATCCCCTGAAAAAAACTGGATGATTTCAAGGACAATGTGGCTGGTGAATTCCTGGGGGTTTCTGCGCCTGCTTTTTTTTTTTTTTTTTTTTGGTGTTTTTGAGACAGGGTCTCCCTTTAGTCCCAGCTGTCCTGGAGCTCGCTATGTAAAACTCGAACTCACCGAGATCTGCCTGCCTCTGCCTCCCAAGTGCTGAGATTAAAGGCATGCAAAATGCCCAGCTCTAGCCAGTGCTCTTAACCACTGAGCCATCTCTCCAGCCCTGTACGCGTCTTTTTTTTTTTTTTTAAATAACAAAATGTGTGAGTTTTCTTTTATTTTTTTCCATTTATTTATTTATTTATTTATTTTAGAGGCAGGGTCTCCCTTTTAGTACCAGCTGTCCTGGAGCTCGCTCTGTAGACTAGGCTGGCCTTGAACTCACAGAGATCCACCCATCCCTTGAACTCACAGAGATACACCCATCTCTACCTCCCAGAGTGCTGGCCAAGTGCTGGGATTAAAGGCGCGCGCCACCACGCCTGGCTTTTTTTTTTTTTTAATTTATTTATGTGTATGAATGTATGTCTGCGTGTAAGTTGGTGCACCCGTGTCGTGCAATGCCACAGAGTTCAGAAAGGGCGTTCAGAAAGGGAGTCCGATTCCCCTGGAACTGGAGTTAAAGACGGTCCTTAGCCGCCATGTGGGTGCTGGGAATCGAACCCGGGCCCTCTGCAAGAGCAGTGAGCACTCTTAACCACTGAGCCATCTCTCCAGCCCCGAGTTTTCTTTTAATTGTCATATCTATTACATTTATTTTTGTGGTGCTGGAGACAGAATCCAGGATCTCTTTTGCACATGATAGGCAAGGGCTCCATCAAAATAAAACTTTAAGAAGAACGGTGGAGGCCAGGTGGGGTCTGACTGGAGATGGGTGCGGAGGGAAACACGTCTGATTTTCCCGGAGCTGCTGCAAGGATTCAAATGAGCAGTATGTGGAGTGACAGAGGGTTTATGCCACTTTGGAAACTACTTGAACAACATTAAATTCACTGAAAACAAACGTATCCATGATTAGGGTGATATATATAAAAGTAACAGCGCAATAGCGCTGAGAAAGTCACTGCACAAAAGGAAACAGGAAGGATCGAGCTGAGCGGGTGGGTGGGTCAGCAAGCCCTAGGCTGTGGGTTAGATCCCCAGACCAACCCGCCCAACCCAAACAAACACAAATAATGAGCCAAAACGACAGGAACAGGGCCGGAAGGAAAGTGCCTTAAAGCCGCCCTTCAATCCCTCTTCCCCGCCTCTCCTGCTTCCCCCAGGCTCCTCCCCCTTCTCCTGGGCTTCTGTGACTCCGTCTTTCCCCGCCCCCAGCGCGCGCTTTCCTCTTCCTCCGGCTCCGCCCTCCCCGTTCTTGCTACTCCCCTCTGGCCGTGGGGCCCCGCCCCGCAGAGCGCCGATGGCTCGAGCTCCGCACGCAAGCCCGCCCTCCGCGCTCGTGTCGCCATGCCTGGGGCGCTGCCATGGAGACGTGGCCGCCGCTCGGGACTCCGCCCAGGCCTGGGAGCCCCTGCGACAGCGGCCCTCGCGCGTCCGCGGGCATGGGCGCAGGCGGGGCCGGGGTGCGCGCCGCCTCCCGCCGTCTTCTCGGGAGCTCTGCGCCGGGGCGCAGCCCGTGGGGACCCGGACACCGCGCGTGGGGACCCGGACGCCGCCCGTGACTGCGGAGGGGACCCGGGGCGCGCGCGCCTCTCCCATCAGCGGAACCCTCCGCCTCCCGCCCGCCCCACTCCTGAGCCTGCCGGCCTGGTTCTCGGCAGCGTCACGCTTGGGAAGCGTGGAGGGCTGGCCGCAAGAAAGGATCTGAATCAGCGGGGTCCAGATCCCCTCTGTGCACTGAGCGGCGCGGACAGGACGGCCCGGCTGCGTACGCAAAGCTTTGTGCTGCGTAATGGCCAGTCTCCCGGGACACTGGGTACATTCCAAGCCCAGCGGAGGCAGAATCGCAGTGGACGCCTGCCAAGTCCCCCAGGAGTGGTGCGGAATCTGTCTACGCTCCCCTACTCCATCGTGCAGGGGTGGGGACGCAGCACCCACTGGCTGCCCGGAATGGTTCCCACGTGGCTTCAGAGGTGGGTGTGGGGTCCCCCTGCCCTCCTGAGGATCTTGCCTAAAGCGAGTTGCCCACGTCCATCGTTCAGTTGAGCCCACGGCCAGCAAGGTGGCTCGCTAGCTAACACTGCAAAGCAAGGCCTGGTCTGGGCCCTGGAGGTCAGCAGTGTGCGCTGGGCCAGGGGTTGGGGGATGAGCGGCCGACCCCCACTGGCAGAAAAGGCCCTGTCGGAAGGCTACGCCCGCCTTCGGTACAGGGACACTTCCTTGCTCATCTGGCAGCAGCAGCAGCAGAAGTTGGAGTCTGTACCGCCTGGTACCTACCTCAGCAGAAGCCAAAGCGTGTGGTATTCTCAGTATGGAAACCAGGCCATCTTAGTTCGAGACAAAAACCAGCTTGGGGTGACACGGGACACGGGCAGGTCTAAGTTTTGCACAGTTATGTAACTCTAGTGTGAAGACCAGGCATACTCCTATTCAGCTTTCTTCCAGCTGTGGCTGTGAGACAGCAAGACACTCATGAACAGCTCCTGATACTCCCCTACACATCCCGGAACCGGAACGGTGCACGTTCTGTTTCCAAACAAGTGCAGCCCACAAGGGCTTCCTGTGGACTGCTTTTATTTAGGTTTTATTTAGGTTTAGCTTCTGCCTGATGAAGGATGGGCCAGGTCCAGTGGGGACTTTCTACACCATCTCTGATCTGTCTGTACATCTCAGTGACGGGACAGGACGGCCGCTGCTGCTGTTGGCATCCCAGTGCAAGTTCTGCTGCCCCTGCTCCTTGAGTCCTACTGATCACATTACTGCACTGTGGGAGTGTCCCCACTGACCTCTGAACACCGGCTCATAGGGAGGCATGTCCTAAACAAGCTGTCCAAAGTGATTGCAAACCCAGTCATATGTGGGACAGGTTCTCCTAATCGTGGAACATCAGGGCCTCTTTACGCTCTGCCTGCAGCTGCCCACATTCGGGGCCTGTCGTGTCCCGCTTACTTTGCACATAGGCTGCCTGTGTGTACTGGTGGGAAAGGGGGACTTGCCTCTGCTGTAACTAAGATCTGTTTGTCTATGCAAATGTGGAGAGAATGTTTTGGCAAAGCGGGGTTTTCTCAATAAACTTCCTTTAGGACTCCTTTTTTTTTTTAGTATTTAAAAAATTTTTATTTTGTGTATGCGTGTCTTGCCTGCCATGTATGTATATGTTTATGTACCATGTGTAGTACGTAGTGTGGGTGGAGGCCAGAAGAGGAGTTGCAGAAGGCTGTGATCTGCATCCACTATGTAGATGCTAAGAACCAAACCCAGGTCCTCTACAAGAGCAGCAACTGCTCACAGCATTGGAGCCATCTCTCCAGCAACAACTGTGTGCAGTGCCTTCCTTGGCTTTCTGAAGTAACAGCTGTATCTAAAGATTGCTAAGAGCCCCAGTACAGACATACAAAGCAAGAACAAGCCCTCCCTCAAGACTGCCTCGGTCAGCAGGTATGGATGTCCTTCGACTTGGCAGTGTGTCTTCAAAGTCATGCCCTGCTCCAATGACCTCACCCCTCACTCTTCACCTTTTGCTCTGCCCATCTGTATGCACCAGGCACTTAATTCTGCCTGTAATGTCCAACTGGCAGCTGTCCCTAGCACAGCGATGGCGCCAGGCTCGTCATCTATGCAGAGGTCGCATCCCCGCTGTGCTCGCAGTACAGTTCTCCTGACAGCTGTGCAAATCTGTTAGCAAATGTGCTAGAATTAGAACCTTTGGGACACACTTGCATTCCTCAAATGCTGTCCCTGGCCAGGGAGCAGCTGGGGCCCCCTGGAGGGAGCCTGGGTCCTTCTGCCCACTGGCACCACCTCAGGTCAGCGAGGCTTAGGTTGGACTTCTGAAGTGTGTCCGGGAGAGCAAGGGGGGCCTGTGCAGTGAGGGTCGACCTGACCTGGGGCCCTGGCACCTGGAAACTGTTCAAGTCCTTTGCATATGTCAACATCTTTCATTCAGTTCAATTGAAGTGCTCCTTGAGAGCAAGCTTCAGACTAATCTGAAGTCTTGCCTACCACCTGCTCACAGCTCAGCCTAACCCAAGACTGTACCACAGCACTGACAGGGTTCAAGGTCGCAGGCTGAGCTAGGGAGGACAAGCACTCACAGAATGGCTCTGCAGGGACCAGAAGGTGAGGGCCACCATCTAGCACCAGGGCCTTCAGGACAGAGAAGCCACTAAGCTGCTTAGGCGGCAGGAAGACGCCATCTGTGCTGGGAGGGCGGGCCAGCACTGGGGGAGACTGGTCTGATGAAGGCGAGTGTCAGCAGGGGTGACCTGTTCTGGATGGGGCAGGCATGACGTTATGATGAATTGGGACCAAGACAAACTTCCTCCTCAGGCCTGGGGCGGATGGCTGTGGCCATTTGGAAGGCACTATCAGCACCCTTGGATCTCTTGGGGACTTGTTCCTTCCTGTTTGGTATCTAGGCCCACAGCCTGCTTAGTGAAGGGTTCTCCGCCTGTTCCCACACTGATGTGCACTGGGCCCACACCACAGGAATCACCTGGTTGTAGAGGCAGGAGATGATACCAGCTGAGGAAAGCCTGGCCCCTGGGAAGGCAGCCTGTCCAGGAGATGCCTGTGAACGGGGGCGTGCTCTCAGCAAGATCATTTCATATTCCTGGGACCCTGGATCAGGACAGAGGATACATGGGACCTGCTAGAGAATTCTGCTGTTGAGGCAGGGCCTTCCTCTCCCTATATAGCCTAGGCTAGCCTTGGAGAATTCACAGCCTCCAAGAGCCTGGGACCCATGGGTGCCACCACACTTGGCTTGGAATGGTTTTTAAATCCCCTTTTGGGGAGCTGGAAAGATGGCTCAGAAGTTAAAAGAATTGGCTGCTCTTGGAGAAGACAAGGGTTCCATTCCCAGCACCTACTTGGCATCTAACTGTCCATAACCCCAGTTCAGAGGAATCCAATGCCTCCGTCTGATTCCTTGGGCACTGCACAACACAGGTGCACTTAACACACATGCAATACACTCATAAATATTAAAAACTTTTATCCCTTAAGAAATAAAACAAAGGAAAAAAAAACACTTTTTTGCGTGTTCTGTAAGCACGAGGAGCCTGCCACATGGCCCCTGACTAGAGGTGCCACAGCAGAGAACACAATGGAGACATGGTTTTGGTTTTTTTCTTTCCTTCTTTTTATTATGAAAACAAAACAGACATCCTGGGAGAAGGGTCTGTGATTACCAGAGCACTTTCTATCTTTTTTTTTTTTTACTCTGTGGTGTTGAGGCTGGCATTGCAAAAAACAAGCTAAAACTACTTACATTGGACTCATTCTCAGTAACTGACATTTACAGGAATATACTAGAAACGGCACTAAAAAGTTTAAGAAAAGTTACGGGAGACTTGCATGCACATCATACAGAAAAGTAACATCTTAAATATAAAAAAAGAAAAACTTCTGGAAGCGTTATGCCAGTATCGGGGGACAGTGATAAACGGGATGACCACCAATCTGAGCACGGGCGTTCTATTTCCCAACTGACTGTAAAAGGTGCAACGGCTGCAAAAGAAAACCAAGGGGCAAAAAAACCACAGAAGAAAACATATCTTCAGTCTGTGAGCAAGCGGGGAGCCCAGCCTGAGGAGGGCTGGACACCGAAGCCTGCGCCTCAGCCTCCAGGACTCTGCCAAGCGCCCACTCGGTCCCTGCACACAACCCTCTACCCCTGCTCCTTCCCCTCAAGGAAGCCTGTAGACAGCTGCCCTCTGTCTCTGCACAGGACCAAGTCCCTGCAGCCTTCCTGACCCAGAAGGGGATGGTGGTCACCCAGCAGCCCAACATCTGGAGGAAGAAGGAGCTGCCTGCCCTCCAGAACTCTGAAGAGAAACAGTTTTGAAGTCTGGACAGAAAGCCTTTTAAAAAGGCAAGAGCACCAATGACGGAAGCTGCACAGAAGGGAGCTCAGCCCTTGGAAGCCAGCAGACCCTCACCAGGGGCTGGCCCTGCCCACTGCCGGCCCACCACTCCAGGCCGGTCAACAGTCGTCCTGCAGACACGCCCAGGTGCCACGAAGACCTGTCAGTTTCATCCTGTTAATTTCTTAAAGTCACAGTTTAAATATTCTGTTAAAGATCTGTTTAGAAAATACCTTTGAAAAACAAGGCTGACTTTAAAAAAAATGGAACCTTAAAATCCACTTATACTTTTATTTAAACAAAATTGACTTACAAGTTTAAAGAACTGGCTGAGAACTCACCAGTCAACTAGAAACAGCCGGCCAGCCATGTCCTCTGGAACACATCATCAGTTTAGATCCTGTTATTCTCTGAGGGCTGGTGGACGTAGAACTGACTTTAGGAATTTAAGCACCCTCCCGACGGAGGGATCTGGGGAAGAGTCCCTAACTCCACTAGAATCCCGTAAGACACTGCGGTCCCCAGACGAAGAACTTGGGCTCCACTTGGCTCTCTCGGGTGGCAGTGGAGAACCGCCTGTTTTAATCTGTTTCTGGGCTAGAGATTACTGAGCAGGGACCGCTGTGATCTGCAGGGCCACGTCTGCCCCTGCCCAGAGCAGACACGTTAGACACGTTAGGGAGTGCTGCCCCAGACCTATAGAGGGCACAGGTGCTTACAGGCCTCGGAGGCTGGCCCCTGGGGAAGCCAGACATGCTCAGCGCTTAGCCAGCCACCCCTGCACTCCAAACCATTCGGCAGCCTCAAAAAATAAAAAATAAAATAAAAAACCAAACCTGAACAGAACTTTCTGTTAAACTCTGTATATTATTACTTTTTACAATAGAAAATTAAAAGTCAAGACCTTGGCCTACTATACATTTTCTTTTCTCTCGGCTTACAAAGCTTATGTTAAAGAACTGAGGTTCCCTACGTTGATTTAAAGAGATCAGAAGTGAACATGAAAGAACTGAACAAACAGGAAAATGAGAATGTGTTACAGCCGAAGGTTGTCTACATCTGTAGTCTCCAATTTATATATATATATATATATATATATAAAATGTATATATATTTTTAAAAGCCCAGGGAGCACAGACAGATGAGCACCGGAGGGGCATGCCGCCACAGGACAGTGTCCTAGCTGCAGACAGGCCGGGGCCGACCTCCTCCCCCAGGACGAGCCTCTCCTCCAGGGCCGACCTCCGCAGGGCAGCATCTTCTGGGCCTCTGCTGCTTCTCTTAATGCACTTCTTTATGGTTTTTTCTTTTTTCTTTTTTTTTTTTTAAAAATGACCAATGGTGTTAATAAATAAAGTATTTATATATACATAAAACTGAGGAAGTGGTTCCAGAGTGGGAGGTGGCGGCAGCCAGGCAGGCCAGGCAGCACTAGCAAGGTGGGGCACGCTGGGCTGAACTTCTGTAGAAAATTGATGAACTTACAAAAAAGGTTTTTTTAATTTTTTTTTTCTCAAGTTGAGGTAAAAGTTTCAGTGTTCACAAATCTGCACGCTGAACACACAGCGAGCACTCAGCTCCCCTCTTCTTCCATGCCCAACCCAGAGGTGCGAGGCTCTGGTGTGCAGCTACGAAGACCCTCTGCTGGAACTCAGCCTGGTTCCCATGGGCTGGCACATCTGTCCTCAGCCCCTGTGGAGAGAGGTGACCGGCTGATTAGTGTTCTACTTAACAGCTTTCAAACACAGCACCCATTCCAGAGAAATATCCTTGAAAATCTTCCTTCCGAGTCACAGGCCAGGCCGAGCGTGAGAAGAGATGCGACAGGTCCATCTGGCCACACCTCACGCCATGTCTGTGGTTAGCATCCGAAGCCGAGTCTCCAAGCCACGGACTCAGACTTGCAAAGAGCTCCTTTCTGAAGAGCTCGGACCTCTCGCTGGGTGCGGAGCACGTGCCAGGCTCTCTGCTCTACTGAAGCACAGCTGGAAGAGATCGTAACACTGAAGTAAAAGAAAACCTGCACACCATGGAACAAAAGTAGTATATTAAACCATAAGAGGGGACACTGCAGTCTTGGCATTGGCCACGTCCACTCGTCCTGCTCTGTTCCAGCTGGAGTTCACTCGGAGTCGCTGCTGTCGGAACTAGAGCCACTGGAGCTGCTGCTGGCAGACTCAGAGGAGCTGCTGCTGCTGAGCCTAGACGCGCCCCCAGAAGGCGCCGAGCCGGACTTCTCTGCAGAGACACAGGGTGGGAGAGGGCCTCAATGGGCAGCGTGCCATCAACAGTACTCCACCACGCTGTCACAGGCCTACTAAATACTTGTTGAAAGGAACTGGCAAAGACACTGTCTCAACCTGATGACGGAAAACATCTAGCATGGCTTACGAGTAGAAGAATGCCTATAACAAAGCGTCCAGAGGCCATGCTACATGACAGACACTGCTCCTGACCTTGCTGGTCACGTGCTGTCACAGACCCCAGGGCAGGACGATCACAAACTAGTGTGTCTCAAGCGAGACCAGGCCAATGGACCCCACGAATCCATAGCACCCAGTGGGTACACAACCAAGTCTAGGTGGGACACCAGCTGACCACTGCCTAAACTCTGTTGATCTGGGGGGTTCTACAGCCAGCTCCTGGGGCAGCCATAGGAAGAAAAAGAAAAGAAGGGCCCAGAAAAAGAAGAGTGTTTAAAAAAACACTTGAGCCGGGCGTGGTGGCGCACGCCTTTAATCCTAGCACTTGGGAGGCAGAGGCAGGCGGATCTTTGTGAGTTCAAGGCCAGCCTGTTCTACAGAGTGAGTTCCAGGCCAGCTGGGGCTACAGGGAGACCCTGTCTCGAAAAGACCAAAAAATAAAAAATAAAATAAAATAACACCTGCATGTGCTGGGCATGGTGGCACATGCCTTTAATCCCAGCACTTGGGAGGCAAAGGCAGGAGGATTTCTGTGAGTTTAAGGCCAGCCTGGTCTACAGAGTGAGCTCCAGGCCAGCTAGGAGTAAAGGGAGACCCTATCTCAAAAATACCTAAAAAACCCCTGCTCACTTAAATCTAAGGCCCAGTGGATGCAAAGTGGAGGACCAGAGCTTGGGCCAGAACTGCCCGCTATGCCAAATGAACATGGTAGGCTGAGGAACCAGGAACTTCCTGTTGCTGCAGGTCCTAGGCCCTGACAGCAAGGCCAGCCCAAGGAGCTCTCTCCAGGAGTCCATCTGCAAGGCCCTCAGGAACTTTTACTCACACACACACACACACACACACACACTCACACCCCTGGCTTCTGTGATCACCCAATGCCCAAGGAGGAGGCCCCTAATCACAGATAAACCCAAGAAATGTCTGACCAGGCCCTCCTGGCCCTGTGACCACTGTCCTCGCAGCCGCAGGCCTGGCGGTACCTTTCTTGGTGGGCTTCTTGCTGTTCAGCTGTCCGCTGACGTCCTGCAGCCGCTTCTCCAGCTCCTTCTTCTTCTCCTGAGCAAGCTCCTCCTTCGACTTTGCTGCCTGCTTCTTCCCACTGTTGGCTGTGGGGTAGAGTGAGCAATGTAACACCTTTGCCGACAGCTACCCCAAGAGCCAGGGTCATCCAGGTGGCTGAAGCCACAGCTTCACACACTGCCTGGCTCCTTCCCTGGGCCAGTTTGTCTACAGTGTGGAACCATCATCAGATCCCTGATTGACAGGAAACAACGGGTGACCTGAAACCGCCCCTGCCACGTCTACTGAATCCTTGTCACACACCCTCATCTCTTTGTCTAATCTGTTTTTATTTTTTGTGCATATACGTAAATGCACCCCTGTCATGCAGTACCTGCGGAGGCCAGAAGAGGTCATCGGATCCCCAAGAACTGGAGTTACAGAGAGCTGTTAGCAGTCATGTGGTGCTGGGATTGGAACCAGGACATTCCCTCATCTATACACGAAGAGTCCGGACCATCCCACTGACCAGCAGGTACACAGAGGTGGTGTGGCTTGGCCTCTCTTCCCATGGGAAGGGGATGCACAGCTTGATGTACACCTTGGACCCAGTCTTCCCTCAGAATAACCGCTGCTTCCTTCCGCCTGAGCCTCAGAGACTGACACGTTTTGGGAGCTCGCCTCCACCACCATATTCCTGCGTCTCCAGGTCAGCATCCAAGGAAGCTGCCTGCTCCCTGAGTGCGGGACGCCAAGCACACTGGAGCAGCTGCGCGCAGTGCAGGGGAGCTCTGCCTGGCCTGGTCAGCAGGGGGCTGCCCTGGGCCCCCTCTCTCTCCTAGCCTCCTGCCCCTGCAGCCCCATGCAGTAACTGGTTACTGTCTGGTGAAAGCACGGAATCCCAAGGGCACTTTAGCTAGTGTTGAGTCCATCTTGTGGGGGCTCTGGGCATGACCAGTCAAGGGGGCTTGATTCTTCCCTGCAGCCAGGGCCGTAGCCAGAGCCTTGGGAGGGCTTTGACTGGACCTGAATAGGCTGGGGCCGGCCCAAGGGCCTACTTTCTACGGGAAGGATAAGGCCAGGCTAGTCATCGTCCCTGCCTGAGAGCAGGGTGAGGGGCTGCCCTGGCTGACATGAACCATGTCCTCTGGGCCTGGGAGGGCAGGTAGGCTTGAAGAAGGCTTGGAGAGCAGAAGAGCTGAGGACCCAGTGCCCGCTCCCAGGAACTGCAGGATGGGGCTGGGAGGGGACTGTAGCAATTTCGAGTACCCAGTTCTGACAACTTACAGAATGGTTTCCTTTGCTTTTTCTGTAAACAAGACTTGACGTATCTCTCCAGTTCCCTCAGTGTGGTAGGTTTCAGGGTCTCAAAGTCAATCTCGATCTCATCGGGGTTCGAGTCCCTGAGCGAGGGCTCCCGGGACTGGATGATGTGCACCACTCTGCCTAGCTTCTCGCCAGGCAGCCGGTTGATGTCCAGGCTCAGCTGGCGCTTCTCGTCATAGCTCATGGGCAGGCCCTCCTCCTCCTCTTCTGAGTCGTAGGATGCAGATGCCTGTTTGCTGCCCTTCTTCAGCTGTCTGAAGTAGAAGACACAGAGCCACGTGGCACTGAGTCCTTGTCCTCCCATCCTGCCTGGCCCCTTTTCTCCTCGACTACAGACTGCTTTCTTCCCAAGGGCTGCGACCAAGGTTCCTCAAGCAGAGGAGCTGGGCAGACTGCCTAAGGATGCCAATTCTGCCTTGCCAGGACCTGAGAAGGCCCTGCTTCAGTCAGACCCACTACTCCCAGCCTAGACCCTCGTGAAACCACCCCTCAAACTCAACAGGTTGAAAGCGGATCTCCATATTCAGATGATCCAGAAGGCAGCAGAGGAGGGAAAATGGACAAGGGCACAGCAGCTGAAACACAAGGCTCAATAGTCACACTAAACAGGAGTTGGAAAGATGGCTCAGCTGTTAAGAGCACCGGCTGCTCTTGCAGAGGACCCAGGTTTGATTCCTAGCACTGACATGACAAATAACAACTGTCTATAACTACAGTTCCGTGGGGATCTGCAGGCACTACACTCATATACATAAAATAAAAACTACACTAAATATAAGTGACTAATATGTCAACTAAGAAAAAGAGATAGAACCTGGTGTGGTGACGCATGTCTTTAATCCCAGCACTTGGGAGGCAGAGGCAGGTGGATCTCTGTGAGTTCAAGGCTAGACTGGTCTACATAGCTAGTTCCAGGCCATCTGGGGCTACAAGGGACAAAAAGACAAAAAAGAGGAAGGAAAGAAGGAATAAAAAAAAAAGGGATGGTCACATGAGATTACAAAAGATAAAAGTTCCATAACCCATAAAACACTTTAGTGACACAGGTAGATAGAAAAGAGAAGACAGGGGCTGGAGAAATGGCCTAGCTGTTAAGAGCGCCGACCGCTCTTACAGAGGACCCGGGTTCGATCCCCAGCACCCACATGGCGGCCGAGAACCATCTGAAACTCCAATTCCAGGAGAACTCCAGTTCCAGGGTAATCCGAAACCCTCTTCTGACCTCTGCGGCATTGCACGACACGGGTGCACAGACTTGCATGCAGACAGTACATTCATATACATACAGAAATAAATAAAAATTAATAAAAAAAAAAATAAAAAAAGAAAAGAAAAGAAAAGACAGGAGAAAATGTGCCCAGACCACAAGAAAGCCTGAGGGGGCTGTGGTAGATGCACCTCAGCACCAGAAGACAGGAAAGAGAGTCACAAATCCAAGGCCAGCCTAGACTACAGAGGGAGCCTCTGCCTCCAGAAAGGGTATGGGGGTGGGGGGGGGAGAAGAAAGGGAAGAAGGGAAGGAAAGCAGGCTGGAATAGTTATGGTCATTTCCTACAAGGAGGAACTCAGGGCTGGCAAGATGGTCCAGTGGGTAAAGGCACTCGCCAACGAGCCCAGTAACTAACTGGAGTTTGATCTCCAGCAGCCACGTGGTACAGAGGGAGATCCAACTTTCTCAAGTTGTCCTTTAACCTCCACGTGTGCACCATGGTACATAAGCAAATACATGTGTTATAATAATTTTTAGAAAAAAACGCAGCTGGGAAAGTGGGTCAATAGTGCTTGCTGTTCTGGCAAAGGACCCGATTCAGTTTCCAGCATCCACATGGCAGCTCACAACTGTCTGCAACTTCAGTTCCAAGAGACCCAATCCCCTCTTCTAGCTTATACACGCACACAGACACAGACACACACAAACTCACGCAGCTGGGCATGGTGGCACACACCTTTAGTCTCAGCACTCGGGAGGCAGAGGCAGGCAGATCTCTGTGAGTTCAAGGCCAGCCTGATCTACATAGTGAGTTGTAACCAGGCAGAGCCATGTAGTGAGACTGTCTCAAGTTAAATTAAAATACAAAGAAGGCTTGAGGTTGAGGGATGCTATAAGGAATGCAATGGATATTGACAAAGGGACCTGTGGGTCAAGTTAAACTGACCATGAAGACACCTCAGTCCTAAAGATGCTTATGCATTTAAGTCAACCCACAAGATGCAGAGAACAAAAACTGACAGAGCTTCTCTTCTTCTTTAAGCCAATTTGATAATTTAACAAAGTTGATCTTGGCCTAGTGGTTAAGAGCGCCAACTGCTCTTACAGAGGACCCGGGTTTGATCCCCAGCACCCACATGGCGGCCGAGAACCGTCTGAAACTCCCATTCCAGGAGAACTCCAGTTCCAGGGGAATCCGACACCCTCTTCTGACCTTCGCGGCATTGCATGACATGGGTGCACAGACCTGCATGCAGACAGTACATTCATACACATACAGAAAATAAAAAAAAAAAAAAAAAAAGCCAGGCGTGGTGGCGCACGCCTTTAGTCCTAGCACTTGGGAGGCAGAAGCAGGCGGATCTTTGTGAGTTCAAGGCCAGCCTGGTCTACAGAGTGAGTTCCAGGACAGCTGGGGCTACAGGGAGACCCTGTCTCAAAAAGACCCCCCCAAAAAAAAAAGTTTTTTATTTTATTTTATTTATTTTTTATGTGTATGAATGTACTGTCTGCATGCAGGTTTGTGCACCCATGTCATGCAATGCTATGGAGGTCAGAAGAGGGCGTCAGATTCCCCTGGGACTGGAGTAAAAAATGGTTCTCAGCCGCCATGTGGGTGCTGGGCATCGAACCCGGGTCCTCTGCAAGAGCAGTAGGTGCTCTTAACCACTAGGCCATCTCTCCAGCCCCCTAAAGTTGATCTCTTTTAAAAATTCTTTTTGGGGGGTGGGGGATAGAGTCTCACTATACATCACTGGCTGGCCTGGAACCTGGTATGTAGACAACACTTGGTATGGACAAACTCAGAGATCTGCCTGCCTCTGCCTCCCAAGTGCTGGGTTTAAAGGTGAACACCACCACACCTAGCTTCTAAATTTGATCTTTTTGTGTGTTATTTACATGTATGGATCTTCTGCCTTCGTGTACCCAACCCATGTCATGCAACAAATATAGAACACACACTTGGGAATTATTTGCCAAGACAGATCACACTTTAGGCCATGAGATAAACTCAAGAAACAAAGAAGCCTTCAAAGTGTTGGAATTACACAAAGTATGTTCTCTGACCCTGATGAAATTAAACCAGTGATCTAGCTAAAAGATACCTGAAAACAAACAAAAAACAGTAAAACATTCAGAAATTAGATCAATTCTAAATAACCCACTGGACAAAGAGGAGGTCTGAAGAGAAATTAGAGGACAGTTGGAATCATGAACATAAAACCCCATGTTGAAATTGTAGGGTTTGGTTGAGGCAGCATTCAGATGGAAGTCCAAAGGAGAAGGTGCTCAAGGCAGAAAGAACCACAGACGCTTCTGCTTTCAGACCCCAGGGTCAAAGAGCAGCCAACCTGAATGCCACAGGAAATAGAAACACCAATGCACAGACTCGAAAACAGAAACTCTCAAAGACCTGTGCCAGTTCTTTGAAAGATTTAAAAAAAAAAAAAAAAAAAGTAAGTTGAGATTCAAGAAAAAAACAGGAATTACCAATCGCTGGATGAGGAAAAGGAGACCTCCCTAGAAAAGCTTGAGGAAGGACACACAGCCTGAGGCCACAAATCTGACAATGAAACTACTTTCAGAATAGTTTTCTGAAAGGCACAGACCAGTACCACTCACCCAAGAAAAGTCAGACAAACCTGAATCCTTTCAAGTAATCCATAGTCTATACCAAGGGATGGCTCAGCTACGAATCTTCCGGGAGAATGCTCCAGCGGCAAATCCTACTGAGATGACCGTCTTCACTGTCAGCTGGGTAGGGCTTAGAATTATCTATGGGACACCCTTCTGGCTGGCTGTGTCAGTGGGGGAGTTTCCAAAGGGGCTTAACCAAGGAGGGAGAAACTCACCCTGAATGTGGGTGGCACCAGCCCACGGGGAAGCCAGCTGATGACCAGCATTTGTTTGGACTGTGGACACTGTCACCAGCTTGTTTCTGCTATCAAGCCCTCCCTACCACACATACTGTACTATCAAACTGTGGGCCAAGATAAACCCTTCCGTCCTTGAGCCGCTTTGGTCAACCATGAGAAAAGCAACAGATACACTATCAAACATTTAAGAATATCTATTCTCGCTGGGCGTGATGGCGCATCCCTTTAATCCTAGTACTCGGGAGGCAGAGGTAGGTGATCTCTGTGAATTCAAGGCCAGACTGGTCTATATAGAGAGTTCCAGGCCAGCTGGGGCTACAGGGAGACCCTATCTCAAAAAGGCCCAAAAAAAAAAAAAAAAACAAAAGAGAAAGAACATCTATTCTCTAAATCCACCCCAGAAAAATCGAAGGGAAATGAACCTTAAAAAAAAAATTTTGTGATTTTTTTTTTCTTAAAAAAATATGAACGCTTCATGAATTTGCGTGTCATTCTTGCGCAGGAGCCATGCTAATCTTCTCGGTACCGTTCCAATTTCAGTATATGTGCTGCCGAAGTGAGCACATGATTTTCATTTTATATGTACCTACATTGCCTACATCTAAGTACACCTGTGTCATGCAGTGCCCACTGACATCAGAAGACGGCGTCAGATTCCCCTGGAACTAGAGTTACAGACAGTTGTTAGCCACCGTGTGTGCTGGGAACCTAACCCAGGTCCTCTGCAAGAACAGCCAGTGGTCTTGACCACTGAGCCACCTCTCCAGCGCCCACTCTTGGTACATTACATCCCACCATTTGGGGGACCAACATTCCATGGGTACCAAAGCCAGGTGAAGACTGTTTAAGACAAACAGTCTTAAGTCTGCATGACCTTCCACGAGAAGCGAAGAAAAGGAGACATGAGCGTAGGAACAGACCCCCACGTGCCCTCTCAGCCGATGGTCTACTCATGCTGGGCACACCCTGCTTTTCTTGTGCCCAGGCACTGAAGCTGCCCACCCTGCCCACCCCCGGCAAAGCCCTCAAAGCAATCCACCTCTCCACTGCCACCAACTTCGGCCTGCGCCACCACTCACAGGTGGCACCCTTCCTTCCATGATCCTTGTCCCTCTCCTTCCTGATGGCTGGGCTCCGACCACTTCAGTCCTCTCTGGCTCCTCCCCCTGTCTGGGTTGAGACCAGCACTTCCCCGGAGCTCACCCTCTCGCCCACAGAGGTTCTTTTTCAGCAGTGTCAATTCTGTCCTAATTCCCCAAGCAAGCTAACTTCCGGCCTCACCCCAGGCTTCATATCCAGCCTCTGCTACCCAGCTGGCCACCCGCACCTACCTGGCCAGGAGAGAACCCTTCCCTCTCCTGCTCTGCCCAACCCAGCCCCCTTGACAACCAGCCAGAGATGGAGCGCCTGACTCACCCAGGGAAAACCCTTGGCCCTTATCAGGAAAGTTCCCACACACTGGGAAAGATGCAAGTCTCCTCCAGCAGTACAAACGCTTTAATGCCCAGAATTGGGGCCACCCAAACAGGTGAGGGCATCCCTCCCCAAATCCGCAACCCAAGCAGTCCTACGTGACAAGAGCCCCCGTGGCCTGCCCATGTGGGCCGAGGCTCCGGGAGGCGGCGCCCACCTGCTGGCCGTGGTTGTGCTGTTGGCCTTCTTGCTGGGAGTCTTCTTCTGCTGGGTCTGCTTGGCTGGGGGGGCCGCTTTGGCCTTCTTCTCCTCCTCCGACTTGGCCTTGTGCCTCTCCTTCTCCTTGTCTCTCTCTCTCTTCTTCTTCTCCCTCTCCTTCTTCTCTCTCTTCTTCTTCGGTTTGCTCACTGGGGCCTGAGACAGGGCGGCCAGCTGCTCGTGCACGGCCTTCAGCTGGAAGAGAGCGGGAGCTGACCAGGCCCCCAGGCGGCCCGCGTGCTGGGGACCGGCCCCAGGGGTGAGGGTCTGCCTTGGCTGCGCAAGAGGAGCCGGCCGTCCGCAGGCCGGTGTGCCTGCTGGGGAGCTGTTCCCACACGCACAGGGGATAAGACACCCTGTGGCTGCTCCTGGGCAGCTGGCATAAGAGATGTTTGCTAACTGCAGCTAAAACTTTGACTGCCAAGTCTTGTCTTCCAGAGGCCTAGAGGTCTAAGCACAGGCACAGAGGAGACATTCAATAGCCGGAAGGCTCCGCAGCCAGTCTGAGGGACTGAAGTGCGGCAATGGCGACGACAGCTTGGGTTCCTGCTGCCTGACCCTCAGCCAGCAGGACAGAGTGCTCCATGCATGTGGACCATAACCCCTATCTAGGTGAGCAGGCAGCCCATCCAGAGGGCTCCTACATAAAGTCACACAGCCAATGGGGGGGAGGGGGCTGTTTACGGTACAGTGGGAAGGACCACCAGTCCTGTGCTGTGGCCACTCCTTCCATCTGGTGACATCTACAACCCTATCATCTGGCCCGACACCTCCTCCAAGAGTCACCTGTACACTACTCTGCCTTGGTGACTGCACTCTGAATGGGGCTGCTTGCCCCACGCCGAGGAAGCATTTCATATCTGGGCTGAACCCCCAATCAAGTCACACATGTGGAAAATAAGGAAACAGGTAGTGGAAAGCACAGGGACACAGGCTCGGATGGGACATACCAACTGCAGCCACTGTTCCCAGGGCACAGCTGTGGCCTGTATATACTTTGCAGGCCTTTCCAGAGGATGAGGCACAGAGACCGGAGCACCCCCCCCCGCCCCTGGCCAAGAATGTCTGGGAACACACAAGTGCTCACCCTGCGTGAAGCAACACAGAGCTGGCAACCCTTACCTGCTCCTGCAGTTCGGCCAGCCGAGTGGCTCGCTCCTCCTCTGAGTCCGAGCTGCCAGAGTCCGAAGAGCTCTCCTCACTACTGCGGCTACTCTCTGCGCCTTTGCTCGCGATGGGGGCGGCGGGAGCAGGCAGGGCAGGTGCCTCCATGGGCTCATCAGGCATCTTGGCAAATCTCATCTCAAACACATCCTGGGGAGAAAGAGTCGGGCCACCTGAGCGCTTGGACACCCACAGGGGCAGCTCCTGAGACACCTCTGAGCTGGACCTACAGCACTCATGGGTCAGGCTGTGCGAGGAGACCAGTCTGCTGGCTGCAGAGCTGTGGTGGTCCCCTATTCTACCTCCCTCTGCACCTCCTCTTCACAGGCAATTCCCAAATGCAGGCCTAGGATGAAGGGAAGAGGCCAGCCAGGCACAGACCTGGCCTTCTGGGACCCGGCGCCCAGGTCCCTAGTCTTAATCTCCAAGCCTTGTGTGGGAGGCACGGGTGGTCCCACTGCTGCGGATGCCAGGCTTCAGGACCGCCCCACCAAGAACAAAAGCACCTTTTCTTGAGTCCCGCACTGCAGTGGGACCCCAGCCCGGGAAGCAGCGAGCTGGCTTACGTCCCACCTCACCTTTCCTGGGCAAGCCTCCCACTAGTGAGTGACAAAAAAGGCAAAGTGGTCCTAGCAAAGCCAGCCTTGGAAAGCCCCTTGCTAGCTCCACAGGAGGGTCAGACCCCAGAGCAGCCATCAGACAAGGGTGAGGAGCCACGAGGCAACAAGAGGGCATGCCCTCTGCCCGCCTCCTCACGCTCCTGGTCCACGGAGGCATATACATGCACACGTGTACACATGTGACTCCACCATGAGGCTGGAGCCCAGCTTCTGGGAGTGTGTGTTCCAAGCATGCCCTCAGACTGCACCCAACACTTAGATCCCTGGCCTAAGAAGGCACCAGCCTGGGAGCCACTCTAGCTAGGCAAGTCACGCTGCTGTCGGGCTCCAGTGCCAAAGCCCAGTTCATAAGACAGCGGCAACTAGCGGCAACTAGCGGCAACTAGCGGCAACGCTTCCCAGCCTCTGTGCCCAGGTTGTGGAAACCCACCTTCTGCAGGACGGAACCAGACCAGACCCTACTGCTATCCATAGCCCTGTTAGGGAGCACTGTCTAGCACGAAGACCTCCTCAACCACAGTGCCCTATTCCCTAGCAGAGCCTGTGCAGAGGGAGCCAAGGCACAGCCAGCACTGTAGAAAGAACACATGCCTCACGGAGACCCAAGTCTGGAGGAGGAGAGGAAACGTGGGCAGATCCCACAGGCAGGGAAGACTTCTCCCAGCAACCCTCATGACGCAGGACGGCTATGTCAGCGGACCTCAAAACATGTCTAAGGAGATAAGAAAGACTCATAGAATGTCCTAGATCCTAAAGCCAGGCAAGGTAATTTACCCAGAACTAGGAGACTGAGGTGGATGGACTGTCAGGAGTTCAAGGCCACCCTGAGCTACATAGTAGAGTTCCAGGCCAGCTTGGGTTAAAAAATCAGAGTTCATTTAAAATAAACTAAGTTAAATAATTTTTTTAAAAAAAGTTCCGGGGCTGGAGAGATAGCCTAGCGGTTAAGAGCTCTGACTGCTCTTGCAGAGGACCCGGGTTCGATCCCCAGCACCCACATGGCGGATGAGAACCGTCTGAAACTCCAATTCCAGGAGAACTCCAGTTCCAGGGGAATCCGAGACCCTCTTCTGACCTCCGCGGCATTGCACGACACGAGTGCACAAACCTGCATGCAGACAGTGCATTCATACACAAACAGAAATAAATAAAATTAAAAAAAAAATAAAAAAAGTTCCAACAAAATCAGACCGCTCCAGCACGGGAAGCCGTCTCTGCAGATTCTATTTTTTCCTTTCAGAAGGATCTTCTGAGCCCCCAAGCAGGTGCCATTTGTTTTGTTTTGTTTTGGTCTTTTTGAGACAGAATCTCCCTTTAGTCCCAGCTGGCCTGGAGCTTACTATGTAGACCAGGCTGGCCTTGAATTCACAGAGATCCGCCTGCCTCTACCTCCCGAGTGCTGGGATTGAAGGTGTGCGCCACCACATCCAGCAGCAGATAGCATTTGTAAAAGGCAAATAAATTCTGTGTAGTGTGTAATCCTGAGAACACAGAGGTATGCCACATGCAAACACAAGCACACACTCATTTCTGGATGAGAAAGCCAGCACACCACAGGCTACACCAGAGTTCTGTGGTCTCCCCGTAAGACAGCCCACGGTTCTTGCAGGTTCTCTAACACTCAGCAACCATCATTTGACATAACGTCCACCCAGCCCTGCTGTAACACTTCAGACGGGTGGAAACGCACCAGCCCCACGAAGGTCCCAGAGGCCCACCCTGCAGACCTCGGGCAGGAAGGCATGAGCTCCTGCGGCCCCAGCAGCCCTGCCTGCCTCCCACCCTTTGCATCCCAGCCCAAGGCTCCTAGAGGCAGAGGCCAGCCTAGATACCAGAAGTCCTGGAACCCACTCTGAGCCTGACAGAATCTTACTACCACACAGGCAAGATGGGCTGGGAACAGGGCTCTGCAGAGGCTGCTGGGGCTGCTCTGAGACACCCGTACCCGCCTTGGTTTGCCTCAGCTGCTGCTGACGCCTGTACCCAGCCCTGCGTTACCTGGAGCTTCCTGGCCATGGCCACCACCTCGTGATCGGGAGGGTTGTACTTGTAACAATTCGAGAACATCAACCGGATGTCAGCAGCGAAGCCTTGTGCGTCTGGGTACTCTCGGCTGTCCATCTTTCTCTGCAACAAACAAGCAACAGGCCTTGAACAGACACCACTGCCTGCCTGCCAGGGGGGGACAGACTCAGACCCTCAGGGGAAACCCAGGGCAGAGGGTGAGGTAAAAGCCCAGCAGGAAGCCCCTGAGACTTAAAGACAACCCCCAGATGGACAGCTAGGAGGAAGACCCCGCCCCCGCCCCGCCTCTGCCTCAGCTCTGTGGCTGGTGTCACAGAAGCCTCCAATGCTGGGTGTGCGTGTGGTAGGTAGTCTCTCTATCGATTTCACAGAGCTCACTCAGCTCACAGGAGGAGACTTCACTTTCTAGTGAGGAACCTAGGAGCTGTTCCCAGCTTGCCCCTTAGGAAATGCAGTATGTCTTAGACCCATAGGTAGCTCTGTAACTAGTGAAAGGTAGGGGCTATGGAGACAGCACTGACTGACCACCATAGACTCTGCAGCAAACCCCTCAGACTCCACTGAGACAGCACTGACTGACCACCACAGACCCAGCAAAACCCCTCAGACTCCACTGAGGCCTAGCCCAAGCAGACCCAGCACAGGGGTGAGGTGGGTGGGGTCACGCAGGAACACAAAGCTGGGCGGGGCCGAGTGGCGGGAGTGGGTGGGCACACAGCTGCTGCTTATGAGGGTTGTGAGGTCCCTGGGTTGTGTGTGGAGACCAGCAGTCAGAGGTCTAGAGGGTTGTGAGGTCCCATGTTGTGTGGGGACCAGCAGTCAGAGGTCTCGAGGGTTGTGAGGTCCCATGTTGTGTGAGGACCAGCAGTCAGAGGTCTCGAGGGTTGTGAGGTCCCTGGGTTGTGTGGGGACCAGCAGTCAGAGGTCTCGAGGATTGTGAGGTCCCACGTTGTGTGAGGACCAGCAGTCAGAGGTCTAGAGGGTTGTGAGGTCCCATGTTGTGTGGGGACCAGCAGTCAGAGGTCTAGAGGGTTGTGAAGTCCCCGTGTTGTGTGGGGACCAGCAGTCAGAGGTCTCGAGGGTTGTGAGGTCCCATGTTGTGTGGGGACCAGCAGTCAGAGGCCTACGGGCTAGCACCCATCCCAATCCCTGGTGAGATCTGGCTGAGCTCTGACCCACAGGAGTCTGACTGCATTGACAAGACCTCAACCGCAGGTTTGGCCCCTACACACAATGTGCAGGCTATGGGACGGCACATGCCAGGAAACGTGGCCCTGAAGCTCTACCTTTGAAAATCCACGACACACTGAGATGGCTGTCCTGTCACTGCACAGTTTTTTTTTTTTTGGTCTTTTTGAGACAGGGTCTCCCTTTTAGTCCCAGCTGGCCTGGAGCTCGCTCTGTAGACAAGGCTGGCCTTCAACTCACAGAGATCCACCTGCCTCTGCCTCCCGAGTGCTGGGATTAAAGGCATGTGCCACCATGCCCGGCCAGAGGCTGCCTTGTCCAGGTCTGCTAAGCTCTGCTCACAGCTCGTGGCCGGCACAGCTCAGGTGAGCACTACACTTCTCTTCTCGGAGCCTGAGCAAAGTGCTGGGAACTCCACGAGGTCTCAGCTCCCTCATCACCCAAAGCTGCCTCATCCTCGACTCCAGAGCAAATGAGCAGCCAAACAAATGGAAGTGACGCGCCTCAGCGTGAGGCTCAGAACTCTATCACCACCAGAGAACCCAGACCAGGCAGGGTAACAAATAACATTTGAGGGCCATGTGGTCCCCAAGTCTGTTTCCCAACCCAGGACAGCCCTACTAAACATGCCCATCTGATCACTTTGCTGCTATTCAAGGAGCACTGGGCACAGCTTCAGGTGACCGGGCCTGCCTGTCTCTAATACACACAACCGACCAGAATAAAAAGCGTCTGCTGGGAGATTCTGCCTCAGGTCAATGTCACTGAAAACTGAGCTAGAGTGGTAAACTGTCTTTGCCAGGACGCCTGGCTGAAAACAGACCACTGTGCCACACAGCGACATCTCTTCAGGGCTTCGAGACGGCAGTGGGACAGCCTCAGCTGCTGAGGGCAGCTCCGAGAGCTGGCTTGGAGCTCTGTCTGGGGAGATCAGCAGCCCAGCCCAGCCAAGCCCAGGGGCTGCTACCTTCTCCCAGGCCTCTTCTTACCCATTCGTTCAAGCCCACCCCAACCTGCCAGGCTCTGACCTGGCCAGACACAGGCAAAGCCAGGAGGAAATGCCAACTCCACGGGTTGGCATAGGGACAGGGCAGCTGGGCTGCGGTCACAGCTCTTGCTCCCCCCCCACCCCCCGTCTGGCCTGGTCTAGCTTAGGGGCTCAGAGGCAGCAGAGGGTGCAAAGCCTGCTCCCCCCCGCAGCCGAACGCCCCCCCTGAACACACCGCGCTCATCTCTGCTGTGAGGTGCCTGCATCCAGGTTTCAGAGGAACAACCTGCAGCTTTACACCTCATGGTACCCTCAGGAACAGACACCACATGGTGACATGGAACATGGAGTCGGGAGGCAAACATTAAACCACCAAACTAGGTTCCAGCAGAATTAACAATGCAGCTGCGTGCTCAGGTGCCAAAAGGCTTTCCCTGACCAGGCCACATTCAGACAGCAGTTAGAAGGGGCATCCTGAGTGTGAGCAGACCCAGCCCTCGAGAAGCAAGAGAGGCAGGCAGGACAGGTGAGCAAGAAGACACGGAGGGTGGCTCAGCCCAGCGAGACCACCTGACTGCACAGTCTGGCCTTAGACACTACCCTGCCCTGGGCATCTCCCAGCCCTGGGCACCCTACATACTTTGACGGTGCTAAGGTCCATGGGGTGCTTGATAATGTCATGGTAGTCGTGCAGCTCCAGAGCCTCGGCGTCCACCGGCTTATAGAAGGGCCAGGCGTAAGCGGCATGCTTCTTGGACAGCATCTCACGGAGGATGCTGTCGCAGTGCCTCAGGTGCTCTGACAACTTGCCCTTCTTGCCTGCGTGCTGTGGCACCTCACCATCCTCCAGGTCTTTCTTGGGCGGCTTGATGGGGCGGCCCCCACTCTCACGTCGGGCCACCACCTTGGCCTGCTTGGGCTCCGACATTGGTGGGGGAGACTCACTCCTGCTGGCAGTGATGGCGGACGTTGTGGGCGTGGTTGTGTCTGCTTTCCGCTTCACGCCCTTTTTCTGACAATAAAGTGAGCAGTGAGCGCCAAGAACAAGGGCATGGACAGGAAGGTGTATCCCTCAGGCTGCTTCGCCTCTGGAGCACAGCCCGCCTGCCAGGCCCCAAGCTGGGACTACATGCAAGGTCTCCTGTCCTCCTCAGCTGTCCCCACAGTACAGAAGACACCGAGGCTCAGAGGGGCCAGGCTGTGGCCCAAAGTCACACAGCTGGCTATGGTGAGATTGGGACTCTCTCCCTCAGCCCCAAGGATCTGGCCATCCAGGTAGGCGAGCACGCCACTGAGCTGAGCCAATGCCTGATAAGCACCCCAGGCTGTTGTCAAAGAGAGAGAGTTCCTACTTTAAAATCCAGCAGGAAAGTGGCAGACCAAGCCCTGCGTGGGTGCTTCAGGACAGACACAAACCGAGCATGGGGGGCAGGAGCATTCCAGGCTGGAACAGGTGGGGGTGGCCTGATCAGGAGGCGTGGGGCGGCCTGATCAGGAGGTGTGGGGCGGCCTGATCTAGAGGCGTGGGGGCGGCCACAGGAGTTAGAGGCCAAGGGACTCCAAGGGCTGTGGGAATGGGCTGGACTGGGCTGCGACTCTGTTCAGAAGGCATGGGCAGTGCAGCAGGCTGCGGAGCCCAAGAGCAGGGAGAGGTCCCACAGCCCTCCATGGGTGTGCCTGGAGCTGGCTAGTCATGGCGTGCGCACATGCGCGTGCGCGCACACACACACACACATCACACACACACACACACACACACACACACACACACACACACACACACACACACAGAGTCCCAGATAACCACGTGATCAGGGATTGGGTCTCTGCCACAGCCAACAGGGTCCAGTCCAAGTTGGGGCCAGGGTTCAGTGTTACCAAGACCTGCCCGGCGGGTTTCCCTGTTTGGCCTGGCCAGGTAGAGAAGCCATTAGGAACCACAAGCTTATAAGCTAGCTGACAGTCACCCAGACACCTGTCATTTGTACCCCTCGGGTCACTGCCCCAGCCAAGCTGACAACCTCAGACTCACAGGGGCATGAGCTGGCCATCCACAGACACTTACTGGGCACCCACAAGATGCCAAGCACCAAGCTCACAGGGGCATGAGCTGGCCATCCACAGACACTTACTGGGCACCCACAAGATGCCAAGCACCAAGCTCGAGCAGCAGAAGGCCCCGAGCAGGAGGGCAGACTCGCTGTGGCAAACGGGACATGCTCCCTGTCAAAAACAGCCCCACGCTGTGGGAGGTGGCCTGGCCAGGGGCCACTGGGAAGTGCAGGCAGTGAAGGCCACAGGGGAGGGAAAGCAAGGGGGGTGGTGGCATTTTACCTTGGGAGAGCCATTTAACCCCTGAGCGCCCGCTTCCTCATCTGTAAGAGGGGGGACTACTGCCTGCCCCAGAGGGTTGCTGTGAGGATCAAATTGAAGAAGATAACACACATGAGTGCCTGGAATGGGCTCTGCTCAAAGCAGCAGACTTGACAGGCCTTGCCAGCCTTGAGCCTCACTGGGAGCCCCTGCTCCACTTGGGCCCAAGCCCAGCCTGGCCAGGACAGGATGGTGCCTGCTGCAAAAAGCTCCCAGCAAGCAGAGAGAGCTATGTAGGCCCTTACAAATCCTGGCGGGTGCCACCGGTCACCACTCCCCCAGAGGTGACCGGGGAGGATCTGACCCTTCTGACCCTCACTGCCTTCCCTACCTTCTCCAGCGGCTTGCAAAGGCCAGGGCTGCCAGGCCCGAGAAGCTGGGGTTCAAGTCCAGCTGGGCCAGCACCAGCTGTGTGACCTCCACCCCTGAGCCTCGGTCTCGTCTGTGCAGAGAACCCCTCCAAACAGCCACAACTGGAGAGGCAGCAGAGCATCCGCCCACTCCAACCCACCCCCTGCTTTAGGAACGCTACGGGGCTTGGACCCCCAGCTGACCTCACCAGCCACCCAGGCCTCAGGGATGCTCACCTTGACGACAGGCGGCGTGGGAGGTACCACGGGAACGATAGGTGTTGCAGGAGGAGGCGGTGCAGCAGCTGGGGGTACAGGAACCGACGTGACACTTGCAGTAATGGTTGGTACGGGGGTGGCAGCAATGACGGGAGTCTGGGAGGCGGTGGGGGGCGTGTTCTGGAAAGGGGTCGCTGGGGGGACGGAGGACACAGCTACCACTTGCTGTGTACCTTCAAGACAAGGACAAGAAGCTCAGCTCAGTAGGCTCTGTAATTCAGAAACACCCAGGGCCACACCTTCCAGCCACAGAGCACTGGGGCCAGCCGTAACACATCAAGACTGGCCCTGGCTCCAGCCCAGCTACCTGTGCAATGCCCGCTGAATAAACGAATGAATGAACGAACGAATGAATGAATGAAAGCCCCCTTGGCTAAAAGCCAGAGGAGGCAGAAAAAGGAAATCGAGTAAAAATCCACAGCTCTGGGTCAAGAAACCCACGAGAGAACTCAAGAGCCCACAGCTGGCCAAGAACCCCAGACACAGCCTTCCTCACACCTGGCTGGTCTCAGCCACATCTGTCCAGTCAGCCACTATGCTGACTTCTGCTAGCCATTCTCAGACCTGGCTGGACCCCAGGTCTCTGGGCACCAATCACCCCAACTCTCTCCAGCAGGGAGATGAAGTCCTCTAAACCAGGGAACACATCAGGCAAAGCCAACACCCAGTTCCACATGAACAGAAGATTTAGGAGGGCAGGACACATGCGAGCAGCTATGGCAATACCCTCCCTGCCCCAGCCCAGGCTCGGGTACAGCACAGCAGTTCCACCCCCCAGGCAGACACAGCTCCAATGGGCCAAAGGCCTCACGTCCACCCCATCCACCTGTGGCCTCGGCAGAACACGCCAGCGCCTCCTGCCGGCCGCCCTTTACCTGCACTCTGGGCTCCCGCAGGCTTCCGGCCTTTGCCCTTAGGAGCAGGCGGTAGCAGTTCAACTTCCTCCTGCGGCATCTGGGCCACTTTCTGCAGAAAGATTTTCTCTAAGGCCTGGGCCATTAGCACGATGTCATCTGTAGGCTGAAGACAGAGAGCCCGGGTTACTCACTGGGATGGGAGCTGTGCACTTGCAAAAGACAATGTGGGTTGTGGTTCAAGAAAGCATTAGACTGAAAAATCCTGGGAGAATGCAAACAAGGATGACATGCAGCCTTCAACCTAGCATGGAAAACACGGCTTCAACATCTCAGCGCCAAGGCACCTTTATCATGCCGCTATTGAAGGAACAAACCCATAAATAGGGTCTCTTCCAACCTCCTTCACCGACCCTCTGCAGAGCCAGAATGCTCTGTGTCACTGTGAGTGGCTGCCTGTTACAGCCAGAGCCTACTCAGCCATCTTGTCCGCAGGACAGGTTGGACACCCTCAGGCATTCTAAGTACAGGGCTCCTTGGCCCCAGGGTGGGCCTGTGGACCGTACCAGCAACTTCTGGGAGCTTCCCGCTTCCACTGCCTCCAGCAGGCCATGGGACAGCACGGAGAATCATGGACTATGACCAAACGCTAGAGCGCTAGAGCACGGCCTGCTCTGAACCTGAGAGCCACTGGGGGTGTCGGGACTCACAGGGCCCCAGCCAACCATGACCACCCCAAGAATGGGTCCAGGCTTCCCAATGCTGAACTTGTTCCCCAAAGTGGCTCTGGAGCCCACACTCCATGTCTTACCTTGTTATAAATATAACAGTTTGTAAACATTGTGTTGAAGTCCTGCATACATTCACTGGCACTCCAATAATAATTATTTTCTAATCTCTTCTTGATGGTCCCCATATCCATTGGGTTTTTTATTATTTTATGATAATCCTAGGAAAGAGATGTTCAGAGGTATTACTGACGTGTACAGCATTAATCTCATGTTTCCTAGGCACAGCGAAGAACTCCGAGTCAGCTGGGTCCCAGGGCCAGGCCCAGGCCCAGAGATCTGAGAACAGGAATGCACGTGGCCTGAGGAGAGCCCCTGGCCAAGCCCAACTCTTGTCAAACTTTTCTCTCATGCTCCCCAAGGGATTCTCCAGCTGGGGCAGGGCCTGAGCTGGTTCACAAGCAACGGGAGCCATACTCCCTCTACTGATGCTAATCTTGCAGGTGGCCAGGGACCAAGCTATCCCAGAACCCAAGGTTTCTCCCAAGAAACTTGCATCCACATAAAAACTGAGTATGCGCTGAAGGGAGCCCCACCTAGAAAACGGGCCTTCCTGCACAGCTGGTATTGGGGTGTGAGGGGGCACAACGCGAAGCAGATACACAGCCCCCAGGCACGTGGGATAAAGGCCTGGGTAGCCCTCTGCTCCTGAACCTCAACGTCTCTGGCCCCCCTCCCTGTATTCTTCCACCCCAGAGGCCAGGGATTCTCATTCCTTGAACCTGGGGGCAGCAACCCTGCCAAACAGCCTCTAGTTTAGCAGTGCTTGCTACATGTTGGGCACCACCTTTGCAGAGGCCAGGGGAGGGGAGTTCTCAAGAGTGGACTGGGGGGCCACTCACAGGCAGGTTGAGCTTGATTGCGTCCACAGGCTGGTAGAAGGGCCAGGCAAACTGGTGTTTCCAGAGTGTCTTTACCACCACGTTCTGCATGTACTGCAGCTGGTTGGTCTTTCGGCCTGGCTTGCTGGGATTGGAGACCTCTGGGGGAGGTGGATTCACAGGGCCCGGGGCTGCCGGGATCCCCGTGGGGGCGGCCACTGTGGTCGCGGACATTCTCTGGCAGCTCGTTCACTCACTGTCACAGCAGCTCAGAAAGGCCCTTGCTTCTCCAGTGCCCCTCCAGGAAGCTCGGCATCCCATTTCCAGGCCCAGTCAGGCACCTGCAGAAAGGAGGAAAGCAGAGAAGCCTATCACACCGGGAGCCTTCACCTCAGCAAGGAAAATGCCCCTCCCCACCAACCCCAAAGTGACCCTGTAGCCTCTCGCAGTCACTCCAGGTGCTGCTTTCTCAACCTGGAGAAAAGGGCTGGACAGAGCAGGTGATGCAGACGGGGGTCGCCCACTCCCAGCAGAGGGCAGTGTACGGAGTGACTGGTAGTACGTGGGGTGCAGAGGACCTGGCCACTTTCAGCTCACTATCCACCAAACCACCCACTGTTTGGGGCTGGGTCACTTCTACTGGACCCTCGACTACCTGACTGTGGCAACGTTTGGAACAATTCAAGCGAGGAAAACTGACCCATAGCCAACAGCTGAGTTTAGAGAAACAAGCAACAATGGGTTTTGACCTATGGCCAGCGTAGAGAGCTGGAGCCCTGTGAGCGGCACAGCACGTGGCTCTAACAGGACCAGGAGCGAGCTGGGCTTTGTGATGGTAACTGGCTCTGACACACCTGACCCTCATCCAATCAGGACAGCAAAGAGGGTGACTCAGTCCCCTTCCACATCCCACCTGCAGGCTCGCTCCCTTAACAAGGAGGGAGAAGTACAGGCTTCAGTCTCCTGGCCACACAGAACTGAGCTGGCTATGACAAGACTGCAAATCTCTGAAGAGCCAGAACATCAGGAGAGCTAGAGCACACTGGCGGTGCGCTTCTCCACAGGACTCGGGTCGCATGCAACACGCTCAGCTCAGTGCCCAGCACCGCTACTGTACGGCGCTCCCACTGCATAACACGCCTGCCTGCCTGCCGCACAGCACCCAGCTAGAGGAGCACTGTGCGGCAGGCGCGACCTGCAGTGCTGAGCAGTGGGAGGGCTGTGCAGCATGAACTCTGGGTGGCACAGGAGGCACGTCTCAGGGACATGCGGCAGTGGGAAAACTGTCTGCCCTCCACAGCCTCCTGAGGAGGAAGCTAGACTTGTGTACACCGTGGATCCACTTCTGCTTGTAAAAGCCTAGGACAGGCAGCTGACGACATAACTTTTTTCCCCATCAGATCAACCATGTTGATCTAAAAAAAAAAAAAAAACAAGCCTGGGATAGACTCCATGCTGCGCGGAGGGCCAGGCTTTGGCCCCTCGTCTGTGAACTTAGCTGCCACATGGGTTTTCCTATGTACTTGTGTTTACAGTATATGTACTGCTCAAGCAACACTCGGGGAGGGCAGTCAGTGTCAGCCGCTGAATCCAGCTGCCTGAAGGACTGACGGGACCAGCAGGCCTTGAGCGTTGAGGGCTGGCCAGCGCCATGCTGGTCCCTCAGCATGGCCCCAGAGGTCGGTAAGTGGCCGCTGAACATTAGCAACATCTGTTCTCTGTCGGTGCCGCTCCCCCCATCCCGGCTCAGGGAGGAAAGGGTCTCAAAGCCTTCACCAGACATGTCACCCACCAAGCAGCCCTCACGGCTACCCCTCACCCAAGATGCGCTTCTGAGATCAGGGTCCCCACATGAGCCTCGCTGGGGCTCTCCAGGTGTCACCCTGGGACACCCACGCTGTGCCACTTCAGGGCCTCTGCCATCTCCCCATCCAGTCCACAGAGCCCTAGGCAGCCCCTCCGACTCAGGCCAATAGCCTTGAGGCCGTGTCCTCCCCTGTCCACCAAGAGCTATCCAGACAAAAGCCTGGGTCCTCCATCCTCCAGGCCAGCAGCCCCTACACCCACACCGCCACACCGTCATGCCTTACATACAAGCATGGCAGATCAAGTCATTTGTTAGTTCAAAACCCTCTAGGGCACCCCCTGACTCCATGCTGACCAACAGAGCTTGCGGTACAGGGACCTGGAATGTGACCACTGCTGCCATGCCAGCCCTAACCTCCCTCAGGATGGCGATAAAGGAACGCTCATGTTCTTCCGAGGCTTCCTTGGAACCTCCCGGAACCCCAAACAGCATGAGGCAGCAGGACAGCCAGGCAGATGACAACCCAAGGCAGTAATTGCTCCCTGCAGCCTGCCAGCCCCAGTGTGGCCTTACATTTCCCACGGGGCTGAAGTTGTAGTTAAGCACCCAGCACTCAGCAGCACAAGGTGCTGTGCCCACAGCAGGCAAGGGAAGCCCTGACCTCCAGGAGAGGCCCACACTCCAGCTTCCTAGCTCAATCACGAGGATCTCCAGGACCTGCGGCTGCTCCTTCTCCGTGGGCCCAGGGGGGCGAGACAACCAGAGGAGCGAAAGGTGGCAGACTGAGGTGTGGGCAGACCTTGGAAGGGGAGGCTGGTCACAGCCCTTTCCACATGCACGAACTAGCCCCCACCTGCAAAGGCCTGGCTGACAGGGTGGAAACAGGAGACAGCAGGCTGGGAGCTGGGAAAGCCAATCTGCCCAGCACCCAAGGCCACCACGGAGGAAGGGGATGAGAGGTGGGGTCCCAACAAGCCAGTGCCCAAGCTTCCTGGCATCCCGTCCCTCTGGGCCAAGTCAGCTGTCTGCACAGTTCTCCTAAAGCCATCACCTGGCACGTCTGAGCAGTGGGGACCACTGCAACCCTGGCCTGATCGTTCCCTGGCAATGCCCAGCAACTCTCAACCAACCAGACAGCAGCGCTGAGCAAACCACATGCTGTCACAAGCAATGCCATGCCAGCACCAGAACCAGGGAAGACCACAGATGCCCTGAAAGCATTCCCCATGGGAGAAGTGGCTTCCTGAGCCACAGTCGACCCATGCTGCTCAGCAGGAAGAGGGCTTGGGAGGCAAGGGACGCTTCCAGAAAGCACAGGAAATAGACCAGGGTCTGCTGCAGGTGCAGAAACAGTCCACTGTACGTGAATGTGACAGACTCCAAGTAGTTTGGGTAAGGGCGGGGAACCACAGGGGGACCCCAGCTCAAACCCCTAAGTGCTCTCCAGGTGACAGGAAAAATGGCTGTGGCAGCCAGGACAACCACCCCTGGCTGGTACAGAGCCTTCTAGGTTAAGTGGGCTCTGTGACCATGCCCGGGGCTCCCCTTCCTAGTGAAGCCAGGTGGGAGAATCACCAGAGCTGCCAGCCTTCAGGGCATGTCTGGAAGCCCCTCCCTCACTGACTGAGATAACTCACAATGCTCCCAGGCCTACAGGTCAGGGGTATCCCCATCCCTTCCTGGTTTGTTCTGGTTTAAGACAGAGTCTTCAGTCTATAGCTCAGACAGGCCTGGAACTACATAGCTCAGGTTGGTCTACAGGCTGGTTAACCCCAGGGGGCCCTACCTCTTCCTGGGTCATGGTTCGACTGCCTGCCAACTTTTCAGATTCCAGCAGGCCTAACCAGCAAGCATAGCACTTGGCAGGGGCAGGGGTCTCTCCCATGTACACCTCTTCCCCAAATCCAACCCCACGTTCCAGCAGGGTTGTGCAGGACCTGTCCGGCTTCTCTTCGGAGCTCTGAACACCCTTTCTCAGGGGCTCCAGGCCAGCACAGGCCTCATTCTGCAATCCAGGAGCCAAGTTGGGGGTGAGGTGTGGTACCTGGGGTTTCAGCCTGTACCCTGCTTGGGCTGGTTTGCTAGAGACTCTTCCTTGCTGGAGAAGGAACAGAGGGTGTTAACCTCGACCCTATGAAGGACCTGACCACCTTTCTGGGAACAGTGCTGATACTTTGGGATGATGGCAACAGTGCAGTTATAGATTTTTTTGTGTGTGTGTCTTTTTGAGACAGGGTCTCCCTGTAGCCCCAGCTGTCCTGGAACTCACTCTATAGACCAGGCTGGCCTTGAACTCACAAAGATCTGCCTGCCTCTGCCTCCCAAGTGCTAGGATTAAAGGTGTGCGCCACCACACCCAGCTTGCAGTTGTAGATTTATTTTTTTATTTTTTTAAATTTTATTTATTTATTTTCTATGTGTATGAATGTACTGTCTGCATGCAGGTTTGTGCACCCGTGTCGTGCAATGCCGCGGAGGTCAGAAGAGGGTGTTGAATTCCCCTGGAATTGGAGTTTTAGACGGTTCTCAGCCGCCATGTGGGTGCTGGGGATCGAACCTGGGTCCTCTGCAAGAGCGGTCGGCGCTCTTAACCGCTAGGCCATCTCTCCAGCCCCAGTTGTAGATTTTTTAAAAAGTCTTTTTTTTTTTTTTTTTTTTTTTTTTGGTCTTTTTGAGAGAGGGTCTCCCTGTAGCCCCAGCTGTCCTGGAACTCACTCTGTAGACCAGGCTGCCTTGATCTCACAGAGATCTGCCTGCCTCTGCAGGGATTAAAGGCATGCACCGCACCTGGTTAAAAATCCCCCTATTGGCTGGGCACAGTGGTGCATGCCTTTGATCCTAGCACTTGGGTGGCAGAGGTAAGTGGATGTCTGTGAGATCAAGACCAGCCTGGTCTACATAGTGAGTTCCAGGATGTCTGGGGCTACAGGGAGACCCTCTCTCAAAAAGACCAAAAAAAAAAAAAAGTCCCTTATCTTTTAGGGATTTATACCCCAGTTCTAGGGGCGTCTGGACTTTGCGGACTTGATTGGAGCTGCTGAAAGCAAGGAAGGGTCTGGGCGCATCAGACAGCGCTCGAGGCAGGGCCCCACCTCCGCTCCGCCTCCAATAAAAGCTGAGGATGCAGGATCTTCCTCGCCCCCCTCAACCCTGAGTTCTGGGACCATACATCTTGTTGCTTCCTTTGAGAAACTGGGGGCAACAATCCCAGGTAGAGCAGCCGAGACAGGGCTAAGCTAACGTACCACACAGATCCAGGTAGAGCAGCCGAGACAACGTACCACACAGATCCAGGTAGAGCAGCCGAGACAGGGCTAGGCTAACGTACCAAACAGATCCAGGTAGAGCAGCCGAGATGGGGCTAAGCTAATGTACCAAACAGATCCAGGTAGAGCAGCCGAGACGGGGCTAAGCTAACGTACCAAACAGATCCAGGTAGAGCAGCCGAGATGGGGCTAAGCTAACGTACCAAACAGATCCAGGTAGAGCAGCCAAGATAGGGCTAAGCTAACGTACCGAACAGATCCAGGCCTTCACACACCTCTAACCCAAAGACTTCCTCTGAACCCCAACTGCTTCCAGAGCAGTGGGCACCCGAGGGGCTCAGGAGGCCCTGGCTGCTCCGCAGTTCCATTTCTGCGCTTGCACTAACTCGCCTGGCACTCATAGGCCAGAAAGCATTGTAGGTGCTGGCCTGAAGGTGTGAGCAAAGGACTGCAGGACCTGACCCTGCCGCGCTGACGGTGAACACCCGACAGTGCTCCCCGCAGCACCCCCAAGGAGCCACCTTCCTATGTGTCCGTCGACACATTCTGAGTAGAACCCTGCCCGAGCCATGTGTGGGGAGTGTCATGTCAGGAAGCTGCAAACCCTACTGCTATGCTCTGAACTCTTACTAGGCACAGCAGAGCAGGGGAAACTGAGGCCACCTCCCAGTCATCCCATCAGCAGCTGGCCCCTCACTGAACCCCTACTCTGGGCCCAGCACAGGCAGGGAAAAGATGGTAGGGCAGGTGTGGGTGAAAGTTAAGTCTACAGAGACACTGGCCTCTGTAGAGGATGTGAAACCACCTGCTGTGGAAACTAAACCGCAAAGCCACAGACACCAGGAAAGCCTGGGGCACTGGCTCTGGTGAGACCCCGGAGAAACATCTGAACGCTGGGGCTGGGGAGCACCCAGGGAGGGTGGGGCCAGTTTACATCCCACACAGGTGCCAGGTCTGCAGGGTGACCACTGCCCACCACGAGGTACCCCATCCCCCTCCTGCCAAACCCACTGAGGACGTAAGGCCTTAATTTTGCTTGTCTTCCTACCTCGATCCATGGCTTCAGGCAGGCCATCTCCCCCTTCCCCAGGTCACGAATGAAAGCAGAAATCCAGTCCTTTAAGCCCAAAGGAAACATCGTCAAAGGTGAGAGACCAAGGCTATTTCGGTCGCCCCGGACAAGCAGGGAGGAGTGGGGGCCTGTCGCTGTCCCCATGGGAGACACCAAGCTCAACACAGCCTCCGGCTCTCATTCCACAACCTGTGGGGGCCAGGCCTTCCCCCACCAAGCTGTCACCCCCTTGCGGCCCAGCACTCGGGCTCCCTGAATGTCAGACACATGGCTACTCAGCCAAGCACACTGGGCACTTTACCCCACACCAACCCTAGGTCAGACCAGCAACAAGACAGTTGATGCCAGGCTGTAGTAGCGTAGCCAGCCGGGCCTGAGTGTGAAATCCTGGTTTTTCTCAGGGTCCAGGTAAGAGGGAACCCCCACTATGAGTAGAAAGCTGCCCTGGCCGTGTGTGGAGAGTGTCAGGAAGGGGCAGAGTCCATCCTTAGAGGCTTCTAGCTGGAGACATCAGAGATCTCTAAAAGTGGCCCAGAAGTATGTCCAGGGAGGAGGTAGTCCAGGGCAGAGATGCTGGGGGTGGGGGAATAGGGGGGCAGCTGGCAGGGGATCCCCAGATCTCAGAATAGGTCCTGATCAGGCCCCAGTCCAATGTTCCCTAGGCATCACACCTCCAAACTCATCTCCCCATCCAGAGGTCTTCACAGCTCTAGAGGACCCTATATTGGTGAGTCCCTCCTTACACTGGGTCTCTGTACCCTAGGACCTCTGGGGGCTCCCCACAGTCCAGCTACACCTCCTTGCTGCTTATGACATTATGGCATGTTGTTATGACTTCCAGGAAGCCCAGGTAACGCTCAGAGGTGGGGGAGCCAGGCAAGAGGAGCCTGAGCAGACCTTCGACAGGGCCATTGACGCGGACTCACTACCCTCCCCCAAAACTCTCAACAATGCAGCAGGCTGCTGCCTTCACCCTGGCACACCAGCTAGGTGCCCTAGGAGTGGCCGTGCTGGGCCCAGCCCTCCAGGCCTTAGAAACCAGATCCTCAGGGCAGAGCCACTGACAGACAGAGCCAACTGTTCCTGGGTGTGGAGCCCCCGGGTAGCCCCAGGCAAGGCAGGACAGGGACCTGCAAGGGGGCCTCCCTGTCCACCAAGGCACTGCCTGGCCTTCACTGTTAGGGTGCCCTAGCCAGCACCCCAAGCTCACACTGGTCACATCATACGTGTCTTCAACAGCTGCCTGGTCTTGGCAGGGGACTCAGCTCTGGTAGGCCATGGAAGACCAGCTCTGCGGGAACTGTGGTTGCCCTACGGAAAGGTACACAAGGCTCGGGAACTGCAGCTGTCCAGGGTCATCACACTGCTACGGCTTCCAACTGCCCCCATGGCCCAATGCTCCTCACACTTCCTGAGTTCCTGGTTTTCCTCAGGCCTCAGCTCTCCAGATCTCAGCAGTCCATTCAGGAAAGCCAAGCTTCCCTTCCTGTAGGGACAGTGGCTTCCAGAAGGACCCCCTGAAATGCTCCAGCACAGCTGCCCCCACACACACAGGACCAACTGTGTGGTAGAGTGATATCCTCTTCTGAGAGACAGCGAGGACACTCCAGCCTGCGGAGGGAAGGTGGCACTACCCCCCTCAAGTGTCCCACGCACACAATAAAGCTTAAGGAGCCTGATACTCTGTCCAACTGAAACTTTCCAGAACACGACTAGGCAGCAGCCCACCCAGCACGGGGTCTACTGGGTCATGGCCGAAACAGCACTCTCTTCTTGGACAGCAGGTCAAACCACCCCATGGCCTGACTTACAGATGGGTCAACCCAGCCCGGGAGGGTAAAGTTACCACCCTGCCTCTCTCACCCATCCTAAGCACCTCCAGAGCAAGACCAGGGCCAGAATGGAGCGATACAAACTGCCTGCAGCAGCTTCACCACCCACCTGCCCACACCTCAACAGAGGTGTGTGGGCCACGAAACAGGAGAAAGCCACCACACTGGCACCTAGTGTCTCCCTCGGGTCCTCCTGCTGCCCGTGACCCTGAGGAGCTAGCTCCATCAGACCACTAAACAGATAGGACAGGAGGCTGAGGAAGATGTTGCTGGTAAGCCAGGGGTCGAGAAGCACAGCATCGGGGGAGTCGGAGAGCCAGGACCCAGGGCCACCACCGTGTCCGTCTCATTCCACCCAGGCCTGGCCAGAACAGACTTGGGCAGAGCTAAGAACAAGGCACATGCCAGGATATGCGTACCCTGAGTACGGGCCTCTGTAACTGCCCTGGCACAGAGGTGCCTCCAGGGAGCTGGGCCAGGTCCCCAGGGCTATGTGGAGGGGTAGATGGTATGGGCTGGGGGCCAGGAGATACCCTACCTCACCATCAGGCCATACCGGTCAGGGAGGACACTGTCGGCAGATCAATGCCTCTTCTTCCTGTCACATACCACGGCCACAGCAGACACAACTGCACAGTGCTGGGTACCACATGCAGAACCAGACCCATCCCCAAGACCCATGGTCCTAGGAACAGACTCCGAGACCTCACACTCCTCTGGACAATTACCTGTGACAGAAATGTCCCCTCCAATCCCAGACTCCAGGCCCCACCAGGGTCATCCTCTGCTGGTCACACAGGGTGTTGGGCTATGTTTTCTGGAAATGTTCAGACACTGGTCAAGAAGCCCAATTTCCTTTTTTTTTTTTTTTTTCCTTTTTCGAGAAAGGGTCTCCCTGTAGCCCCAGCAGCTGTCCTGGAATTCACTCTGTAGACCAGGCTGGCCTTGAACTCACAAAGATCCTCCTGCTTCTGCCTCCCAAGTGCTAGGATTAAAGGCGTGTGCCACCACGCTAGGCTTTTTTTTTTTTTAAGAAGCCCAATTTCCAACTCAGTTGGGAGCCTCCCAACCAGGGACACTTGGACATAGCCATGCCCATGTGACACTTCTGAGCAGATGGACAAGTGACTCCCCCAATCCCTATGCCTTGTTAAGTTTCTGATGGCCTCTGTGGCACTCTGCCGGGCATGGTGGTGCACACCTTTAACCCTAGCACTTGGGAGAGGCAGAGGCAGGTGGATTTCTGTGAGTTCAAGCCAGCCTGGTCTATAAAGTGTGAGCTCCAGGCCAGCTGGGACTACAGGGAGACCCTGTCTAAAAAAAAAAAAAAAAAGTTTCTCTAATTCAAGGCCAGCAGGCCACTGAGAGTTGGTTCTCCACAGAACAAGTCCAAAGCTGGTCAGAGACACGAAGTCAACAGGGCTGGCCTAGCAGAGCCAAAGCCCTAACCACACAAAACACTGACAGGCATGTCGGTCCCACAGGCCTGCTGGCAATTCAGACCTACACAAGCCAAGAGGCCTACACAGAAACCACCAACTCGAGAGCACTCAGAATGGGATGCCTTCCCCTGCAAAGAGACCCCCAACTCCTGAAGCAGCGGGGCACCCCATAAGCTAGCAGTGACCACAAATGGAGGGGGTACCACTCCTTGAAAAACCAATCCCAAACAGCAGTCCCCCTCCCGAGACCAGGGCTTCTGCAAAGTCTCAGGTGCAGGGGATGAGGGTCAGCAGGATCCCCTAAGTTCCAAGACTATTCCATGAGAAAAATACTGCTTTCTGCTACAATTTCACATTACCTTCTGAAGCAAGAAAGGTAGTCAACTGGATTCTAGAGAAAGTACAAGGACCTGTGCCTGAGCCCCAAAGCCAGCCCGGGCGGCAAGACAGGACCCCAACAGCTGACCAGCCATGCTACTAGACCAAGCACTGCAGTGAGAAAAGCCACTGCTCCTGACGCGCCCCTAGGGCCCAGTGGCTCTTCTCCGAGACCTGGGCAGAGCAGCAGTTGGACACCAGGCAGCACGGCTGTTACTGTCCTGTAGCAATGATTCTACTTGTGGCCTTGGGCCACCCTCCCCCAGAGAAGGCTCTGCTACCCTACACCAGGAAGTGGACTAGGCAACCCCGGGAGGCCCCTGGGGGCATGGCTCCCAGCCCACAGCAGTGTGCCTGGGCAGAAGCAGGCCAGGCCCTTCCCTTTCAGTACACCCCCACTTTCACTTTCTATGGAAGGCTGCCTAGTGCCTCTGGGTCTGAAGGAGGGAGGGAGCCTTTACAAACTCCCTCTATTCAAAGCTCACTTCCGAAGCACACAACGAAAGGCAGTTACTACACTACTTTCTAAAAGCAAAAAAAACCTGGCGGATACTCACTCATCCACCCCACAACCCCACAAAAGCTTTTAAAAGGCTTCCTCCCTGGATATCACAGGGGTAGGGCTTGGAATGGATCTCCACAGAAGTCAGTCTTTGAAGACAGAGACTGCCAGGCTCAAGCACTCCACCTCTGGAGCTGTCAAAGCTCCTGTCTCACCGTTGCAGCCACACAGCACACACCAAGGCCCGAGACAAAGCAAACAGGCCTCTATTTGCCAATGAGAGGCCACCCTCAGGGCCACCAATGAAGGTCACTAGGACCTGGGGCTGGTCCTGGCCCCATGAAAAGCTCCCGAGAATCTCTCCACAAACACTGCAGACAGCACAGCACAGACCTCAGATCTCTCCCTGGACCTACGAAAAACTCCACTTCAAAGACTAAAGGAAGCTGCAAAAAACCAGGAACGGGGGCTGCTGGGGAGGGCGCAAAGAGGCTGTCCTCACCTCCGGAGAAGAGCGGAGTCCTGGGGGTTTCTCCACTTTTCTTCTTGTACCCAGCCCTATTAGTAAGCTACTGAATCCCCCGCCCCCCTCACAAACTTCTGCAGACAATAACCAAGTTTAAGGTAGAGAGGGAAACACCAGCTGTGCGCTTCAGACAGAGAGCTCTAAACTAAAATTAGAGGGCAGAGCTTTAGGGTTGAGCCCAACAGCGGGAACACACATGTCTGGTTCCTGCGCCACCCCCCCCCCCACGGTTCCTTCAATGTCCATAACCTCAAGGGCAGGAAAGGTGCTCCAGGCCCCCGAACAGCAACTGGTGGAGAGAACCCCCCCCCAAGCCACCATGTTCACCCGGAGCCCTCCAGAACCACGTACAAGAAGCTTGGGGTGCACATTCTTCGCCCAACTGGCTGGTACATTATCCCCGAAGTGAGCAGCAGACCTGCACCCCACCCCTCCCATGTCGCTCAACTCGACCTCGCCCGGATTAAGCACTCTTTCAGAATGATTTCAAAATGCGAACTGGGTTTCCTCCTGGCTGCTGCAGTCACCCAGTAACTCGCAAGGGCGCAAAGTCGGCTCCGGAGCCCTAACTCTGCCGAGGAGGCCGCCGCCCCCCAAGCCACGCCGCCGCTCCCCACTGGGAGGCCTGCGCACAGCCCACACCCGGCCCGGCCCGGCCCCGCAGCCTGCACCGCGACGACGATACCCGGGCGTGCGGCGCAGAAGAGGTGAAAAGTGGCTCCGGAGCGCACAGCCGCGTCCCGGGCACGCTGCGCGCACCTTCCCGCGCCGCGTCCTCCGGGCTGTCCCCTTCGGAAGATGGCGGGCAGAGGAAAGGGGAGGGAAAAAAAAAAATCCCTTCCGCGAAGGAGGGCGCGCGGAGGCCGGGCTGGCGCGGTGCGCGCGGGCCGTGCCAAGTCCAGGCTGCGCGCCCCGGCTGAGACAACGCCTGCGAGCCCCGGATTGAGGCGTCCGGGGCGACTTGGGCGCAGGGCGGAGGGGAGCGTAGCCCGCGCAGCCGCCGCGACCCCGGGCGGGCCGCGCTTTGTTGCATCGTGGCCGCGCACAAAGGCGGCGGGCGGGCGGCGGCCACGGGCATCCCGGAACGCGCCAGGCCTGCGCCCTGCGCTCGGGGCCGCGCTCCCCGGCCCGGGCCCGCCGCCCCCGCGCGCACAAGATAGCGAGAGAAAGGCGTACTTGGCCTCGGCAGCTCCGGCGCCGTCCCCTCCCCGGCCTCGCGCGGCCGACTCCTCTTTGGCTCGCCGGGCCCCGGCAGCATAATAGACGCGCCGGAGCCGAGCAGGGCTCATGCGCTGCGCCGCGGCGCCTGGCGGGAGTCGTAGTCCGCGCCCGGGGCCCGCGCAGGGGCCGCCCAGGGGAGGCCGAGGCGCGCGGACTACATGTCCCGGCCGCGCCGGCGCCGGCGCCGCGCCCCGCCCCGCGCGCCCCCGGTCGCCGGCCCCGCCGACCCGGCCGCGAGCGGGCCCGGCCCCGAGGGGATGCGCGGGGGCGGGACCCGATGGCGACGCGGGAACCCGGGCCGCAGCCCGCGCGGGCTGGTGGCGCGCTTCCTCCGCGCGCGTAATGACGGGCGCCCGTGGACTGATGGCAAAGAATCCAGGAGGGAGATGAGCGCAAGAAGGGAGCGCGGTCGGCGCCCCGCTCCCGGGCACCCAGCGGCCGCACTCCAGCCCAGGCAGCACACCTGCGGGCCGGTGTTTGTAAACAAACCGCGTGCCTAATTAGCCTGGCGGGGGCGCGCGCGCGGGGGCGGGCGAAGGCGGGGCGTGGACGCGCGCGGGGGGGGCCGGCCTGCCGGGGAGGAGCCGCGCTTAGCCCCGCCCCGGACTCCCCGGGGAGGGATAAAGACTTGGGGGACCCAAGAAAGGCCTGACCTCAGGGGCTGGAAGAGTCCGTCTTTAGCTGCCCTTGGAGAGCTCACCGGTTCCTTTGAGCTAGAGAGCAGTAAGGGATGCCCCAGGCTCTGCCTCAGCGTCCTCATGTGCCACTTTAAGACAAGAGCAAGTTAAGTCTCTAGCCTGGTGTAAACAAGTCCCCCTGGCCTTTTTCTACTTTTTGCAAGGCTCAGATCCAGCCTGGGGATACATGTCTTTAATCCCAGCAGTCAAGGGGCAGAGGCAGGTAATTGTTGTGGGTTCAAAACCAGCCCGGTCCAGGTCAGTTGGGGCTACATAGTGAGACCCTGTTTTAAAGAATAAAAACACCTTTAATCCCAGCACTTGGGAGGCAGAAGCTGGTGGATTTCTTCGAGTTCAAGGCCAGCGGGGTCTACAGAGCAAGCTACAGGCAAGCTGGGACTAAAGGGAGACTGTCTCAAAAATACAAAAAAAAAATAAAATAAAAACAGCAGGGTGTGGTGGTTCACGCCTTTATTCCCAGCACTCAGGAGGCAGAAGCCTGGTGGATCTCTGAGTTCAAGGCCAGCCTGGTCCAGGTAGTGAGTTTCCAAGGAGACCCTGTCCTTTTTTTTTTTTTTTTTTTTTTTTTTGTGAGGT
>VZQC01002731.1:2042107-2067595 GCA_009823505.1 Rhizomys pruinosus
TGTTTGAGACAGGGTTTCCCTATAGCCCCAGGCTGGCCTTGGAACTCACAGAGATCCACCTGGTGGGATTAAAGGCATGTGCCACCACACCCAGTTTAAAGACTGGTTCTTAGCTCCCATGTGGGTGCTGGGAATCGAACCTGGGTCCTCTGCAAGAGCAGTCATCGCTCTTAACCACTGAGCCATCTCTCCAGCCCTGAGACCCTGTCTTAAAGAATAAAAACAAAGTGCTCAGGTCTTGGAGTGTGGGTGCTAATTTCTCAGGTGCACGTGTTAAATCAATTTTTATTTAGCTGTAATTTAAGATGGGTGCATGTTAGACCCTAACAAAAATGTCATAAAGCAAGTTTTTCCTCGGAGTCTGCTGAACCTGCCAATGCAGGGCTCCGGGGCCTTGTGTAGACTGGACCCATGACAAGCCCAACAGAGTCTCTGTGCTTATTCTAGTTGAGCCAGAGCTCTCTGATTGCAGGGAATGTGAAGATAACCTGCCTCTGCTTACAGGTGAGCAAACTGACTCATTCTCAGAGCTCATAGTGGGAGGTTCCAACCCCAGAGTCTTGCCCTGGTACTTGGAAAGAGTCCCAAGAGCTTTGAAAACCCTCCCTAGGCATTCCTTGCTGTCTTTTCTACTGGGAGGATGAGAGCCTCACCCCTAGGCCAGATGGACACTGCAAGAGAGTTGTGCTTTTTAGCTTGTAGAGTGGACACAGGGCAGTCCTCAAGCCCAGGGAGGTGGGGCCTGAAAGGGGAAGGTTGGGCAGGAGGTTCTGGGTTAGGGTCCTAGGAACCCTGACTGGTTCCTTGCAGAATTGTGGCCCCCTTCCTGCCATCTGGGTCTCACCTTCTGGATCCCTGAGCAGGCTAGCCACCAGGACAAGTAACTGACTCAACGTTGTCTTTATTTTTAAATTGTTGGCGTTTACTGTGTATGTATGCGCACGTGTACGTGCACGCGCACACACACACACACACACACACACACACACACACACACACACACGAACATATGCCAGTGTGCCCATTTGGAGGTGAGAGGACAACTGTGGGAATTGGTTCTTGCCTCCCACCATGTGGGTTCTGGGATTGAACTTCAGTCGTCAGACTTGGTGGCAAGCAGGCTGATCCATCCAGCCAGCCAGCCTTGTCTACATATCAAATTACAAGCCAGCAAGAGTTACATAGTCTCAAAATGCAAAAACAGGCTGGAGAGTGGGCTCAGGGATTAAGAGCACTGGCTGCTGTTGCTGAGGACCCAGGTTTGGTTCACAGCACCCACATGGCAGCTAACAGGTAACTCCAGTTCCAGGGGATCCCATGCCATCTTTTAGCCTCTGTAGATGTTTCATGAATGTAATATACTTACATACATGAAGGCAAAACACTCATACACATGAAATTAAATTAAAGTTTTAAAAAACAACTCTTCGCCAGGCATGACAGCACATGCCTTTAATCCCAGCACTCGGGAGGCAGAGGCAGGTGGATCTCGGTGAGTTCAAGCCCAGCCTGGTCCGAGTTCCAGGCCAGCTGGGGCTTCTGCATCCTGGCCCTTTGGGTCCTGGTGAGTATGTACACCACTGGCTAGGTGGTGTGAGGCTGCCACCCAGAAGCCCATGCCGTCTTCTGGCCTCCCACTGAGATGAGATGGTCCCCAGGAGTATATGTGAACCTCATCTCACACCACCTCACACCGTGTTTGAGTATCCTGTGGAGCTCAGTGGAGCGACTTTCCTAAACCCTGGCTAAGCCTGTAAGAGGTGAATCTGTGTGGGTATGGGACCAGAATTCATCCAAGCTTCACAGCCCTGAACAAGAGGCCTTCCCTGAAGCTTAGTGAGCACTGGGTACCCAGGCTGCCCTGACCTCCACTTCAGCAACCTACCACTAACAGCATAAGCCTTAAGTGAAACCTCCTAATCTCATGGTCCAGCTTCCTTCTCTGTCAAAGGGTATAAAAATAGGCCTTGATTTCCCAGCTCCTGGAGGGAGGGCTGTGGGCTGCCTCCCTCTTCAGCGTCGCATCCCTCCTGCCTCCTCATTTCACTCTATGGTCCTTGTCCATCCTCTCTTGTGTCCTGAGAGCCTTTAACGGCCCATGTCACCTAATGGGTACTCAATAATTATTGAGGGATTTGTTTACTTCTGTCCCCCTGTCCCCACCCTCACACCTCAGAGTAACCACCCGATTCCTTCACCCTCCTGCCTGAGGTCCCACAGGGCTCCAGGCAGTACAGGGCCCAGGGTTTCCTCTGCTGCCTCCTCCTAATTCTCTCGTCATTACAGTATCACAGACAGCAGCATCTTGTAAGTTCAGTTACCATGAGCTTTTCTCTGAGAAAATCCTCAGCTCTCAGTGCAACATACCAAAATCATAACATTAAGGAGTTTCTTTTTTAAATTTATTATTTTTATGTGTATCAGTGTACTGTCTGCATGTAGGTTGGTGCACCCGTGTTGTGCAATGCCTCAGAGGTCAGAAAAGGTCATTGGATTCCCCTGGAACTGGAGTTAAAGACGGTTCTTAGCCGCCATGTGGGTGCTGGGAATGGAACCAGGGTCCTCTGCAAGAGCAGTCGGCGCTCTTAACCTAACCACTGAGCCATCTCTCCAGCCCCTAAGAAGTTTCTTTCTTTTTTTTTTTTTTGTCTTTTCGAGACAGGGTCTCCCTGTAGCCCCAGCTGTCCTGGAACTCACTCTGTAGACCAGGCTGGCCTTGAACTCACAAAGATCCACCTGCCTCTGCCTCCCAAGTGCTAGGATTAAAGGCGTGCGCCACCACGCCCAGCTCCTAAGAAGTTTCTATAGCTTGGGATATAGGAAGCTCTGGAGATGGACAGAAAATGGAGAGTAACTCCTTACTAGAGGATAATTTCTGGATGGTTTATTGTTTTTACTGAGCAGTTTTCTGAGGTGGGGATCACTGTGCCCAAGTTGGAGTGGAAAGCCCAGGCACATTGAGGTGACTTTGCCTTCCTGGCCCATGGTGTGAGTCCCATTTTGCCTGCAAATCTATCCCTGGAGCCTGACCTTGGGGAGATGAACATGTACAAGGAAGAAACAAAATGCTCTCATCTGTGTGAGTGGATAGGTTCTCTAACAAAGGGAAGAGGTGGCTGAGAGATGCCTCAGCAGTTAAAAGCACTGGCTACTCTTGCAGAGGACCCAGGTTCAATTCTAAGCACCCACATGGCAGCTAACAACTGACCGAAACTCCAGTTCCAGAGGGTCTGACGCCCTCTTCTGCCTTCTGCAGGCATTGCACAACATGGTGCACTTAAACACCTGCAAGCAATACACTCATATACACAAAATTAAAAAAAAATTTCGCTGGGTGTGGTGGCACACGCCTTTAATCCCAGCACTTGGGAGGCAGAGGCAGGCGAATCTTTGTGAGTTCAAGGCCAACCTGATCTACAGAGTGAGTTCCAGGACAGCTGGGGCTACAGGGAGACCCTGACTCGAAAAGACAAAAAAAAATTTTTTTCTAAAAATAAAGGGAAAGGGGCTGCAGAGATGGTTTGGCAGTTAAGAGCATTGACTGCTCCCAAAGAACCTGCAGTCAGTTCCCAGCACAGGCAGGAAACATTGTCTGTAACTTCAGTTCCAGGGGATCTGATACTTATCTGGCCTCCACAGCCCTTGCATGCATGTGAGGTGCTTATTATATACATGCAGGCAAAACACTCATACACATAAAAATACATAAATAATCTAAAGGGAGACCCTGACTCAAAAAGACAAAAAACTTAAAAACAACCCATAAATAAGACATTTTAGCTGGATGCAGTGCCGCAAGATTTTTTTTGGTCTTTTTTGAAACAGGATCTCCCTTTATTCCCAACTGGCCTGGAGCTATGTAGACCAGGCTGGCCTTGAACTCACAGAGATCTGCTTGCCTGCTTCCTAATTAAAGGCGTGCACCACTTCGCCTGGCTTAAAGATGGTTTTTAGTCGCCATGTGAGTGCTGGGAATCAAACCCAGGTCCTATGCAAGAGCAGCCAGCGCTCTTAACCGCTAAGCCATCTCTCCAGCCCATAAATAAAAATTTTGAAGGAAGGGATCCTAGAAAGAAAGAGAGCCCAGATTCCTCAAATTCCTCTTTCTCCTGCCCCCAAAATAGAAGGCTGTTTGCACAAACCCAATAGCAAAAGCACAGACTGGAGGTGGGCTGGGTGGTACCAACTGATCATCCCAGCCATTAATGAGACTGAAGCAAGAAGGATTATAAGAACTACCTGGGGTACAGAGTGAGTTCAAGACCCAAACTGGACAACTTAGACTTTTTCTCAAAAATAAAAAGTAAAGCCTGGTGTGGTGGTCCACGCCTTTAATCCCAGCACTCAGCACTCAGGAGGCAGAGGCAGGTGGATCTCTGTGAGTTCAAGGCCAGTCTGGTCTATATAGTGAGTTTCAGAATAGCTGGGGCTACAGGAAGACCGTGTCTCAAAAAGACACCCTCACCCAAAAAAAAAAGATTTGTAGGCTGGTTCAATGTCTCAGTAGGTATAGAAGCTTAAGGCCCAGTCCCATGAGCTCAGTTCTATGCACAGGACCCACATGTTGGAGATCCTTTACATGGACCCTGCAGCAGTAAGTGACCACCAGAAGAAGCAGAAAGTGACCACCAACATATATACACATGTGGGAATGACTTTAATGGGAAAGATGTTTTATAACATGTCTTTACAAATTGATATTTTACATAACCTTGTAAACCAAGTTAAAAGTTTGGAGAACATTTAGAACTATGTTCTCCTAAGAAAAACAATGTAAAAAAATAAATAATAAAAGGGGAAAAAAAACAAAAAGAAAATAAAAAGAAAATGTAATCAGTCCTATGGTGATTTGGAATCCCAATCTAATTAACTTTTACAAGCAAAGCTGGACACATAGCTTTAATCTTATCTGTGTGTCCTATTGGTGATTCACTGAAGCCCCTGACTCAGAACAGTGTGTGAGATGTTACAATGATGATGTAGAAGACAGCAAAGATATTACAAACAACATCTTGCCCACAAACATTTCAGGCACTGTGGGGCATCTGTTTTTAGCTCTGTGTGCTGTTTTGTGTCAGAAGGGTTAGAAAGACAACTTTGTAAAACTGTTATCAAAGATTGTCCATACTGGGCCTGATATACTTTCAATAATTGTGAGAGGAACCTTTGTCACAGGGTGGAAAAAATGCAGACTAGAGTTCAGTTCTATTTTATTTTATTTTTGTATGTGTATGAATGTATTGTCTGCATGCAGGTTTGTGCACCCGTGTCGTGTCATGCAATGCCGCGGAGGTCAGAAGAGGGTGTCGGATTCCCCTGGAACTGGAGTTCTCCTGGAACTGGAGTTTCAGACGGTTCTCGGCCGCCATGTGGGTGCTGGGGACTGAACCCGGGTCCTCTGTAAGAGCAGTCGGTGCTCTTAACTGCTAGGCCATCTCTCCAGCCCCTATTTTTATTTATTTTTTTTATTTTTGGTCTTTTCGAGACAGGATCTCCCTGTAGCCCCAGCTGGCCTGGAACTCACTCTGTAGACCAGACTGGCCTTGAACTCACTCAACTCACAAAGATCCACCTGCCTCTGCCTTTCAGTGCTAGGATTAAAGGCATGCGCCACAATGCCCGGCTAGAGTTCAGTTCTTTTTTATTTTATTTTATTTATTTTATTTTATTTTATTTACGTGTGTTTTGCCTGCGTGTGTGTAAGTGTATCACGTGTGTACAATAGAAGTGGAGCTGTGGGCAGAGAACCTGCTACATGGTTGCTGGGAACTGAACCAGGGTCCTCTGGAAAAGAAGTCAGTGCTCATAACAGCCCCTAGAATTCCGTTCGAAAAGAACAGTTCTGAGAGAAATCAGAACACGATCAAGACCACCACATATGTAAGAGTCAAGTTTCTTATAATATGGCACCACCACATACAAATGTAAAATAGATCAACAAATGTAATTTTAAAACTTTAAAATTTTGAGCCGGGAGTGGTGGCACACGCCTTTAATCCTAGCACTTGGGAGGCAGAGGCAGGCGGATCTTTGTGAGTTCAAGGCCAACCTGGTCTACAGAGTGAGTTCCAGGACAGCTGGGACTACAGGGAGACCCTGTCTTGAAAAGACAAAAAAAAAAAAAAAAAAAAAAAAAAACCTTTAAAATTTTACTAAATTTAGTAATTTCATTTTATTTTTTAAAGTTTTTTTTTGGTCTTTTGAGAGGGTCCCTACAGGGTCTCCCTGTAGCCCCAGCTAGCCTGGAACTCCCTATGTAGACCAGACTAACCTTGAACTCACAGAGATCTGCTTGCTTCTGCTTCCCAAGTGCTGGGATTAAAGGCATGTGCCAGCCAAGCGTGGTGGCTCACACCTTTAATCCTAGCACTCCGGAGGCAGAGGCAGGTGGATCTCTGTGAGTTCAAAGCCAGCCTGGTCTACAGAGTAAGTTCCAGGACAGCTGGGGCTATAGGTAGACCCTGTCTCAAAAAGACAAAAATAAATAAATAAATAAATAAATAAATAAATAAATAAATAAATAAAATAAAATAAAGGCATGTGCCACCAGGCCTGGCTGACAAATTAAAAAAAAAAAAAAAAAGGTAAACTAAATTTTGGATGTTTTGAAAATAATCCTGGGGCTGGAGGGATGGCCTAGTGGTTAAGAGTGCGGACTGCTCTTGCAGAGGACCCAGGTTCGATCCCCAGCACCCACATGGCGGCGGAGAACCATCTGTAACTCCAATTCCAGGAGAACTCCAGTTCCAGGGGAATCCAAGTCCCTCTTCTGACCTCCGTGCATTGCACGACACGGGTGCACAGACCTACATGCAGACAGTACATTCATACACATACAAAAATAAAATAATAAAAAAAAGTTTAAAGAAAATAATCCTAATCCTAATGCCAGCCATGGTAGCACCTTTAATCTCCGCAGAGGCAAGGAGGTCTTGGACAGCCTGGTTTACATAGGGAGTTTCAGGTCAGAGGAAAGAAAAGGAAATTCTATAATTTCTACAAATAAAAAATACAGGTAACAGGGCTGGAGCAATGGCTCAGAAGTTAACCACACTGGCTTCTCTTGCAGAGAACCTGGGTTCAGTTCCCAGCACTGATAGAGTGCCTGACAACTCTTGTTCCAGGGGATCTAATGACTCCTTCTGGCCTCCAAGGGCATTGCACAACACAGGTGCACAGACAGGCATGCAGGCAAGGTACTTATACACATAGAAGAAATTAAATTATAGGTAACGTGGAAATTTAAGACTTAAGGAAAGGGGGCTGGGGAGATGACTCAGCAGTTAACAGCCCTTACTGCTCTTTCAGAAGATCCAGGTTTGGCTCCTAGCACCCATGTGGAAGCTCACAACTGCCTGTAACTCCAGCTCTGGGAGATCTAACACCCTCTTCCAGCCTCCAAGGGCTCTTTATTTTTTTGTTTGTTTGTTTTATTCTTGTATGTGTATGAATGTACTGTCTGCATGTAGGTTTGTGCACCCTGTTGTGCAATGATGTGGAGGTCAGAAGAGGGTGTCGGATTCCCCTGGAACTGGAGTTAAAGACGGTTCTCAGCTACCATGTGGGCGCTGGCAATCGAACCCAGGTCCTCTGCAAGAGTGGTCGGCGCTCTTAACCTCTAGGCCATCTCTCCAGCCCCTAAATAATTTCAGTTTTATATTTTTCTTGGATGCTATTACCTGGTTTGTATGACTCCCTGGAAGTATATCCTAGGCTGTTATTTATGACTCATTCTACCATTCCAATCCACCATTTCTCTCTCCTTTTGATCTTTTTGTATTTCTTTTTTGTCTTTTTGAGACAGGGTCTCCCTTTAGTCCTAGCTGTCCTAGACTTGCTGTGTAGACCAGGCTGGCCTTGAACTCACAAAGATCCCCCTGCCTCTGCCTCCCAAGTGCTAGGATTAAAGGCGTGTGCCACCACGCCCGGCTCAAGGGCTCTTACTTTAAAATGGTGCACATAAACTCTTGCACACATACATACAAATCGAAATAAATAATAAATAAATAAATGAAAGAAAGAAAGAAAGAAGAAAGGCTAGGGTGAAATGACAGATGAGACCAAAAGCTGAAGTGAGAATTTGCTCCCTGAAAGATAAGAGGAAAGCTGGAATGAAACTCAGAGAAACATTGATGGAACATACAAAAAATGAGTTCAGGCCTAGGTGGCACATGCCTGTAATCCCAGGAATCAGGAGGCTGAGGCCAGATGGATTAGTGCAACTCTGAGACTAGACAGAGCTTGTCTAAAGAGACCTTGACTCAAAAAGCAAAAAAACCCCAAAAAACAAACAAACAAACAAAAAAAAACAAGTAAATAAGAAAGAAACACAAAAATTGGAAAATTCATCTCAGAAATATGAAAAGTTATTGCATTGTCCTAAAAGGGACTCTGGGGCCTGGAAGACGGCCAGGTTGGTAACGGCAAGCGTGCTGACCATGCCGAGTTCATGCTGCAGATCCCACAGTGGGAGGTAAACACACGTGCACTGCAGAAAGTTCACTGGAGTCTCATAAAAGCTCACAAGTTCCATTTCTTGGCGGTCATTTATTGGGACAGTCCTCTCTTCAGGGTCTGCCTTTAGTCCCAGCTGGCCTGGAGCTTGCTTTGTAGACCAGGCTGGCCTTGAACTCACAGAGATCTTGCCTCTGCCTCCTGAGTGGTGGGATTATAGGCTTGTGCTACCATCTGGTCTCCAAAGTGGGTTGCAGGCCAGCTGGGGCTACAGGAAGACCCTGTCTCAAAAAGATTAAAAAACAAACAAACAAACAAAAAAAAAAAAACAGTCAGCTGAAGAGATGGTTCAGTGGTTGAGAGCACTCACTGCTCTTGCACAGGACCTGGGTTCAGATCCCAACACCACATGCTGGCTAGCAGTCTTCTGTAAACCTAATTCCAGGGGATCTGATGCCCTCTTCTGGCCTCTGAGGGCATTACTTATGTACATGCAGGCAAAACACTCAGCCATCTGCATAGCTGGCGGTGCAGAGTCCAGAAAGGGGGTTGTCAGATTCCCTAGACCTGGAGTTAAGGATAGTTGTTAGCCACCAGTGGGTGCTGCAAACTGAATCCAAGTCCTTTGGAAGAACAGCTAGTGCTCTTAACCACTGAGCCATCTCTTCAGCCCCTAATAAATAAAAACAAAATATTTTGTAAAAAAAAAAACAAATTATTGGGGCTGGAGAGATATCCTAGCGGTTAAGAGCACCGACTGCTCTTGCAGAGGACCTGGGTTTGATCCCCAGTACCCACATGGTGGCTGAGAACCGTCTTTAACTCCAGTTCCAGGGGAATCCGACATCCTCTTCGGACCTCCGCAGCATTGCACGACAGGGGTGCACAAACCGACATGTAGACAGTACATTCATACACATAAAAAATAAATAAAAAATTAAAAAAAGAAAAAAAAATTATTATTATTATTTTTTTGTCTTTTTGAGACAGGTTCTCCCTATAGCCCCAGCTGGCCTGGAACTCACTCTGTACACCAGGCTGGCCTTGAACTCACAGAGATCCACCTGTCTCTGCCTCCCGAGTACTAAGATTAAAGGCATGTGCTACCACACCTGGTTTAAAGATGGTTCTTAGCCACCATGTGGGTACTAAAAACCAACCCAGGTCCTCTACAAGAGCAGACAGCACTCTTAACTACTGAGTCATCTCTCCAGCCCCAAGACTAAACTCTTAATAAGAAGTTGGGCCGGGCGTGGTGGCGCACGCCTTTAATCCTAGCACTTGGGAGGCAGAGGCAGGGGTATCTTTGTGAGTTCAAGGCCAGCCTGGTCTACAGAGTGAGTTCCAGGACAGCTGGGGCTACAGGGAGACCCTGTCTCAAAAAGACAAAAAAGCCGGGCGTGGTGGCGCACGCCTTTAATCCTAGCACTTGGGAGGCAGAGGCAGGCGGATCTTTGTGAGTTCAAGGCCAGCCTGGTCTACAGAGTGAGTTCCAGGACAGCTGGGGCTACAGGGAGACCCTGTCTCAAAAATACCAAAAATGAATGAATGAATAAATAAATAAATAAAAAAAAAAAAAAAAAAAAAAAAAAAAAAAAAAAAAAAAAAAAAAAAAAAAAAAGTTGAATCAGGAACAAAAAAGAAAGGAAGAAAAAAAACAGCTTCCAACAACAACAACAAAAGTCCCAGGACAGATGGCTTCACTGGGGAATTCTATCAAGTAATTAAAGAAGAATTTACACAAATCCTTCCCAATCTCTCCCATAAACAGAGAGGCACATTTCCTGGCCATTTTATGAAGCCAGTGTTACCCAGAAACCAAAGCCAGATTAAGATATATTAGAAGAGAAAACAACAAAAATCTGGGCATGGTGAGGCTGGCCTGCAATCCCAGAAGAGGCCATTTGTGGCCAAGTATGGAGTTTGAGGCCAGCCTGGGCTACATCAGACCCTGTCTCTAAAACAAACAAAAGGACCAATATCCTTTATAAATAAGGATGCAACACTCCTCAAGTGGGACTCAGATGTAGCTCAGTGTGGAACACTTGCCTAATGTATGTATATATATGGCCCTGGGTTCAATCCATAGTATGAGAGAGAGAGAGAGAGAGAGAGAGAGAGAGAGAGAGAGAGAGAGAGGAGAGGAGAGGAGAGATAAAAATTGAGATTGACTATCTCAACTAAAGACAAACCAAATGTCCTAACATATTATCTGGATTACACAGATGGCCCACTGGGATTTACTAAGGTATGTGAAGATGCTTCAACAAATTCACATGAACCAGTGTTGTGCACTCTGGAGGCAGGGGCAGGCAGATTTCTGCGAGAACCAGGCCAGCCTGGTCTACATAGTGAATTCCAAGCCTGCTAGGGCTACAAGAAGACCCTGTCTCAACAACAACCACAAAAATAGTGGGGGGGTCAGAAGGGACAAAAACCAAAACCAAGTGTGGTCCCATGCACCTGTAACCACCCCAAGTTCTGTGGACAGAGACAAGAGGAGCCTTGGGCTTGCTGGCCGCCAGCCCCGCTCCACGTCAGTGAGAGGCCTTGGCTCAAGGACTAGCACCTCTGGCCTCCACATACTCATGCTTGGACACGTGCCTCTGTGGGCGCTCCCACGCTTGCACACACACACAAGCCAAGTAGGGTGTGGTGGCGCACGCCTTTAATCCTAGCACTTGGGAGGCAGATGCAGGTGAATCTCTGTGAGTTCAAGGCCAGCCTGGTCTACAGAGCAAGTTCCAGGCCAGCTGGGGCTACAGGGAGACCCTGTCCCAAAAAGACCAAAAAAACCAAAAAATTCAGACATCGGGGTGAGCACTAATCTAATCTTTCTTTCATCTGTCTTTTCTTCCTCTTTTCTTTCTTTCTTTCTTTCTTTCTTTCTTTCTTTCTTTCTTTCTTTCTTTCTTTCTTTCTTTCTTTCTTTCTTTCTCTTTTGGTCTTTTTGATTAAAGGCATCCTTTTGTTTTGTTTTGTTTTGTTTTATGAGACAGGGTCTCCCTGTAGCCCCACCTGGCCTGGAACTCACTCTGTTGACCAGGCTGGCCTTGAACTCACAGAGATCCACCTGCCTCTGCCTCCTGAGTGCTGGAATTAAAGGCATACACACACACACACACACACACACACACACACAAATGCGCACGCACACGTGTGCACGCACACACACACCCTGCTCGAAGACAGTTCTTAGCCATCATGTGGGTGCTGGGAATTGAACCTGGGTCCTCTGCAAGAGCAGTCAGTCCTCTTAACCACTGAGCCATCTCTCCAGCCCCTAAATGCATCTTTATAAGAAAATTTAGTAATTCCAGCCCTTGGGAGGCAGAGGTAGGCAGGTCTCTGTGAGTTCAAGGCCAGCCTGGTTCCAGGCCTGCTGGGATTACAGGGAGACCATGTTTCAAAAAGACCAAAAAGAAGGAGGAGGAGGAAGAGGAGGAGGAGGAGGAGGAAGGGAAGAGGAAGAGGAAGAGGAAGAAGAGGAGGAGGAGGAGGAAGTTGGGGCTGGAGAGGTGGCTCAATGATTAAGAGCACTGACTGTCCTTGCGGAGGACCTGGGCTCGATTCCTAGCACGTGCATGGCAGCTTACAACCATTCTTAACTCCAGTTCTAGGGAATCCAGTGCCCTCCTCTAACTTTCTCTGGCATTATACAACCTGGGTGCACTTGCATACATTCAGACAATACACTCATACACTTAAAATAAAAATACAATATTTTTAAAAAAAGAAAAAATTTTGGATAGACATTTACAATGGGAAGATCACATCAGGATAAAGAGAGGACCCACTGAGGGCGGTCCCGTGAGTGCAGCCTGCTGATACCCTGAACTGAAATGGATTTTGATTGTTTGAAATGCTTGGTTTGCCATAGGGCCCTCAGCAAACTAATACAAACAATACAAGCTTTTTGTGGTAGAAACATGCAACAAGCTAGGAGCAGAAGGGAGCTGTTCTAGGCTGGTTTCCCTTGCTGCCATAAACATCAATACCCTAAGCAACATGGGAGGAAAGGATTTGTTTGGCTTATGGGTCATTAATCTATCCTCAAGGGAAATCAGGGCAGGACCTCCCGCAGCTGGACAGAGCAACTGAAGCAGGGACTATGAGGAATGCTGCTTACTGGCTTGCTTCCCCAGGCTTGAGCAGCCAGCTTTTTTTTTTTTTTTTTTTTATTTTTGTCTTTCAAGACAGTCTCCTGTAGCCCAGATGTCCTAGAACTCATCTGTAGGCCAGGATGGCGATGTGAACTCACAGAGATCTCCCCCCCCCTTCTCTGCCTCCGCGTGCTAGGATAAAGGTGTGTGCCACACATGGCATTGTTTTCATTTTTTATTTACTTATTTTTTATTTTTATTTTTTTAAAGCGATTTTTTATGGTATTTACTATGTATGTGTATAATGTAATGTGAATGCAGGTGGGGCCACCCCGTGTCTTGCAATGCAGCTGAGGGAGAGAGAGAGTGGTGTAGGATTCCCATGGAACTGGGAGAGTTTCTCATGGAATTGGAGTATTCAGACAGTCCTCGGCCACATGTGTGCTTGGGATCAAACCCGGTCCTCTGTAAGAGCAGTTGTCACTTTAACTGCCAGGGCCATCTCTCCCGCCCGGCTTGCTTTTTTAATATAAGCCAGTTCTACGTGCTGAGGGACCCACTGTGGGCTGGGTCCTCCTTTATTAATTAGTTATTTTAGAATGCCCACAGACGTGCTCACACGACATGACCAAAGACTGCACGGCTCAGGCCCACGGACAATCTAATGGAGGACATTCCTCACTCTGAGGTCCTCTTCCCAGTTGTGTTATCGAGTTCGATAGTCCATCATAAGCACCATAACTGGATAAAACAAAACAAAACAAACAATAAAACCAGACAGGACTCTATAGCCCAGGCTGGCTTCAAACTCACAATCTTCTAGCCTCAGCCTCCTGTGTTCCAAAACAATTCATTGAGAGAAATAAGTCTTTCCACTAATGGTGCTGGTTATATACAGTGAAAGAATGGGCTTCTCCATCCCAGCATATACAGAAATGAACTTTAAAAGAACCAAGATCTGAAGATAAGACTTAGAACTATATGCTGGGCGTTGGGTGGCGCACGCCTTTAATCTAGCACTGGGCGCGAGGCAGGCGGATCTTTGTGAGTTCAAGGCCAGCCTGGTCTCCGAGCGTTCCAGGACAGCTGGGGCTACCGGGAGACCCTGTCCCGAAAAAAAGACCAAAAAAAAAAAAAAAAAAAAAAAACAAGAACATAAAACTTTCAAAAGCAAATGCCTCCTTAGCCGCACTTGGGCGCGCAGAGCGCATATCTTGTGAGTCAAGGCCGCTGGTCTGCCGAATGGGTCCAGGACAGCTGGGGCTATAGGGAGGGCCCCATGTCTCAAAAAACCACAAAAAAAAAAAAAAAAAACCAACCATAAGGCCTTGTATTTCACAAGGAATTCTTTTTTTTTTTTATTTTTTTTTGGGGGGGGCCTTTTTGAGACAGGGTCTCTCCCTCTAGTTCCAGCTGGCCTGGAGCTAGCTATGTAGACCAGGCTGGCCTTGAACTTGAACTCACAGAGATCCACCTGCCTCTGCCTCCCAAGTGCTGGGATTAAAGGCTTGTGCCACCATGCCCGGAAGAATTCTTTTTTTTTAAAACTTATATTTATTTTATTTATTGTTTATGTGTATGAGCATATTGCCTGCTTGTGTGTAATGGCCTTGGAGGTCAGAAGAGGGTGTTGGATCCCCTGGAACTGGAGTTACAGACAGTTGTTAGCTGCCATGTGGGTGCTGGGAATTGAGCCTGGGTCCTCTGCAAGAATAGTCAGTGCTCTTAACTGCTGAGCCATCTCTCTAGCCTCTCACAAGGAATTTTTTTTCTTTTTTTTTTTTTGGTCTTTTTCAAGATAGGGTCTCCCTGTGGCCCCAGCTGTCCTGGAACTCACTTTATAGACCAGGCTGGCCTTGAACTCACAAAGATCCGCCTGCTTCTGCCTCCCGAGTGCTAGGATTAAAGGCGTGCGCCACCACGCCTGGCTGTTTATTATTTTTTATGTGTACGAGTGTACTGTCTGCATGTAGGTTGGTGTACCCATGTCGTGCAATGCCTCAGAGGTCAGAAGAGGATGTCAGATTAACCTGGAACTGGAGTTAAAGACAGTTTTTAACAGCCATGTGTGTAGTCAATCCCCCAGGCCTGCTAGGGAGTTTCGTGGTTGGACCATGAACCAAAGCGGGTGAGAGGTGCAGAGTCAAGATCCAGACCCTGGGAATCTGGTGAATGCAGGCAGAGGGCAAGCTGCCTCCAACTCATTTATTGGGGGCAAAGTTAGGGTTTATGTACTGTTTGCATTCCGCTCTCCTCTTAGTGCAGTTGTCGTGTTGCCTTGTGATTGGCCCAGGTCTGCAACTCAGCTGCTTGTTGGTCTCGCCTGCCTAGGGCAGGTTAGGTTGAAGAGGGATAAGCTCTGCGCAGGTGCACTTTGTAATTCTCAGCATACTGGCTACTACACATGCTAGGAATCGAACACGGGTCCTCTGCAAGAGCAGTTGGTGCTCTTAATTGCTGAGCCATCTCTCCAGCCCCACAAGGAATTCTTATAAAATAAAATAAAAAGTCCAAGCAACAAAAAGAAAATTTGGTAACTTCAATTTTATCGAAATCAAAACTTTCGATACAGGCTGAGGCAGGAGGATTGCTTACAAGTGCCATGTCAGCCTAGGGTACATAATGAGGACCCAGGCTCAAATCCTAGCACCCACATGGTGGATAACAACCCTCTGTAACTATAGTTCAGGGCAATAGACAGCCTCTTCTGGCCTCTTGAAGCACTGCAGGACATGATGCATTTATGTACATGTAAATAAAAGTCATAAATATTGGGCTGGGTATAGTGGCACATTCCTTTAATCCCAGCACTCGGGAGGTAGAGGCAGGTGGATCTCTGTGAGTTCAAGGCCAGCCTGCTCTACATAGCAAGCTCTAGGCCAGGTGGGACTAAAAAGGGAGACCCTGTCTCAAAAAAAAAAAAAGTCATATACAGGCTGGAGAGATCCCCAGCACCCACATGGCGATTGAGAACCATCTTTAACTCCAGTTCCAGGGGAATCCGACACCCTCTTCTGACCTCCACAGCATTGCACGACTCGGGTGCACAAACCTACATGCAGACAGTGCATTTATACACATAAAAAAATAATAAATAAAAATGTAAAAAGTCATATACATAAAAAAAAAAAATCCAAGCCGGGCATGGTGGTGCACGACTTTAATCCTAGCACTCGGGAGGCAGAGGCAGGTGGATCATTGTGAGTTCAAGGCCAGCCTGCTCTACATAGCAAGCTCTAGGCCAGGTGGGACTAAAAAGGGAGACCCTGTCTCAAAAAAAAAAAAAGTCATATACAGGCTGGAGAGATCCCCAGCACCCACATGGCGATTGAGAACCATCTTTAACTCCAGTTCCAGGGGAATCCGACACCCTCTTCTGACCTCCACAGCATTGCACGACTCGGGTGCACAAACCTACATGCAGACAGTGCATTTATACACATAAAAAAATAATAAATAAAAATGTAAAAAGTCATATACATAAAAAAAAAAAATCCAAGCCGGGCATGGTGGTGCACGACTTTAATCCTAGCACTCGGGAGGCAGAGGCAGGTGGATCATTGTGAGTTCAAGGCCAGCCTGGTCTACAGATTGAGTCCAGGACAGCTGGGGCTACAGGGAGACCCTGTCTCGAAAAGACCAAAAACAAAACAAAAAAAAAAAACAAAAAAAGAATCCAAAAGAATTTTGTAAAAGAAAAGGAAAAATGAAAGTAAAAAGCGTACCGAACAGAGCAACATATTTATGAATCACATTTTGATTAAAAATATAGTGTCCAGGGGCTGGAGAAATGGTGTAGCAGTTAAGAGTGCCAACTGCTCTTGCAGAGGACCGGGGTTCGATCCCCAGCATCCACATGGTGGCTGAGAACCGTCTTTTAACTCCAGTTCCAGGGGAATCCGACACCCTCTTCTGACCTCTGAGGCATTGCACGACATGGGTGCACAGACCTACATGCGGACAGTACACTCATACACATAAAAATAATAAATAAAACTTGAAAAAAAAATATAGTGTCCAGAAAGAATATAACTTGGGTTCGGTTTTTGTTTTGTTGTTCTGTTTTGTTTTGTTTTGATCTTTTTGGAGACAGGGTTTCTCTGTAGTCCCAGCTGCCCTGGTACTTGCCGTGTAGACCAGGCTGGCCTTGAACTCACAGAGATCCACCTGCCTCTGCCTCCCAAGTGCTGGGGTTAATGACACGTGCCACCAAACCCAGCTTATTTTTCTTTTCTTTTTTAAACAGGGTCTTCCTGTAGCCTCAGCTAGCCTGGATCCCACTGTGTAGACCAGGCTGGCCTTGAGCTCACAGAGATCTGCTGCCTCTGCCTCCCAAGTGCTGAGACTAAAGGCGTGCGCCACCACTCTTGGCCCCAAATTCAATTATTTTTTTTTTTTGGTCTTTTCGAGACAGGGTCTTCCTGTAGCCCCAGCTGTCCTGGAACTTACTCTGTAGACCAGGCTGGCCTTGAACTCACAGAGATCAGCCTGCCTCTGCCTCCCAAGTGCTAGGATTAAAGGCATGCGTCACCACGCCCGGCTCCAAATTCAATTTTAAAAGAAAGCTCAACAACAAAAGAGACAAGGAACCCCAATTTCTATTTTGCATTCATTAATTTAGTGTGTGTATGAATGTGTGAGCCATCTCAGGCCTGTGGAGCTCACTGAAGGACTCGTGAGACTTGGTTCTCTCCCTCACCATGTGAGTCTGACAGCTGGGCACATTGCATCCCCAGTCAGGAAGCAGAGAGAGATGAACACTGCAGCTCAGCTCCCTTTCTCCATTCGGTCCAAGACCCCACCCGTGGGGCGGTGGGGTCCACGTTCAGGGCAGGGCTTCCCACTGAAGCTAACCCAATCTAGAAACACACTCACAGACATGCTCAGAGATGTGTCCCCTAGGTGATCTCCATCTCGTCGGGTTGACAGTACGAACTGTCACAATTGAGCTTGTTCAGATTTGTGCTTTGGGGGTGATGGAATCGTGAGGGGTTCCCACTGGGTCCTTGGATCCAGTTATATAAGACATGGTTCTATTGGGAGGTGTTGGAAGCTTTGGTGTTGGGGGTTAGTTGGAGGAAGTGTGCCACTGAGCGAGGGTGCTCTCTCAGGCCCCTTCCTGTCTTCCTGCTTCCTGCCGATGGTGAGCTGCTCTGCCCTGGCACACCCTCCCACCCTGCTGTTCCAGCCCACCCCAGGCCCAAGGTTAAGGGACCAAGTAACCATCACTGAACTAGGAACCAAACACATCCTTCAGCTGCATTGTCACAGCGATGAAAACCTGACCTCACACCACCCAGCAGACTTCACATGCTCACCTGCATCTCACCTTCCCAGAGCTTACCCTCTTCATACGTGTGTCCACAGATGTGAGGATGACACTGTCCTGTGACACTCAGCTGCAGTGCTGCTGCCAGCTCTGTATCAGATGGATGCCCAGCGTCGTCAGGGACTGGCAGGGGTGTGTCTAGGGGTGTGTGGCTCTGAGCCTATGACTGGAGTGGTGGGCCAGGCTGGAGGGCGAACACCGGGAACAGCTGGAGTTAGCGGCAGGCATGAGGGTGTAGCCTTCGAAGATCACTGCAGGTGTAGCCTTCAGCATGAAGATCACTGATGGCTTCTCAATACTGACATTGCTGGAGTTGCTTTAACTGCAGTGATTCTGTAGTTTCAGGGCTGGGAGAAAGGATGCCAGGCTGAGGACTCTAGAACAGGCCCTCACAGTTGGCTCTCCTCCCTGGACTTGCATTCCTTCGCCGATCATCCCATCACCGGGCTAATTCTCTGTTCCAGCTCTGACCCCCCTAGAAGACCTCACCCAACAATATAAATAGTCTTACTTATGCCCTTTCCAGTCAAGATGTCTTTTATTTCTTTTTCTTGTCTGATTGCTCTTGCTAGTATTTCTGATACTATCTGGGATATAAATGTTTCATTCCTGATTTTAGAAAAAGGATTTCAGCCAAGGGTGGTGGTGCACACCTGTAATCTCAGCACTCAGGAGGCAGAGGCAGGTGGATCTCTGAGTTCCAGGCCAGCTGGGGCTACAGGAAGACCCTGTCTCAAAAAGATGAAAAAAAGAATTAAAAAAAAGGATTTCAGTGTCCCACATTAGTTGTTAGCTTTTTATTTATTTATTTATTTATTTATTTATTTATTTATTTATTTATTTATATGTGTATGAATGTACTGTCTGCATGTAGGTCTGTGCACCCANCCCCTGCCTCCCCTGCCCCTGCTTCCTCTGCCCCTGCCCATGCCACCATGCCCAGAAGCTGTTTACTTTTTAAAAATGTACTTTTATGGTGTGCTTTTGTTTCTTTGGTCAAGATATTCCATTTATATTTGGATCAAGTTATAAGTTGGCTTAAGCAAAGATGGGTACTTAGAAGGAATCAAAATACCTTCTGGAACTGAAAGGGAGGGACCTTGAAGACGGATTTGGACTGCAGACTAGAAGCTTTTTGTGCTGTTGTGCCATTTCCTAGACCAACTTTGTCTGATTTTGCGATCCGTAGGGTAGGCTGTAGGTGCTCTTATCATCTGTTAGTTTAGGCTTTCACTTTCAGCCAGTCAGAGGAGACCGTCTAAAGACAGTTATATTAGAGACCCAGCCTGACAACTATACTGGCTATGGCCAAGATACCAACTCATGTAGTTGTCTCACAAGATACAGTATCTTCTCTATCTACTTTGCTGAAAAGATGCTATAATTTAGTGTACTGGAGGGAAGGAGCATTGTGATTGGAAATGGACTACCACTTAATAGTTTTGTAATCTTGGTCAACATAACTTTTGTTTCCCATTTGGAAATTAGAGCCACTTTTATGTACTTCAATAGCTAGTACTTTGGAGGAAAATACTGTGCTCTAGTATACAGTACTTGTATGGTACTGTATCTGGATGGTAAAGATCTCTTTGGGTCCAACTTTGATTCTGTGGCTCATTTAGTGACATGTGGCAAGTCAGTCAGGTCATGAGTTCCAGTTTTAGTGAATTTGAGTTTTTCATCTGTAAATGCAAACAGTATCTGTATTGAATCATGTTTTTCTGAGCCTCAGAATGCCATGTGGCTATCATATATATATATGATATATATATATGCGCACACATATAAGTGTGTGTGTGTGTCTATATATATATATGTAACTTTTTTTTTGCTTGCATGTATATAAGTGCACTACATTTGTGCAGTGCCTGAGGAGGCCAGAAGAGGGCTGTCAGAGTCCCCTGGAACTTGAGTTACAGGCAGTTATGGGTCATGTAGGTGCTGGGATTCTAACCTGGGTCCTCTGGAAGAGCAGCACGTGCTCTTTACTGCTCAACTACCTCTCCAAGCCCCAGTTGGTAGCTTTTCATAAACAGCACTGTGATAAGGCACCTCAGGATTGCCCATGGTTACACCACATTGTGAGCCTCGGCTGAGCCCTATAGTTCAAACTTAACTCAAAGTATGGGAATAAAATAAAAGTTTAAGTCAATTGAACTGGGACAGGAGTTTTGAGAACAGATCAGGATGTACCTGGTTGCTTAGAAACTAACTCATTCTATGTGGCTTCTGTACCATATGCTTGGCTTGCTTTTAGAGAATAGGAATTGTTAGAGGGGCTTGCCACCCCTAAGCTGGGGAACTAAATTTTCCACCCCTCTGTATAGGTTTTTCCTATATAAATGCCTCCCAGCTGTGACTCCGCTCTACATACCCTGGACAGGGGTCTGATGTGTAGTCGTCAGCTGAATAAAGAGTTTCTATTGGCCATATTTTTTTTTGTTTTGTTTTTTTGAGACAGGGTCTTCCTTTAGTTCCAGATGGCCTGGAGCTTGCTCTGTAGACCAGGCTGGCCTTGAACTCACAGAGATCCATCTGCCTCTGCCTCCTAAACCCAATGGCCACTGTGGCAGTTCGAATGAGATGTGTTCCTCAGAGGCTCATTTGAATATGTGGTCAGACAATGGTGCTGCTTGGGAGTGGTCACTGAACCCCTAGGAGGTGTGGGCCAGCTGCTGGAGGAAGCACAGCAGACTCTGAGAGTTCTAACTCACAGACTCCTCCTGCTCCTGCCCCGCCATGATGGACTCCCAGCTGAACTCTTAATAAACTCTTCCTTCTGTAAGTTGCCTTGATCACGGTGTTTTATCGCAGCCACAAGATAATGACTAATACAGTTAGCCACAAATGATGCTGGGAAATTTACATTTCTACAATGCACATGAATGAAGTTTGTCTTTTTTTTAATTTTTTAATTTTTATTTTTTATGTGTATGAATGTACTGTCTGCATGTAGGTCTGTGCACCCGTGTCATGCAATGCTGCGGAGGTCAGAAGAGGGCATCGGATTCCCTGGATCTGGAGTTAAAGACAGTTCTTAGCCGCCATGTGGGTGCTGGGAATCGAACCTGGGTCCTCCGCAAGAGCAGTCAGTGCTCTTAACCACTGAGCCATCTCTCCAGCACTGAAGTTTGTCTTTTACCTTTCACCATATACAGAAATCAATTTGGATGGATTAAAGACATAAGACCAGAGACTGATAAATAAATAAATAAATAAATAAATACCTGCTTTGACCTTGGCAATGATACTTTGGACATCCTACCAAAAGCTCAGGGAACAAAACCCAGGGAGACTAAGTCAACCTGAAAAACTTCAGCTGATGGTCTGGAGAGATGGCCTAGCGGTTAAGAGCGCAGACTTCTCTTGCAGATGGACCCGGGTTCAATCCCCAGCACGCACATGGTGGTTGAGAAACTTCTTTAACTCCATTTCCAGGGGAATCCGACACCCTCTTCTGACCTCTGTGGCATTGCACGACATGGGTGCACAAACCTACATGCAGACAGTACATTCATACACATAAAAAAATTAAAAATATGTATTGGCCGGGCATGGTGGCACACACCTTTAATCCTAGCACTTGGGAGGCAGAGGCAGGCAGATCTTTGTGAGTTCAAGCCCAGCCTGGTCTACAGAGTGAGTTCCAGGACAGCTGGGACTATAGGAAGACCCTGTCTCGAAAAGACAAAAAAAAAAAAATTATATATATATATTAAAAAAAAAAAAACTTCAGCTGGGCTAAGGAAACAACAGAGGAAAACCCAGCTGACAGACCGGAGGAAGATGTTTGCAGGCCACGTGTTTAGTAAGAGACTAATATCCAAAATACAAGAGAAGCAGAACTAAAATAAAAATCTTCCCTCGGGGGAAAAAAAGGCACACACCTTTAATCCCAGCACTGGGAAGTCAGAGGCAGGCAGATCTCTGAGAGTTCAAGGCCAGCCTGATCTACAGAGTTCACAGCTGGGTTTATAGGGAGACTCTGGGTTTTTTTTGTTTTGTTTTGTTTTGTTTTAATTTTTTTTATTTTTTTAAATTTTATTTATTTTGTATGTTTATGAATGTACTCTCTGCATGTAGGTTTGTGTACCAGTGTCGTGCAATGCCTCGGAGGTCAGAAGAGGGTGTCGGATTCCCCTGGAACTGGAGTTTTCCTGGAATTGGAGTTACAGACGGTTCTCAGCTTCCATATGGGTGCTGGGACTCGAACCTGGGTCCTCTGCAAGAGCGGTCGGTGCTCTTAATCGCTAGGCTATCTCTCCAGCCCTTTAAATTTTTTAAAATTAAAAAAAAATTTTTTTTTGGTGTTTTCAAGACAGGGTCTACCTGTAGCCCCAGCTGTCCTGGAACTCACTCTGTAGACCAGGCTGGCCTTGAACTCACAAAGATCTGCCTGCCTCTGCCTCCCAAGTGCTAGGATTAAAGGTGTGCGCCACCATTCCAGGCTTAAAATTTTTTTTATTTATTTTTTATTTTTCACGTGTATGAGTGTACTGTCTGCATGCAGGTTGTGCACCCGTGTGTGCAATGCTGTGGAGGTCAGAAGAGGGCGTCAGATTCACTGGAACTGGAGTTAAAGACAGTTCTTAGCTGCCATGTGGGTGCTGGGAATCAAACCCGGGTCCTCTGCAAGAGTAGTCTCCACTCTTAACCACTGAGCCATCTCTCCAGCCCCCATGGGAAACTCTGTTTTCAAAAAACAAAAAATGCAGGGCGTGGTGGCGCATGCCTTTAATCCTAGCATGCAGGAGACAGAGGCAGGTGGATCTTTGTGAGTTCAAGGCCATCCGGGTCTACAGAGCAAGTTCCAGGACAGCTGGGTCTACAGGGAGACCCTGTCTGGAAAAGACCAAAAATAAATAAATAAATAAATAAATAAATAAATAAATAAATAAATAAATAAATAACAAAGGACCTCAACAGATATTTCTCCAAAAGCAGATATAAAAATGGTCACCTCTCTCAGCAGGGCATATGCCTGTCCTCCCAGACATCAGGAAGTGGAGGTGAGAGCATCAGAAGTTGAGGGCCATCCTCAGCTAGGTGAGGAGTCTGAAGCCAGCCTAGGCTACACAAGATGTTGGAAATTGAGTGCAATTTAAAATAGTATTTTATTTATTTCTTATTTTTATTTTATGTGTATGCGTGTCATGTCTGCACGTGTGTAAGTATACCCATGTCATGCAATGCCTGAGGAAGTCAGAAGAGGGTGCTGGATTCTGCAGAACTGGAGTTACAGACTGTGGTTAGCTCTCATGTGGGAGCTGGGATTTGAACCCCCGTCTTCTACAAGAACGGCCAGTGCTCTTAACCACTGAGCCATCTCCAGCCTGTTAGTTGCAAGTTTCAAATTAGGTTGTAGAGGGAATCTGTCGTTCCCAACACAAAGAGATGGCCAAAGTTTAAGGTGTTAGATAAACCAGTTACCCTGACTTGGTCATATACACATGTACTCATAAACTAAAATACTATCTGCCTCTCAAAAATGTGCAGTTAAAGTTGGGGAGATGGGTGTCCCCGGGGAAAGTGCTTGTTCCACAAACATTGAAATGGCACAACTAACTCCATTTTGGTCTAGGTGAAGTCCATTTTACCTTGTGCTTTTGCCCAGCCATTCCCAGTGCAGCCAGCAGGCAGAATATCTCATGCAGGCAGTTTCAGGAAGCATTGTTCCTACAAAAACTTACAAGTGGCCAGGTACCATGTCCTGTGGCTATTGGTTTTGCCTCTGGCATGACATAATTGTGGTTTTTAAGCTTTTTTTTTGTTTTTGAGAGAGGATCTCCCTTTAGTCCCAGCTGGCCTGGAGCTTGCTCTGTAGACCAGGCTGGCCTTGAATTCATAGAGACCTGCCTGCCTCTACCTCCCCAGTACTGGGATTAAAGGTGTGTACCACCACACCCCACTTAGGTTTTGTTTTGTTTTGTTTTTAAATATGGAACGCTTCACAAATTTGCGTGTCATCCTTGCGCAGGGGCCATGCTAATCTCTGTATCGTTCCAATTTTAGTATATGTGCTGCCGAAGCTATAGCACCCCACCTAGGTTTTTTTTCTTTTTCTTTTTTTTTTTTTTTTTCCACTCAGACTGTGCTCCCTCCCTCTGACTCTCCCAAAAGAAAAGCAGAACGATCATCAATGGCAAATAGCAGTTGCAAAAGAGCAACACTAAGAGCCGGCTTCACGCTCAGGAGGGAGCACTGTGTCTCGTCCTCGTGGTTTCTGGTACTCTACACAGTCAGAGAAACTTATCTAGTTACAAACTATAGAAATGATCCCTGAAAGTATAGTCTTCCCACCTATCCCACTCAGACTGTGCTCCCTCCCCTCTGACTCTCCCAAAAGAAAAGCAGAACGATCATCAATGGCAAATAGCAGTTGCAAAAGAGCAACACTAAGAGCCGGCTTCACGCTCAGGAGGGAGCACTGTGTCTCGTCCTCGTGGTTTCTGGTACTCTACACAGTCAGAGAAACTTATCTAGTTACAAACTATAGAAATGATCCCTGAAAGTATAGTCTTCCCACCTAGGTTTTTAAGCTTTATAAATCCTGCCCTGCTTCTCCTCAGGGTCCAGAGTTCTTTTGGGTATTAGCCCCCTCTCTGACCGCTGGCTGTTAATAAAGGACTCCTAATTTGACCATCTCTAAGTGGCATTCTTCTGTGTGTCTTGCTAGGAGGATCTGACTTTCGTCCCTAGCACCGCAGTAAAAAAAACAGTGTGCTGGCACACGCCTAGCCTATGGTCCATGGTTGGGGAACTAGAGCCGGGCACATCCCAGGGGCTCATTGGCTAGCTAGCTGAGCTGAAACATAGAGAACTTCAGGTTCATGAAAGAGCTTGACTCAGAAAATATGGTGGAAGCCTGCTGTGGTGGTGCATGCCTTTAATCCCAGCACCTAGAGGCAGAGGCAGGCAGATCTCAAGGCCAGCCTGGTCTATATAGTGAGTTCGAGACCAGCTGGGAAAACAAGAATAATAACAAAAACCAATGGAAAGCAATAGAGGAAGACACCCAGGATCCGATCCATCCACCGGATTCCCCTCCTCCTGCTAGGCATGCACACTGCAGCAAACTTGCAGACACGAATACACCCCACACAATGTACTGTTAGTAAATATCAACTAAAACGGTTAAAAAATGTTTTTAATTGTTTGGTATGGTGGGAATGATGGCATACATCTGGGATCACGGTACTCAGGAGGCAGAAGTGGGAGGATCCGGAGCTCAAAGACCACTCCTGGTGATATAGCAAGCTCCGGGCCAGCCTGGGCTACCTGACATCCTGGTTAAAAAAAAGTGTGTGTGGGGGGGCCTGGAGAGATGGCTCAGTGGTTAAAAACGCTGATTGCTCTTGCAGAGGACCCAGGTTCCATTCCCAGCCCCCACATGGCAGCTAAGAACCGTCTTTAACTCCAGTTCCAGGGAAATCCGACACCCTCTTCTGACCTCCGCGGCTTTGCACTACATGGGTGCACAAACCTACATGCAGACAGGACATTCATACAAATAAATAAATAAATAAATAAATAAATTTATTTTAAAAATTAAAAAAAAAAGGGGCTGGAGAGATGGCCTAGCTGTTAAGCACGCCGACTGCT
>VZQC01002731.1:2077645-2088343 GCA_009823505.1 Rhizomys pruinosus
TCACAACCAGGCTGGCTTTGAACTCACAGAGATCCACTCTGCCTCTCAAGTGCTGGGATCAAAGGCGTGTGCCACCATGCCTGGCTTAAAGACAGTTCTTTTTTTTTTTCTCTCTTTTATTTATTTTTATACGTGTATGAATGTACTGTCTGCATGTAGGTTTGTGCACCCATGTCGTGCAATGTCGTGGAGGTCAGAAGAGTGTATTGGATTCCCCTGGAACTGGAGCCAAAGATGGTTCTCAGCCACCATGTGGGTGTTGGGGATCTAACCCAGGTCCTCTGCAAGAGCAGTTGGCACTCTTAATCTCTAGGCCATCTCTCCAGCCCTAAAGACAGTTCTTTTTGAGACAGTTCTTTTTAAAAGACAGTTCTCTTTTAGTCCCAGCTGACCTGGAGCTTGCTCTGTAGACCGAGCTGGCCTTGAACTCATAGAGATCCGCCTGCCTCTACCTCCCAAGTGCTGGGATTAAAGGTGTGCATCGTCTGACAAAGACAGTTTTTTTTTTCCCCCAAAGTCAGTTCTTAGGTGCTATGTGGGTGCTTGGAATCAAACCCTGGTCCTCTGCAAGAGGAGTCAGTGCTCTTAACCGCTGGGCTGTCTCTAAAGCCCAGACAGTGTTTTTTTTTTTTTAATTTTATTTATTTTTGTATGTGTATGAGTGTACTGTCTGCATGTAGGTTTGTGCACCCGTGTTATGCAATGCCGCAGAGGTCAGAAGAGGGTGTCGGATTCCCCTGGAACTGGAGTTCTCCTGGAATTGGAGTTACAGACAGTTCTTAGATGCCATGTGGGTGCTGGGGATCGAACCCAGGTCCTCTGCAAGAGCAGTCAGTGCTCTTAACTGCTAGGCTATCTCTCCAGTCCCTCAGACAGTGTTTTTTATTAGTTGAACCATGCAGCCTGCTACCCTACCACCCTGGTTACCAATAGCTTAAACAGGAGGCCTTGAGACTGACTCACGAGGAAATCAGTGCCTTGGTACCACAGGTACATCTCTGCTCCAATTTGGGGTCTGCCCACTCTTCCAGCAGCAGGGAGCTGGGTTCCACCAGCCACGAGGCTCGGACCACTGGTCTGGGCATGGCAGGATGGCTCCACCCTCCCCTCACCCCCCCCCCCCAGGAGCATCTGCAGGAATGTCAGGGAGGAGGCCCTGGGAGGCTGTCAGTCTGGGTCTGTCAGCTGTCTGCCTGGGGCAGCCCCAGCAGATGGAAGGAAGGGACAGGCTGACAGAGGGGCCACCCTAGGGGACTCGGGGACCTTTGGGAAGAGCTTGCTTGCAGCCGGGCCCCCAAGTCCAGCAGGTTCCCGTGTCAGCAGTTCTATTTTCGGCTCTTTGCTCTTCTCTGGGGATTCTCTGTGAGCCTGTGGGAAACCGGGCACAGCCAGCTCTGAATCCACTGCCTGGTCCATGTTCCCTGCTTCAGTGCCCTAAGCTTCCGTTTCTGTGTGCATGAGGGGCAAGGCCAGCATTCCTAAACACAGTTCCCGCCTCTGACTGGAAGGGCCACTCGATCTGGGGTTTTATCCATTTATCACTGAAATCCCAGACAGAATGGAATCTTGAAGCAAAAGCAGAGGACCTTAAGTGTCGTAGTGAAAGGCCTGTGTGAAAGGCAGCCTGCGACAATGCTGTGGGAACAGTCCTGCCAGAAGGCCATCTGTCCCCTGTCCCACAAGGGCTGGTGTGGTCCCAGAATATACAGTGGACCCAAGGAGGCCAGAGGAATGGAGTTCAGTCTGCCATTCTTTGCTCTGTGAGCACGGGCAAGCCACCGAGCCTCTCTGGGCCTGATTGCCATCATTTGCAGTCTTTAGGCTCACACAACTGAAGTCCTTTTAGTGAAAGGCACACAGTAGGAGCTTGGAAAAAAGAACAGCTGTGATGGTTTTAGAAACATAGACAGATGGCCATACCATGGCAAGCAAACTGGGACACTGGCTGCAAATTCACATCCTAAAAGACAACCCCGTGTGCAGAGATAAGAGGACAAACTGTTCTTGCAGAGGACCAGGGTTCAATTCCCAGCACCCACATGTTGGCTAACTACTATCCGTAACTCCAGTTCAGGGGATCCAATAGCTTCTTCTGACTCCTCAGGCATGCAGGACACAGGAGGGGTGGGGAAGTCATACACATAAAAAAAGAAAAAAAGTCGGCCTTGTGTGCTGGAGAGGTGGTGCATTGGGTAAGGCACACATTGCGCACACACGATGTGCACACATATTGCTCCCCAGCAACCAGGTAAAAGCAGGGCATCATGTGCCTTGCCCCTTCATAACCCCAGGGCCAGGGAGGTGCAGACAGATTCCAGGAGCTAGCTGGCCAGTCACTCTAGCCTGGTTCAGTGAGAGACCTTGCCTCAGAAGATAAGAAGATAAGGTGAAGCCAGGCCTGGTGGCGCCTGCCTTTAATTCTAGCACTCTGGAGGCAGAGGCAGGAGGATTTTTGTGAGTTCTGGGCCAGCCTGGTCTACAGATGAGTTCTAGGACAGCTGGGGCTACAGGGAGTCCCTGTCTCAAAAAGACCAAAAAATAAAAGAAACGAAAAGTTGGAGTGGACCCGTGGGATGACCAGTGTGTTCATGTGCGTGGCTCCGAGCCTTAAGGCTTGACTTTAGCCTTGTGACCTGCATGGCAGGAGAATCCATCCTTACTAGATGTCAGATGACTTCCACATGCTTGCCATGGGGTATTAGCTCACATACATACATGCATAATATAAAAGAAGGATAAGAGCCGGGCGTGGTGGCACACGCCTTTAATCACAGCACTCAGGAGGCAGAGGTAGGTGAATGGATCTCTGTGAGTTCAAGGCCAGCCTTGAACATAGAGAGCTCCAGACCAGCTGGGACTAAAGGGAGACCCTGTCTCAAAAATACAAAATAAATAAATAAATAAATAAAATAAGGATAGGGTAGAGTGCAATAGAGGAAAACACTCGATGCTTCCTCTGGCACACACAGACACAGACACAGACAGACACACAGATACACAGACACACACTACAGATGCACTACATTAATTAAATCAAAAAGGAAAAATGAACTTGTAACCCATTGTCTCCTCAAAATCTAAAGCCTTGGAGGGGCTGGAGAGATGGCCTAGTGGTTAAGAGCGCTGACTGCTCTTGCAGAGGACCTGGGTTCCATTCCCAGCACCCACATGGCAGCTAAGAACCATCTTTAACTGCAGTTCCAGGGGAATCGGACGCCCTCTTCTGACCTCTGCAGCATTGCACGACAGGGTGCACCAACCTACATGCAGACAGTACACTCATACACATAGAAAAACTAAAAAACAAAAAACAAACCAAAACCAAAAACCAAAACCAAAACCAAAAAACTAAAAAATAAAAAACTAAAGCCTTCGAAAACCATTTGGCCTGGGGAGGGCCCTCTGGAGGGGGTGGGAGGGGGTGCAAAGATCCAGGTGTGGCCTGGCTTTGGAAGCTGAGCCACATTCCCGGGATTCCAGTTCTGAGACCGCCCTGCCTGGGGGTGGGGTGGGGGGAAGGCCCGGACTGTCATCCTGCCTTGGGAAACTGGCAGAGCACTTTGTACCACCTGGAGACAGAGCAGGGCCCCATCTAAGGATAGATGATGCGTGCTGTGCTTTGAAGCAGCGCAGCACAGGTTTAAACCCAGAAGGTAGTGAAAATAGACACCCCATGGTTATTTATTTATTTTGACCTTTTAGAGACAGGGTCTCCCTTATAGCCCCATTTGGCCTTGAACTCAGAAATAACCCGTCTCTGCCTCCTAAGTGCTGGGACCAAAGGTCTGCGCCACCACACCATGGTTATTTATTGAGCTGTTTCAGGCACCACAGTGGTGAGGTGTCCCAGCCAAGGGGGGACAGACAAATGGAAGGACCCCAGATGCTGAGGGGCTGGGTGTCTTGAGGAGGGCACAGACCAAAGGACTGAGTTTCCACTGGTCAGGAACTTTCTCATCTGAAGCTGGGTATGTCCCAAGCAACTGAATTGTTATCACTCTGGAAAGGTGCTGCCAAGAAGGGTCACTTTAGCATGAGATACAGAGAGGGACTCATGAAGGGTAGTGAGTAAGGTCCTTTAATCCTAGTACTCAGGAGACAGGGGCAGATGATCTCTGTGAGTTCCAGGCTAGCCTGGTCTACATATTAAGTTCCAGGCCATCCAGGGGCTTCAATGTGAGACCTTGTCTAAATGGTGGGGGGTGAGGGAAGAAAAGGAAGAGAAAGCCTCTCATTGGGGAATCTGGTTAATGGACACCTCTAGCCAACAGAAAAGCAAGAATTCCAGTGCAATTAACAATACCCAACTAACAACAATAAAAATATGCCATCCATGAGATAATATTCCCTTCACTTATATATGTTTCATATTCAAATAACACTGAGCTTGGTTTAAGGCATGGATGTATGTGACCTTGGGCGGGGTTTCCCTCTTCTTCCTGGACATTTTTTGGGAATCCCAAGCAAGTTTGCTGGCAATGGAGACACCTTAACTTCTCAAATCCCTGAGATCTACTTCCCCGTTATCAATTGTAAACCTGATTATCCTACACGAGAGAGGAAGTGGGTTCTCTGGAAGCAAAGCCCACACCAGAGCGCGCAGTGGGTCCTTTTCTGTTTCTCACACCTCCCTTTCTCTTAACCCAGGTTGAATCTCTTTAAAAATATACTTAGGGCCAGGCGTGGTGGCGCATGCCTCGCATGCCTTTGGTCCTAGCACTTGGGAGGCAGAGGCAGGCAGATCTATGTGAGTTCAGGGCAAAGCAAAAGTAAGTAGCCAAGGCAGATTTTACTTTTTGTGGTCAGTCAGATCCAGCAAGTCCACACAGGACCCAGAAGCTTGGTGGGCTTTATCTGTAATGCAAGAGAAGTGTGTCTTTTCATCATTGGCTGAGGTCTGACCTCACAGTCTTTCCAGGTTGAGCAAAGGGAGAAGAACTCCAGGGCCCTAGGCCTTGGGCCTCAGGAACGCAACAGGGCCTCTCCTAAAACAAAAGTCTTACGGGCGTGGTGATCTTATTAAAAGATTAAAATTCCTTGCCAGAAGCCAAGTTCTAAGTTTTACAGGGTTTGAAAGAAAAGACTAATATTTAATGTTTCTTACAGTGGTTAAAAGTACTTGCTGCTCGGGGCTGGAGAGATGGCCTAGCGGTTAAGAGCGCTGACCGCTCTTACAGAGGACCCGGGTTCGATCCCCAGCACCCACATGGCGGCCGAGAACCGTCTGAAACTCCAATTCCAGGAGAACTCCAGTTCCAGGGGAATCCGAGACCCTCTTCTGACCTCCGCGGCATTGCACGACACGGGTGNAAAAAAAAAAAAAAAAAAAAGTACTCGCTGCTCTTGTACAGGACCTGGGCTGACTTCCCAGCACTCACAACAGGAGATCTGTCTGCCAACCTTCACAGGCACGCATGCACTTCCTGCACTTCTTTTTTATTTATTTCTGTATGTGTATCAATGTACTGTCTGCGTGCAGGTCTGTGCACCCGTATCGTGCAATGCCGCGGAGGTCAGAAGAGGGTGTCGGATTCCCCTGGAACTGGAGTTCTCTTTGAATTGGAGTTTCAGACGGTTCTCAGCCGCCATGTGGGTGCTGGGGATCGAATCTGGTCCTCTGTAGGAGCGGTTGGCGCTCTTAACCGCTAGGCCATCTCTCCAGCCCCCACTTCCTGCACTTCTATACATGCAAACAAAACACTCTTTTTTTAAAATTCTTTTTAATGCAGACAGTACATTCATACACATAAAAATAATAAATAAAAATTTATTTTTATTTATTATTTTTATTATTATTAAATAAAAATTTATTTATTATTAAATAAAAATAAATTTTTATTTATTATTTTTATGTGTATGAATGTACTGTCTGCATGTAGGTTTGTGCATTCATGTCGTGCAATGCCGTGGAGGTCAGAAGAGGGCGTCGGATTCCCCTGGAACTGGAGTACAAGATGGTTCTTTTTTTTTTTTTTAAGACTGTTCTTAGCCATCACGTAGGTGCTGGGGATAGAACCTGGGTCCTCTGCAAGAGCAGTTGGAGCTCTTAACCACTAGGTCATCTCTCTAGCCCCAACACTCTTAAATATAAGAAAAAAAAAAAGATCTGCCTGCCTCTGCCTCCTGAGTGCGGGGATTAAAGGCTTGTGCCACCATGCCCAGAAATAAATAAAATATTTTTATGAATATTTTTAGTAAACCCTGTGTTTCACACTAGCTAGTCCTGAAATTCTTTCCTGAAGTGACACCAAGGATCCAGTGTTACTTGAGTCAATATCTCTAAAAGAAGGAGATTCCTCATACTGCTTTGTGACTGCATGGAGCTGTATCTCTGTCCCAGTCACCACTGATATCTGGATACCTGAGTTGACAGTAACAATCTGGAACGAAACAAATCTATCAGCCAAGGATCTGCTGGCATCCGGGGAACAGGGAGGCACAGTGGCAGTGAGGTGTTGGGGACAGGAGAGGGACCTGAGATGGTGGTGCAAATGCCCCAAATCTGCTGACTGGCCTTGCAGAGTTGCCAGTCTGCGAGAATGTACACATAGGGCTGGAGAGATGGCTCAGCTGACTGCTCTTGCAGAGGACCGGGGTTCGATTCCCAGCACCCACATGGCAGCCGAGAACCATCTGAAACTCCAATTCCAGGAGAACTCCAGTTCCAGGGGAATCCAATGCCCTCTTCTGACCTACGCGGCATTGCACAACACAGGTGCACCAACCTACATGCAGACAGTACATTCATACACTTAAAAAAATAATAATAAAAATTAAAAAAAAAAAGAATCTACACACACAAAATTCTGCCCATCTGCACTGGGCTGGCACCGGGCATCAGTGTCTTCTGCGGAGAGTGCAGATTCTGGAACAGTGGCTAAGTGGAACCTGCTGTCCACAGGGAACCTGGGCAGCAGCTGGAATGCCTGTGCCCTGGGCCCCCTGGGTTTCTACACTTACTCTCTTCAACTGCTGTCCATCAGAATCTTCCCACACAGGAAAGCTCTAGGCTGCCATTAAAGGGCCAGAGCTGCTTCTGCTTCTGCAGCACCAGCCACTGAACTGCTCCTGAGCTCCACCTCTCAGAGTCGGGCACTCCACTGCTGGTAAAGAATACTCATCAGAGCCGGGCGTGGTGGCGCACGCCTTTAATCCTAGCACTCGGGAGGCAGAGGCAGGTGGATCTTTGTGAGTTCAAGGCCAGCCTGGTCTACAGAGTGAGTTCCAGGACAGCTGGGGCTACAGGGAGACCCTGTCTCGAAAAGACCAAAAAAAAAAAAAAAAAAAAAAAAATACTCATCAGTAGGTAACAAAATGAGGTTTTCCAAAAGTTTTAGGTCCTTCAGTAGATGATGGTTATAATTTCAGCTCTGCCTCAAGACTGCCCAACCCTACTCCTATTCACCTGGGATGTTCTCTTCCTTGTAGACCCAAACACATTATCATCCATTCATCCATCCATCCATCCATCCATCCATCCATCCATCCATCCAACCATCTATTTACCTATCCATCCGTTTATCCATTTACCCATCATCCATCCATCCACACCCATTCATCTGTCCACCCAACTATACATCTATTCAGATATCCATCCATCCATCCATCCATCCATCCATCCATCCATTCATCCATCCATCCATCCATCCAACTACTCACTTATCTAACTGCTGCCACCCACCCACCCACACATCCACCTGACAAGCACCATTCATCGAGTGTTTCTGGGTGCTGTGAGAGGAAGAGGTAAACACTTGGTCTTCAGCCAGTCATGGTCTCAAAAGTCTTACTCAGTGGCTGTAGAGCCTTAGGCATCTTCTCAGGCTCTCTGAGCTCCATTTTCCTCAATATGAAAGGTGAACACTTCACTTGTTAGAAAGGTTTGAAGAGATAATCGATGCAGTGGACTGTGATAATCACACTTCTTGTTGCCATGACAAAAACCTCAGCAAAGCACCTTATGGGAAGAGGAATTTGATTTAGCTCAGTCACAGAGCTTTCAGTCTGCTATGGGGACCTGCATCATTCCTGGGTTTGGGGTGTGGCACATCCCTAAGGTGGTGGTGGGAGTGTTTGGGAGAGGCTACTTGTGTCAAGGCAGACAGATGTAGAAGTTTATGCTCTGATTTTCTTCTTTCTTTATTTTAAAATATTTTATTTAGTATTTCCTTTTTTTTTTTTTTTGGTCTTTTTGAGACAGGGTCTTCCTGTAGCCCCAGCTGTCCTGGAACTCACTCTGTAGACCAGGCTGGCCTTGAACTCACAAAGATTTGCCTGCCTCTGCTTCCCAAGTGCTAGGATTAAAGGCGTGTGCCACCATGCCCGGCTTTTTTTAAATTTTTTTTTTTATTTTCATGTGCATGAGTGTATGTAGGTGCACCTGTGTTGTGCAATGCCTGTGGAGTTCAGAAGAGGGCATCAAATCTTTTGGAACTGGAGTTACAGATGGTTGTTAGCTGCACTGTGGGTGCTGGGAATCGAACCCAGGTCCTCTACAAGAGCAGTGCTGAGCCTTCTCTCCACCCACGGATTTTCTTCTTTCATTCCATGCAGACCCTCCCTCTTGGGACACACTCCTGTTACCCACATTCAGGGCAGTTCTCCCCCCACTTTATTATTTTTTTCCCCCCACTTTAGTTAATCCTTTCTGGAAAAAGCCTCATTGACATAACCCAGAGGTGTGCTTTCCTTTTCTACTTTTTGGGGTGTGTGTGTTGGGGGGGAACAGAATCTCACTATGTAGCCCCAGCTGTCCTGGAACTCACTCTGTAGACCAGGCTGGCCTTGAACTCACAAAGATCCGCCTGCCTCTGCCTCCCAAGTGCTAGGATTAAAGGTGTGTGCCACCAGGCCTGGCTCTAGAAATGTATTTCTAAGAATTCCTGGGGGGCTGGAGAGATGGCTCAGAGGTTAAAAGCACTGGCTGCTCTTGCAGAGAACCAGGGTTCGATTCCCAGCATCTCCAGGGCCGATGACAACTGTCTGTAGCTCCAGTTCTAGGGGATCTGACACCCTCTTCTGACATCTGTGGGCACTGCACGACAGGGGTGCACTCACACACATGCAGGCAGTATACTCACTCACATAATAAAATTTAAAGAGAACTGCTTCCAGAAACAGTTCACCAATTTACTCCTGGTGGTTAAAATCCAGTTAATGTTGTAAAACAGTAGTTTCCACCCAACCTCCCTCTTCTGTGGCCTCCATTCTTCTAGGATTAACAGGGAAACATGTATTCCAGTTGCTCTCAAACTCTCTATATAGTCAAGGAGAATCTTGAATTCCTGATCCACTCGCTAAGTGCTAGGATTACAGGAATGCACCACCACTCCCAGTTTATGTGGTACAGGGATTGAATTCAGAGCTTCCAGCATGGTGGGCAAGCCCTCTATCAGCTGAGCTACTTCTCCAGCCTTAGATTACTTCTTTTTTTTTTAAATGATTCTACCCTCTAGCATTACTTGGTTGCCGCTTCTCACTTGTAAGATTTTCCAACTGAAATGAGAAGACTGGGCTGGAAAGATGGCTCAGTGGTTAAGAGCTCTGGCTGCTCTTGGGGCTGGAGAGATGGCCTTAGCGGTTAAGAGCGCTGACCGCTCTTACAGAAGACCCGGGTTCGATCCCCAGCACCCACATGGCGGCTGAGAACCGTCTGAAACTCCAATTCCAGGAGAACTCCAGTTCCAGGGGAATCTGACATCCTCTTCTGACCTCCACGGCATTGCACGACACGGGTGCACAGACTTGCATGCAGACAGTACATTCATACACATACAGAAATAAAAATTAATAAAAAAAATTAAAAAAAAAAAGAGCTCTGGCTGCTCTTAAAGAGGACCGGAGTTCAGTTCTTTGCTCCTACATGGCGGCTAACAACTATTTTTAACTTCGGTTTGTGGGCATCCAACACCCGTTCTGGCCTCTTGGGGATGTGCTGGATGACACAGGTACAGTTACATGCAGACAGAACAGTCATACACCTAAAAATCAAACTTAAAAAATTGGGGGGCTGGAGAGTGTTAGGTTATAAAAAGGCCGCGTACCCCCAACCCCCAGATAAAAAGGCACATGAGGCTTAAGTCACTCCGGGAACATGCTTTACAATTCCATGTGGGACTGCCAGCTTGGCTGCCTGCAGACACGTGGTGGAACCGGACAGCATGGCAGGGGGCAAGGGCAGGGGTAGGGGCAGGGGCAAAGGCAGGGGCACAGGCAGAGGCAGAGAGAGAGGGACAGAGAAGTAGAGAGATGGCGGTTGGGGGTCCACCCATTTATACCCATGGGGGCGGGACCTCAGGTACAGGGGAAGGGGTCAGAAGATTGACAGCTTCTGGAGGAAGTGGGCACCTGTGTGCCCCTTGGGATTCTGGTAAGCCCAGATCTAACAGAGAGATGGCTCAATGGTTAAGAGGACTTAATTTGAGTTCAATTTCCAGCACCCAGATCAGACTGCATGCACACTTTAACTCCAGCTCCAGGGGGAATCCAACGCCTCTGGTCTCTGGAGGCAATTCCAACAGTACTTGTAAAAAGTGTATGAATGCAGCCCGGCGTGGTGCACACGCCTTTAATCCTAGCACTTGGGAGGCAGAGGCAGGCAGATCTTTGTGAGTTCAAGGCCAGCCTGGTCTACAGAGTGAGTTCCAGGACAGCTGAGGCTACAGTGAGACCCTGTCTCAAAAAGACCAAAAAAAAAAA
>VZQC01002731.1:2097100-2187380 GCA_009823505.1 Rhizomys pruinosus
TTTTTTTGGTCTTTTTGAGACAGAGTCTCCCTGTAGCTCTGGCTGTCCTGGAACTCACTCTGTAGACCAGGCTGGCCTTGAACTCACAGAGATCCGCATGCCTCTGCCTCCCAAGTGCTAGGATTAAAGGCGTGCGCCACCACGCCCGGCTAAATTTTTTAATGTATATGAATGTACTGTCTGCATGTAGGTTGATGCACCTGTGTCGTGCAATGCTGTGGAGGTTAGAAGAGGGTGTCGGATTCCCCTGGAACTGGAGTTAAAGAGGGTTCTTTGCCACCATGTGGGTGCTGGGAATTGAACCCGGATCCTTTGCAAGAGCAGTCAGCGCTCTTAACTGTTGAGCCATGTCCCCAGCCCCAGGCATTTGATCTTTTTTTGGACAGTTGGATTTGTCCCACTAACTGGTAACCAATGGGCTTTTTTTTTTCTTTTTTTTTTTTCCCCCCTCCCCAAGGGAATATCTGATGTAGCTTGGTCATCGGATTCTAACCTCCTTGTGTCTGCCTCTGATGATAAAACTTTGAAGATATGGGACGTGAGCTCGGTAATGATGTTGGTCATCTCCCTGGGAGGCCCTATGGCTGATGAGTTGGGTGTGGGGATCAGTAGTTTCTGGGGATCATCAGATGTGCTGGGAGGTCTCTGTCTGGGGAGACAGCCCACAGGATCACAGGGCTTGGTATGCTGTTCTCTAGGGAAAGTGTCTGAAGACCCTGAAAGGCCACAGCAATTACGTCTTCTGCTGCAACTTCAACCCCCAGTCCAACCTCATCGTCTCGGGGTCTGTAAGTGTATGGTCTCTCCTTCAGGGGCGCTACGCTGTGCATTCTTCAGCCTGGGGCAGACAGGTCGGCTTTCCTGAGGGGGCTGGTTTCGGGTTCCAGGGATCCCACCTCCATTGCTCTTCTGTCCTGTAGTCACTTTAACTTTCCATCTCACCTTAGTTTGATGAAAGTGTGAGGATATGGGACGTCAAGACAGGGAAGTGCCTCAAGACCTTGCCTGCACATTCCGACCCTGTCTCAGCGGTAAGTCTCTTGCTGTGTACTGTGATGGCCCAGTCCCTCTAGATAGGGATTGATTTGCTTGCATGTAGCATCTAGGTGAGGCCAAGGCATCACTCTGTCCTGTGTGCTGTGGCTGGCAAGTGGATGGGGTGGGAAAACACCCTTGGGCACTTTGTGTGGGCTGGAAGGTTCGTGGCCAGAGATTTTTCAGGCGGTGTCCTAGAATCCCTTCCCCAGGAGGGGCCCCAGGACTAACTAGGACTAGAAGGGTGGGTTTGGTGAAGAGGGGTCACACCATGGGCATTGAGGTGACTGTGTGGAATAACTTTGATTGGTGGGGCTTTGGGTGTGACCCAGTTGTGAGGGCCCTCAGTGACCTAATGCTGCTTGGTTCCATAGTCCTGTCCTAATGCTGCATGACCGCATGACCCTGTCCTGTGTTGCTACCCTCCCCTGCCAAACAGACAACACATCGCAAATGCTGATTGTATTGAAATTTTTTTTATTTTTGCAACTGTCATGTAGCCCAGGCTGGCCTCAAAGTTCCTGTATAGCTGAGGGTCACCTTGAGTTTCTGATCGATGTTCCGTCTTCTGAGTGCAGGAGTTACAGGCACACACCCCACATCTATTACTGATTGATGTTCCGTCTTCTGAGTGCAGGAGTTACAGGCACACACCCCACATCTATTTAAATTTCACATGTGTGTGTATGTGTATAGGTGTGTGTGTGGTGCTGGGGATTGAACCTAGGGCCCTTTGTACAGTAGACAAGTGTTCTACTGCACTGCATCCCCAGCCCATAATGTGCCATTTAAAAGTATAGCATTGGGGCTGGAGAGATGGTTCAGTGGTTGAGAGCATTGATTGCTTTTGCAGAGGACCCAGGTTTGATTCCCAGCACTCACATGGCGGCTAAGAACAGTCTTAGGCCAGGCGTGGTGGTGCATGCCTTTAATCCCAGCACTCAGGAGGCAGGGGCAGGCAGATCTCTGTGAGTTCAAGGCCAGCCTGGTCTACAGAATGAGTTCCAGGCCAGCTGGGGCTGTAGGGAGACCCTGTCTCAAAAAGACAAGTAAGTAAGTAAATAAATAAATAAATAAATAGAAAGTGTAGCATAGAGGGTAAGATTTTCGTCTCAAATCAAAGCTCAGGAATAGGGAACAGCTCAGTAGTGGAGGATCTGCTTAGAATTCCTGAAGCCCTGCTGGGCTTAATCTGTAGCCCTCAAGAATGCAGGGGCCCAAAGGTCCCTGTGCTAGTAGAAGCCAAAGGTCATTCGTGGCTTCCTCTGTTCTCTACTGGGAAAAGGATTGTGTGTCCACAATCTGTTGTGACTGGGTAGACCAGTGCTTACTTGCTAAGGTCCTGGCAGTGCAAGATCTTAAGTGTTTTTAGTCTTAGAAGGCTGTGGCTCTGGAAGACCACACATGTCATGCAGATAGATGTCCTGTGTGTACAGCTTCACTGGCTCACAGCCACTGCTAGTGTGAGAGCCCTGTGCTGCTGAGATGGTGCGAGCAGGGCGGCATAGGCCCAGTCTGACCCCCGATGGCTCCCCGTCCCCCTGCCATACCAAGGTGGAATTGATTTTCATGCTGGGGGAAACTGCCAGAAAAACGATTAAACTGAGGGCCATGAGCACGGAGAAGGGTAGGAGGGGACAGTGGTCAGGGACAGCTACAGAGCACTGAAACACAAGAGGGAGCTCCGCATGCTGGTGTAAGGGAGTACACTGCCTGCCCCCAGCGTCAGCCAGGCTCCGTCCCTCTGGGGTCTTCTGCTTTAAATAATTTCAGTTCTCCCCCCCCCCCCCCCCCCGCCCCCAGTGCTTCTGAGTGACAGTGGGGCTGTTCCTGGCTGAGGTTTGCTGTTCCCAGTTCAGAAAGGCCCTGGGATTTCTGTACATTCACGCTTTCTGGGACCCACAGTGGCCTGACACTTGGCCAGGGACCTTTTTTTGAGGTGAGGTCTCCTTGTAGTGCCTTGCTGACCAGTCCAGCCTTGGTCTCATAGAGGTCTGTGCCTCTGCCTCTGCTTCCCAAGTGCTGGGATTAAAGGCTTGTACCACCATGCCTGGCGTATGGCCAGGTACTGTTGAGGAAAGTTTTTAAACTACTTCTACCAAAGAGAGGGCCTGTTGGCACTGCTTTGCACACATGGGACATGAGCCTGTGAGTGTGTGGGCGCCCTGGAGATAGGGAGACATACACAGACACACACAGACACACAGACACACACACACACCCCACCACACACTCTGCTTGGAGTTTGTGAAGACCCAGTCCTGAGTGCCACTGCAGGTCCCTCCTGTGCCCTATGATGTAGTAACTTTGTTAGAGCTTGTTCTGCACATTAGAGAGGGGGATGGATATGAGTCAATAGATTGTCTTGATTTGAGGAAGGAGCTCTGAGTGGCCACAGGTAGTTGATTGGCTGTTTCTTTTGGATTTGGCTTGTAGCTGCCAGCAGCATTAAGTGACCCCTGAGGCCCCAGAACCCTGCACAGTCCAGTCTGGTGGCTCTCTAGGCAAGGTCCCCCAGTCACTGAGGACAGCATCTCTGGGAACCCAGTTGAACGCTGTGTGTGTTTATGGACGGACACTCATGAGCCTAGCCCTCAGGAGGCCAGCATGGTATATAGTGAGACCCTGTCTTGGGCCCTACACTAGACCCCCAAATCAAAATTTAGAAACCAGAGTCCAGGTGGCTGGCAGTGAATATGAGAAATGTGATTGTCACAGCTAGATGCCACGGGTTCCTTGTGAGTAGGATATGGTTGCATTGCACAGGACATGTCCAGCGTGCGTCCTCCCAGTGGTCACCAGTGCTGGTCTGGTTGGTAGAGGAAGTGGCTTGAGCCCAGCTTTTGAGCTGTGGCACAGGGGTGGGCTTCCTGTGTGGCTGAATATCATGGAGGAACTGAGTCCCAGACCACGCAGTATGACAGTTTTATCTGTAAAAAGGCTCAGAGGCAGGTGGATCTTTGTGAGTCCAAGGCCAGCCTGGGCTACATGAGACCCTGTCTCAAATAAAACATTAAACAGTAGGGCCTGGAGTCAACTCAGAGGTACCAGGGTTCACACAGCGAAGCTGTTCAGAGACACAGAGTGACCTGTGTCTCAGGGCTGCCCTCTCTCAAAGCCACCCCACTTATCCTGTGGAGGTGGCTATGACCCACCTGGGTGGGGCATCACCAGAGCCCTCGTCCTTTGGCCAGCCCTAGGAGGACTGGGTGCTGCTCTCCTGACTTTCAGCTCTTGATTTTTAAGGCATATTTGGCCTTGCCAGGCTGTGCCCACACTAGAGCAGTGGTCAGGTAGACTTGGGAGTGCCAGGCCTGCCTGAATGGGACTTAAAGGAGAGATGTGTTTAAAGGGGGGCGAGGAGGTGTGTGCTTCCTTTTTCCAGGGGTGCTGTGGGATTGAGGGTATTGCAGTACAAAGCCAGGTGCAGGTGACTAGGATGTCAGCTTCTCTTTCCTCTCTAATTTGTAGGTTCATTTCAATCGTGATGGATCCTTGATTGTTTCTAGTAGCTATGATGGCCTCTGGTGAGTGAATCTTCATCTCATGAATAACTATCCAAGGCCTGTTCCTGTGCTGCTCTGGCTCTGGGGTTTGATGGAGCGCAGGCCCCTCTGGTTCAGGAATATTAACAGAGGCGTGGTGTGGAGTCCGGGGGGTGAAAAGTTACAAAAGGTGTTGGCGTGGCTGCAGGCGAGCTCTCCAAGGCAAAGTGAGGTCCTTGCAGACTCCTCAGCTATAGAGAGTGAGTGGCTAAGCCCTTGGGGTGAGTGCAGAGGGCTGATGGGAGCCCTTCAAGAATGCCCAGGTGTGGGCATGGTCTCATAAATCCTGGGAGCGAGGCAGTGCTGGGGATGTGGGCTCTGCAGTAGTAGTAAGTGGATGGCACTATAGAGCTGATACTGGAAGTGATTGGGTCCTTGCGAGAAGAGCATAGGTGTGGGTTTTTGCCTTTAACTCTGTGAGCCCGGCACAGAGGCAGCATGGGAATAAAGCACCATCGCTTTATTTTTTAAAAACTATTTTATTTAAAACTGGGCCTGGTGGTGCATGCCTTTAGTTAGTCCCAGCCCTCAGGAGGCAGGGGCAGGGGCAGGGACATCCCTGAGTTCAAGGCCAGCCTGGTCTACATAGTGAGCTCCAGGCTGGCTGGGACTAAAGGGAGACCCTGTCTTAAACAAACAAAAAAGCCGGGTGTGATGGCGCACGCCTTTGATCCTAGCACTTGGGAGGCAGAGGCAGGCGGATCTTTGTGAGTTCAAGGCCAGCCTGGTCTACAGAGTGAGTTCCAGGACAGCTGGGGATACAGGGAGTCCCTGTCTCAAACACCAAAAAAACCCCCCAAAAACAAACCAAAACCCAAAAAACTATTTTATTTTTGTTTATGTGTATGAGTGTATTGTATATGTGTAAGTACACCTGTGTTGTACAGTGTCCTCAGAGGTAAGAAGAGGGTATTGGATTTCCCCCCCGAGCTGGATAATTATTAGCACATGGCTGCTCTAACTGCTGAGCCATCTCTCCAGCACCCATGAGTGCTTAAACACAGAGCAGGGACTTAACAGAGCTGCTGTGCAGCGTTGTTTTCTACACACTTAAGTATTATATACTATAAACAAAATAAATTTAACAAAAATACTTCCTTTTTTTTTTCCCCCCCCTCGGGGACACAGACTTGATCAAAAAGACAATTCTTTAAAGATAAGCCCTTTAAAGCTTTTGTTTCAATCATGGCGACCTCATCAGGTAGGGTAGCCCCAAGGGGACCTCAGGTGGAAGCATATGTGAAACTTTCTACTCTGAATCCAGGCATGGGGGGATCTGTGAGGGCTGGATCAGCTGAGCTCCAGAGAGCCGGTCTGCAGCCACTACACAGAGAGGCCCGTCCTGGTGGGAGATGGACATCTGCGCTCTGGACTCCTGAGTGTGCCTGCCCGTGCCCAGGTGGTGGTGGCCATCTGGGGCTCTCGTCACTGGGGTTGCTACAGCACAAAGAAGCTCCCTGGGCCCTGTGCTGACCACCAGTTGCCAGAGTTAAAGCTGTAATCCACTCGGTTTGCCACGGAGGAAGGACACCAGATGGCAGAAGTGCTGGAGGGAGCCCTGGGCTCGCAGGAGCTCTCCACGCTGTCTAGGCATTCTGTCCTAGCACTGACTGCTGAGCGGCCGAGGTGCTAGCCAGTGGTCAGAGCTGGTGACACATGTGGACTCAGCTCTTAGAAGCCCTCCAGAAACGTAGTTTACAAAAGCAGGCAGCAGTAGGGAACTTGGAAAGTTACCAGGAGTGGAGTGAGCCAGAGATGGAGACGTCTCTGCGACGTGTTTGAGGTCGAGCGCTGATGCCAATGAGGTAAGGAGAAAGTAGAACCAAGCAGGATTGGCAGTTGAGGGAGGACTGGCCCACCCCAGCCATGCACTGCACCTGGCTAGCCCTTCCCCTCCATCCTTCCACCTCCTGAATGGATCCAGGAGGTGTGGCTGGAGGTGTGTTACCCTGGAGAGCTGGAAGAAGTGGCTGATGGTCTGAAAACTGTGGTCTCATAATTTTGTTTGAGACAGGGCCTTACCATGTAGTGAGTTCCTGACTGGCCTCTTCATTGAAGGCATGTACTACCATGTCTAATTCCCATGAATTTTACCTGAATTCAGTTCAGTAGCAAACTTGGAAGCTATTAAATTTTTCCAGACCTCGACCACTGGCCAGAACACCCTAGACATTTGGCAGACTGGGCCAGCAGCCCACTGAAAAAGGTGCTCACCTGACAGCATAAGCGGGAGGCAGGGAGTGGGGTGGTGGTATTTTAAAATTAATTTTATTTATTTTTAATTTTTTATTTTTTTAAATTAATTTTAAAGATAAGTTCTTTTTGTAGTCATGGCTGACCTGGAACTCTGTAGATGAGGCTGTCTTCAAAATTAACCAGATTTCCTGTTTCTGTCTCCCAAGTGCTGGGATTACACGTGTGCCACCAGATCTGGCTTTTTTTTTTGTCATTTTGAGACAGGGTTTTCCTTTAGTCCCAGCTACCCTGAGCTTGCGATGTAAACCAGGCTGGTCTTGAACTCAAAGAGATCCGCCTGCCTCTGCCTCCCAAGTGCTAGAATTAAAGGCATGTGCCACCACGCTGGGCTTTACTTTTTTTTTTTTAAGGATAGTGTCTCACATAGCACCCATTGAAATTGTGATGTTCCTGCCTCTGCCTCCCCAGTGCTGGGATTACAGGCGTGGGCTACCGTGCCTGGATTATTCAGTGCTGGATGATTCCTGTGACCTCGGCCAGCACTTGATCCAAGTTACCATATAACCCTTGATGTGTATAATGCTTGCCATACCCGCCTTTAGCTTGGGAAATGGAGTTGTCCTCAGCTAGTCACGGATCAGGGTCCAGCCCATGAGTCAGCCGCATAGCCCGGGATCTGTCCCCCAGGCTCTGCTGGCTAGGATGTGAGTACACAGCTGGCAGGGTTGAAGATGTTTGCCTTTCCTTGTTAGGAGTTACCAGGTAGATGGTGGGAAAAGATCTGTGTGTTGGTGACAAGTGCCAGGATGTTGAGGAATTCGTTTGACAGGAAGGCACAGCCAGCCAGAATGGGGCTACCTGCGCACAAGCCCTAGAGTCAGCGAAGGAATGCGTCATTGTGGTGGGCACCAGGCATCCTGAGCTTGTGAGCTGGAAGATAGTTGCATTTCAGCCTCTTAAGGGTTTTTTGTTTTTGTATAAAGTGAGTTTAAAATCCATAGAGGACCCAGCTTAGAGGCTCATGCCTGTCACCATAGCCCCTGAAGAGGCCAAGACAGGCAGGTTAGGAAAGGAAATAGGGCCTTAGAGAAGCATCTTTGGGTGAATGCTGAGAGGACTGGGGGGGGGGGCTGCCCCTTCATAGTGGAGAGACCAATACTTAGGCCGGCTTACCTCAGGGTAGTGGAAGCCTTGGGGCAGCCTTGGGCACTTAGACCCCACTGTGGGTCAGGAGGTGCTGAGACCCCAGTGTCGGGGGGCTCTACTATTTGGAGAGCTGTTGGGCACCTCACCCTGGGCAGTGATGAGTGGGACCCAGCCCAGTTGCAGGTGGAGTGCTGTGGGAGCACAGGGAGGTCACGCTGGGAACACGCACAATGAAGAGCCAACGTCCCCACTTTGGGTATCTGCCCAAGGATTGTGGGTGCTGACAGTAGGTGGTGTGGCAGCTTCTGTCTGGTGTGCGTACGTTAGCAAAGGTCACAGCAGCCATGGAGCTGGAACCAGGAAGTCGCGCAGAGCCGACATTTTCATGATTCAGCCCTGCTGGGGAGTGCACGGAGAGCAGTTGCCCAGCCGTGCTACCGGTTGGTGGCCCTCACACATGTGGAGGGGGTGGGGGACAGATCTCCTTAGTGCCGGCTGGGAGACCGTCTGGAACAGGTGAAGCCGCTCCTGTCCGCAGGGGCAGCGCTGTCTGTCTTAAATGACAGCACAGCGTGAAGTGAGCCTGTGGGATCAGCTTTCTCATGTTGTTGATCTTGCTTGACAGCCGCATCTGGGACACCGCCTCAGGCCAGTGTCTGAAAACGCTCATCGGTGAGTGCTCTGCTCCGCTCCGCTCCGCTCCGCTCGCTCTGCTCTGGGTCCTGGAGCTTCCATCTAGTTCACCTTCCCTCTGTCCTGCGCCTGCTCCCTCCGCAGCCTCCTGTTCACGCTGCTCTTCCCGACTAGCAGTGCCATTCCTGAAACCTCTCATGCTAGTGCGAGGCCCTTGGCCCTGCCGTCTGCACGGTGTGCTGAAGGCTGCCTTGCTCTTGGCCCTCCGGGGCCGGGCGCCCTCCCCTCTACCTGTGCTCGGCAGCTCCAGCTGGTGTTGGGAAGGCATGCCTGCATGCTGGGTGCTGCCAGGTAGACAGAATACCTGGAGTGGTGGACAAGGACAGACATGAGCACTCGTGGAGAATGAGAGGGGAGCAGTTCTGACCTGGTCTGCATGGGTGGGGTGGCGCTGGGGCCTGCATAGTGGGGGTGGAGGGATTAGCTGGCTACTCTGAAGGGTTAGCTCTGTCTGAGAGAAAAAGGACTGGGCAGGTCTCCGGCTTCCCTGCCTGTCCAGCCGGGAGAGGGGCCCAGGTCCACCTGGGAAGGTTCCCTCCCTTTGCTGTCAGGGGAACCAGTGTGCCAGGCTGTGAGGATGGAATGCCGATATGGACAGGTAGACAGAAACTCGTTATTAGTTGTAGGCCAGCCAGCCACGCCCATGATAGGGGCAGGGTACTTTTCCTGGCACCTCTGGCCTGCAGATTGCATGTGCGTTCTTGTATTTGTCCACACAGTTTCCGTCTCTCAGGGACATGTTCAGATTGGATAGAGTCCTCTCCCCTTCACCGCTCCCTGTGAAGGCCTCTTGAACAGCACTGTTACTCAGGCTTCATGAGTCTGGGATGCATCCCACGAACACTAGCCTTCCTACCCACAGGATGCTCACCGATGTCAGGCATTGGGTCCTTCTTCCCAGGTTCCATGTCTCCCCCACCAACCCCGGCACTTGGAAAGCAGAGGTGGGAGGAACTCTGGAGTTCTAGGCCAGTCTGGTCTGCATAGTGAGTTCCAGGCTAACCAGGGCTGTGTAGTGAGACTATCTCCAAAAAAAAAAAAAAAAATTGATTTTGTTGTTTTTCTTGTGTGCCTGTATAAGCCCCGTGTGTGTGTGTGTGTGTGTGTGTGTGTGTGTGTGTGTGTGTGTGTGTGAGCCCAGGCACACAGGAGCCTACGGAGACCAGAAGAGGGCGTTGGCTCTCCCTCCCAGTTGAGTTGCAGGTGGTTGTGACCCACATGTGGGTGCTGGGAACCAAATCCAGGTCCTCTGCAAGAGCAGTGTGTGCTCGTAACCACTGAGCCATCTTTCTAGAAACAACCCCTCAGGTTGTTTTTGAACTTTTTTTGGTGGTGGGATTTATGTGATCACAGGCTCTTGTGTGCCATGTGTACATGTGGAGGTCTGAGGTCAAATCTGGGGAGTCGGCTCTTTCCTTCCACTGAGGATTCTGGGTATTGAACTCTGGTTGTCAGGTTAGCCCACCAAGTGCTTTAACCAACCCAGCCATCTTAGCAGCCCTGGGTTTTGAAACTTTATAGAATGTTTTGTTTTACAATATTTTCCATCTGTGATAGAGAACTAGATGCAGGGTTGTTTTATTTTTTTTTATTTATTTATTTATTTATTTATTTATTTATTTATTTATTTTTGGCTTTTTTTCGAGACAGGGTCTCCCTGTAGCCCCAGCTGTCCTGGAACTCACTCTGTAGATCAGGCTGGCCTTGAACTCACAAAGATCCACCTGCCTCTGCCTTCCGAGTGCTAGGATTAAAGGTGTGTGCCACTACGCCTGGCTCTGCAGGGCTGTTTTTTAAATCCAGCCAGGCTTAAACCAAGGGGCTGAAGGGTGTAGGCCAAGGGAAGCAGGCCCAGTTCTGGACCTCGTTCTCCTCCCTGGGTCTCCTGTGGTGTAGGAATGAAGGTTCTTATAAGGGCTTGCCCAGCACAGGACCTGGGTAAGAGGCAGCAGGCGGTGTTCCATGTCTGGTGAACATGGCCTCATGTGGTCTCAGCTGGTCTTCTGTCTCATGTACCTTTCAGTGTGTGTGACCAGCCCCAGGGAACGGAACCCCCCGCGAACCCCCAGTGGTAACGCGCGTCAGGACACACGGCCTGCACATGTGCACCTTAGGGCCTGGTGGACTTGGGAGCCAGGGCCTTGGCTACCCAGCCAGGTCCACCTAGGACACACCCTCCTCACCCAGGAGAGGGGAGGACCCCACAGACCTGCTGTGAGGGCTATGGAATCATTGCCCCAGAAACCGGCTTTTATGCCCATGATTGCTGGGCTGCAGAATGAGAAGCTGTCTGTCTGCAGGGTTGTCCTTGGCCAGGCAGCTTTCTCCAGGCCAGCAGCTGCTCGGCTCTGCTGGGAGCTCAGGCCTCCTTCACTTTGGAGCTGGTTGGTGGTGGCTGAGATCACAGTGACTTACTTAGGCCCTTTGTTCTTAAGAGTCCTGGTAGGGCCTTGGGGTGGAGGCTTGAGCACAAGGGAAGATTGCATGTCCAGGACAGGTGGCAGGAGGTGCTGTGGGAGGCTTGTTGGGGCCCTGGAGGACAGTGGTTGGTGGCACTGGTGGCAAGGACCTCACACAGGTGTCCTGCATGGGTAATGGGGAGCTGTCCTCCTCTCTACTCTGCCAAGGGTCAGCCTATGCCTGTTCTCTGTAGACGATGACAACCCTCCAGTGTCCTTTGTGAAGTTCTCTCCAAATGGCAAATACATCCTGGCGGCCACCTTGGACAAGTGAGTGCTTTGACCCTTGAGGGGTCAGTGTGTAACCTCCATGGCGTTTGGGGGTCCAGCTGCCCCTGTAGCCCACTTAGAGGCGTTTGCCCCTTGTGTATGGTCCAGATCTCTGTGGGGTTCATCTCTGGACTGAGCTGAAGAGGCAGCTTGAGTAACCAGCAGAACAGGCCAAAGCTTTCTTACATTGAATGGGTGGCCTTTAAGCCTCTTTCTGGTCTGACCTTTGAGCACCTTGATTTTTTTGTGGTGTTTGCTTATAGTGCTTAGGAGCCAGACCCCAGCCCCAAGCATCTTGATTTGATCAGAACTAGAAGCAGAGTCTCATGCCAGGTGTTTGCCCTCCTAGGTGGTCGTTTAAGGTGGCCTCTACATACACTTTGTGTGGTCCTTGGGGGAGCCTGGCATGGTTCTAGCTTAGTTGGCATTCTCCTGGTCAGCCTGCCACTTCCCCTGTGGTTGACATGGCCTGGAATAAGCATAGGGCACTTGTGATGAAATCTGCCCGGCTGCTTCTGGAAACCCGCATGACTGGAAATATTCTTGAGGCTGACACTGACTTGGGAAGGCAGTAGCCAGCAGCTTCGTTTTTCAGCCAGTTTTTGAACTAGTGCTTGGGGTCCTTGTGTTGGTTGTCACACTCAGGGAGTGGCTGGACCTGACGACTCTCCCCCTGTGCTCATGGTATCAGAGAAGGGGGAATGTGGCGGGCGATGGGTGGCCCTCACTTGCACCCTTGTCTTTCAGCACGCTGAAGCTCTGGGACTACAGCAAGGGGAAGGTGAGCTCCAGGCGCGGCTGGTGTGGCCTGTTGTGTGCTGTCCCCAGGTGACACGTTGGGGGTGACATTGCAGACCCAGGAGCCGAAGCAGGAGGGGACTCGGAGGCATCTTCTTTGCTAAGCTGGTTTGGTGCAAGTCTCTTAAAGACATGGGTTTTGTGGATGACCAGTCTGCAAGCTGAAGCTTGATCTGTGGCCTTTGCCCTTGTATGTGCCTAGAATATTTTTAGAATAAGTTTCAGGCAGTGGTCACAAGTCTGAGGCCAGAACTTGGAATTCTCTGGAATGAAGAGAAGTGCAGGTGCTGATGCCCACACTTCCCTTTCAGTGCCTGAAGACTTACACTGGTCACAAGAATGAGAAGTATTGCATATTTGCCAATTTCTCCGTGACTGGTGGGAAGGTGAGTCCCAGTGCTGTGGTCCTGCCACAGGTGGCTATCTTTATGAAGCTTGTCTATGCCCACCTGGCTAGAAGTGTGATGTATTGCACATAGATTCATGGGAGGGTCTACAAGTAAGTAGGTGGAGGTGACTTTGGGTAGAAACAGACCTTCCCAGGGGTGGCATGGAAGGTGCTTGGCTTGTCCCTGAGTTGGCTCAGGAGGTCAGAAAGGTTGCAGGCAGGAAAAGTCTAATAATAATCCTTGGCAGGAAGATTTTATAATACTTGAGCTCAGCAAGTATCAGGGTGGCTCAGGTGGGTGGGGATGGGCTGTGAGGTGGCCAGGAAGTCTGCCTGTTGCTTCACTCACCTGATGTCTTCACCTCTCCTTGTTGGCCGCCTGCTACTGCAATGCAGTGGATTGTGTCTGGCTCTGAAGATAATCTGGTATACATCTGGAACCTGCAGACCAAGGAGATTGTGCAGAAACTGCAGGGACACACAGGTGGGCAGTCATCCGGGGCTGGGTCACAGGGCGTGGATTTGCCCAGGGAGGACCCCTGACGTGGGTGGCTGTTTCTGGGCTTTGGGGCACACAGGTGGGTGCTGCTCTTCTGCTCCGCCTGGTGGCTGAGGGAAGTACTGTCAGGCTGGGCTCTGCACTTCCCCAGCCCAGCAGGCCTGAGAGAGGGTGTGTAGCCAACTTGGAGGCTGCCACCAAGTGCTCTCTTCTGAGGTCCTGGAGCTGGTTAGTGGTGGGTGTTTACCCTCAGACCCAGGGCTCTGGGAGTCTAGCTTGTGCTCCCTGTTGGCCATACGTGTGGACTATCTAGCCCAGAGGGTGACCCAGAGGTATTTCTTGGGGCCTTCAGCCTGTCAGGGACACTGGTTTTCTGTGCCTAGGCAGAGCTCAGCCTTGTGCTTGCTTGTCTAGCACCTGACTCAGAGCCCCTTGTGCCCCTTCACCCTAGCTGTTCTGCCCTTTCACTTGTGGTCTTAAGGAGCCGGGATGTCCTGTGGCCCCTTAGAACCCTACCCTGTGGAGTGCTCTTCTCTCTGATGGAGGAGCTGCCCCCAGCTGGGAGTGGGCTTTTGTTCTTTCCCAGCAGCTGGGGTGGCTAGTTTAGACACCTGGGGAACAGAGTGGTGGACAGTGGACAGTGCCACCTACATGCCCCCTTAAGTGCCAGGGTGTGGCTGTCCTTGCTGGGACAGAGCAGCCCCATGAAGGTTGGCTTGGTGGGGAGAGGCAGTAGGGATGCGCGGCCCTGTGAGGTGAGGAGGGGGTGTGGGCAGGAGCTGGGGACCCAGCAGACCTAGGCTTCGTGCTGCTTGTTCTGTGCCCAGCATTTCTGAGCACTTGTCCCTGAACCCCCTGAGGTCGGTGGTCAGGACTGTGGCACACCTTGGCAGCAGGACAGGCTGCCACTGTGGCTCAGTCAAGGGTGCCCCGACTACTGCCTTTGTTTCCAGATGTGGTAATTTCCACGGCCTGCCACCCGACAGAGAACATCATCGCCTCGGCAGCATTAGAGAACGACAAGACCATCAAGCTGTGGAAAAGCGACTGCTGAGTCCTGGCCAGACTGGAGACAGCTGCCCAGACTGGCAAGGAACGTGTGGGGGAGGGGCTGGGCCAGGTCAGGGTAGACGGGCCTGGTGCCCCTCCCCTCCGAAGACGGTGGCTGAGGGGAGTGCACACTACCAAGGCTCATGGCCATCCTGATGTTTCTTGCCAATTCTGGTCCCGCCCAGGGGACTTCCTGGTCTGTTCTGTGCTCAGAGGCCACACAAATTTTTACCTTTTTATTCCAAAAGAGTTGAACTCATCGGGGTTGTGTTTTCCCAGTAATCGCGTTGCGTGTCCTTTGATACGGCCCGGGGTAAGCACTGGGACAGACCCTGCCCAGCCTGGCGCCTGCAGCCCAGCTCCCTCGGGGATTTTCCCACCAGGTCTGTCTGTTAACGTTCCCTGCCCGTGGTAGTTCCCAGGACTTTCTGGAAAACAGAAAGGTTGTAAGTTGTGTTGGTGTCCGGTCCCTTTGTGTTTCTGGAGTTGACAGTCAGCAGTGGCGGTGGCACAGTGCCCTGCCTCTCTGGCTTTGCTCAGCAAGCTGCACACTGTAATAAAAGGTGGGATTTTGCACCTGCTCTGGCCTGAGTTCTGATCTGAGCTTGTCTCCACCTGGCTCTTAGGAGGTTTCCCAGGGCAGGGACTGAAAGGATCTCTGCAAACATGGGTCCCCCTGTGCCTCTTCTTTCTCTCTGGATGGGTGCTGTGGGCACCGTGTGACAGGAAGGACGTTCTCAGTTGGAAAGGAGTAGAAGGGAGCTGTTCAGACAGCCATCAAGTGGGGAGGGTCTGCTGGTCCATTCCATGTTGGACTCAGGGTGACCTCTGCGGTGGGAGGGGCCGTTTGGTCTCTCTGGACCCATCTTTGTGGGCTAGGGTTTGCTCCAGCCTCTCCTCACTCCTGCTCCAGCCAGGCCCTCTGCTCTCCTGGCCTCTGGGGGACTGGGGCTGGGGAGAGGTGGACGGAACCTCTGCAGTTTCATGACTGCGGCCTGAATGCATCCAGGAGCAGAGCAGAGCGCAGAGCCGCTTCCCTGCTCTGTCCAGAAGGGGGGGTGAGGCCGCTGGGCACAGAGGTGGCTGTGGGATGGGGGAAGTGCTCTTGTCCTCTGGGTGTCCCCACCATGGCAGCCTATGGTGGGGCCAGTTGCTGTGTATGAAGCCAGGGCACCTCTGTCTGCAGCTGTTCTGGACTTGGGCCATGCAGCTCCGCCTGTGCTGAGGCCCAGTGCCCACACTGACCTGTTGGGCCTGTCTCTAACCCATGGGCCTTCCAGTGACTGTTCCCCAGCGTGGGAAGAATCCTGAAAGGTTGGGGAAGTGTCCTGCACTCCCATCTCTGGGAACGGTCTGCACATGGCTGTCTGGTTGAAGAAGCTACCTGAGGCGCGGCGGCTTGTCTGTTGGGTAGATGCACCCTGGCTTGGGTCAGTGCCAGGGACATGTCTTGGAAGTGTTGCATGGGGTTTCTGGAAGGTGTTCAGGTCCCTGCTGCGGCCTGGTGTGCGGCCCCTCCTGAAGGACGGGGCTTGCTGGCCATGCTGAGCACAGTATCCCCAGGTATAGTTTATTTTTTCTACAGTTGAACTCTGTTGTAGATTTATGTAAAAATACTTCTCTTTTGAAAATAAAGATTTTCACGTCTTGTAATTTTGACTCATAAGAATTTTTTTTAAGGTGTTCTTTTTACCGTGTGCATGACTGTGTGTGTGTGTGTGTGTGTGTGTGTGTGTGTGTGTGTGTGTGTGTGTGTATGAAGGTCAAAAGAAAAACTGGGGGCTGGAGAGATGGCTCTGCTCTTGTAGAGGACCCGGGTTTGATTCCCAGCACCCACGTGGTGGCTGAGAACAATCTTTAACTCCAGTTCCAGGGGGATCCGGTGCCCTCTTCTGACATCTGCAGCCTTGCATGACACGGGTGCACCAACCTACATGCAGACAGTACATTCAAACACATAAGAAATAAAAAAATGAAAAAACAAAACTGGTTCTCTACCTGCACTCTTCCATGGGGGTCCTGGCACTCTGGAAGATTTGAGAGATCAAGGCCAGCCTGGGATACATAGTGAGGCCTGATCTCAAATCTCCAATTTTTTTTTTCTTTTAGTAGTGCAGCTATACTTTTCTTTTTGCCGATGGGTGTGGATGAAGAGGCTAGGAGCAACCACAGGGGTCTTGTCTGACGGCTCTCAGCCTCTCAATTTGGTTAGTGGTTTTTACCCACTGAGCCATTTCTACAGCCCTCAAAGTTGCTTTTTTTTTTGATAAAGGATTTTTCGAAAATCTTAGTGCGGTGCCACAGGCTGGACACAAACTGCTGCCGCTGTTTTTGGTGCACATGAGCTGTTGTCCTCTGACTTCCTGGGTAGACATGAGTAGATGTCGACTCACCCCAGATACAAGACGAGTAGCCTGCCAAAGGAACGTCTGCCCAGTCCAGCTCGGTGAGCCCAGTGAGTTCATTTGGGCATCACTAGCCTGAGTGACCATAGAGAAGCTGCAGCCCTGAGGGCCCCCGGGACCAGGAGTCACCCAACAGGTCGGAGTCTCCCTTCCCAGCAGTTCTCTGTGTAAGCTTGGGAAAGGCTTTGTGAATCCTGAGTTCAGCTCCCTGGGGCTGGTAAAGTTTCCTTTATTTCCTGAGTCTCATGAGCTTCCCTCCAAGAGGGAATGTTGCAGTTCAGAGGACACTGCTGCGAACACAGCCTGTTTCATTTGAGGAGGGCTGTGGGTTTTGCTTGGTTCCAGGGGTGTCATTTGCAGCCACCAAATTTGGTTTTGAGTGCCAGCCTTCCAGACAGGGCCGCCTTTTGATTTTTCCCAGCAGGTGCTGTGGGAGAAGGCCAAGTTTCCTACTTAAGGTTGGGGGTGGGGAGGCCACTATCCTGGTCACTTTCCCTCATGGGTGGGCCAGTGTTCCCAGGGTGTTTGTACAGACACTGAGTTAGGACAGGATTGAAAGTTCAAGTTCTGGGGCTGGGAAAATGGCTCAGCGGTTAAGAGCACTGACTGCTCTTGCAGAGTACCAGGGTTCCAGCACCCACATGGCTAAGAGCTGTCTTGGGCTGGGACCACGCCTTTAATCCCAGCACTCAGGAAGCAGAGGCAGGCAGATCTCTGTGAGTTGAAGACCAGCCTGGTCTACATAGAGCTCCGGGCCATTTGGGAATAAAGGGAGATCCTGTCTCAAAAAGACAAAACAAACAAACAAAAAACCCCAAAAAACCACAACAAAAAACTGCTGTGCTGCAGAGCAAGTTCAAGGTCAGTCTGGAAAAAACGAGAGAACCTGTCTCAAAAAATAAAAAGAGGGCTGGGTTCACAGATCAGTAGTAGAGCTCTTACCTCTGTGTGGCCTGGGCTCACAGATCAGTAGTAGAGCTCTTACCTCTGTGAGGCCTGGGTTCACAGATCAGTAGTAGAGCTCTGACCTCTGTGAGGCCTGGGTTCACAGATCAGTAGTAGAGCTCTGACCTCTGTGAGGCCTGGGTTCACAGATCAGTAGTAGAGCTCTGACCTCTGTGAGGCCTGGGTTCACAGATCAGTAGTAGAGCTCTGACCTCTGTGAGGCCTGGGTTCACAGATCAGTAGTAGAGCTCTGACCTCTGTGAGGCCTGGGTTCACAGATCAGTAGTAGAGCTCTGACCTCTGTGAGGCCTGGGTTCACAGATCAGTAGTAGAGCTCTGACCTCTGTGAGGCCTGGGTTCACAGATCAGAAGTAGAGCTCTTACCTCTGTGAGGCCTGGGCTCACAGATTAGTAGTAGAGCTCTGACCTCTGTGAGGCCTGGGTTCACAGATCAGTAGTAGAGCTCTTACCTCTGTGTGTGGCCTGGGTTCACAGATCAGTAGTAGAGCTCTGACCTCTGTGAGGCCTGGGTTCACAGATCAGTAGTAGAGCTCTTACCTCTGTGAGGACGTGGTTTTCATCCCCACTAAGAAAACAACCCATAAACTATTAGAAATGGGAAGGTGGCACATGTCACCCCTGCACTTGGGAGCTGGAGGCAGTGGACAGGAGTTCAGGGTCGTCCTGGGCTATGTGTGACCCTGCAAATAAAACAAGTGTGTGATCCAGAAGGCTTCACACAGGATGCTCCACCGGCCTGCAGGTCTCCCTCATTAAGTGTCACATTTCTTTCCTCAGTATCTGAGTGCAGTGTTGCTTAGGGCTGATTCAGATGCACCATGCCTAGAAAACATTTTCACTACAGAGGAACTAAGTAAGAATGTGATTCAGACCTTTGACCTGTCTTAATATTTTAAAGTTTTGTGCCTGTATGTACACACATTTGCACACTTGTTACATGAGCACAGGCCGGTACAGATTACCTGTAGTCCAGCCACACCCTGGCATAGATGTCCGCACACAGATGATGTGCACTGCCGCACACTACATGGATTTGTTTCTTGGCACCAGTCAAGGGTTTAAGCTAAAAATCCTTCCATGTTCACGTTTAAGGAAGCCAGCCTGGCCAGCACCTCTCAGCGCGACCGGCCCAGAGCCTATGCAGGAAGTGTTTGGGCCAGTCCTGTCAGACAAGGTTGTTGGCCCCGAGGATCCAGGTCACAGTGCGAGCTACCTTAGGGTCGGCTGAATTCACTACTGAGGAAGGTCAGGTACTGTGGGCCCCAGAGCTCCACAGGGCTACTATACCTGCTGTGGAGCTGGGCAGGTCCAGGCCTTGGGAGCAGACTGTTAGCACCTACTGCCAGCCTGCCTGGTGAAGAAGCAGCCCAGGCCCTCACAGTAAAGCCTCTTCCATGCAAAGCGGTCACTTGGCACAGGTGTCAGAGCCCCAAGGCTGGCCCCTGGAGTTGGGTGGCAGAGATCCCAAGCAGGCCAAAGGCTCAGACCACAGGGTTTCCTGCCCAGTAGAGTTGCAAATAACAAAGGACTCAAGGCCTGGTGTCTTACAACAGCCAGAGCTTGGAGGACTGGAAGATACACCGCGCGGTGTACTCCTAGGTCCTTACCTATCCTGGGGACACTGGAAGAATTTAAAATAAAGACAAAGCGGGGCGTGGAGGTGCACACCTCTAATCCCAGCACTAGGGAGGCAGAGGCAGACGGATCTTTGAGTTTAAGGCCAGCCTGGTCTACATAGAGTTCCAGACCACCTAGGGCTACCACCTGGAAGACCCTGCCTCAAAAAGGGAGGAAAAAAAAAAAACAGTGGTTAGATGCCACGAAGTAGGTGGCAATGCCTTAACCGTATGCGTGTTGTTAGGCCCAAGGGCCTCTTCCATCCTTGTCAAGGGGAGTGCTAACCTTCTCTCCTTTCATACAACACAACCACGGCATGTTCACGGCGCCTATTTATAGACAAGTATTTTCGCCACATTTCAATGACGGCGACTTTCAGTTGGTCATCCACAGACACAAACTGATAGAGAATGTGAGGTACGATCATCCATACACGATTGATTGTCCATATGAACGCTTTTATTCCCTGAAGGAACGCATTTCTCTCTCGCTCTCTCGCCCGTGCTTTAATTAATTCATAAAACAAGCCAATCAGAGCTGACGGGAACAACGGAAGTCCTGGAGCTCATCAGAGAAACAGATTCCCCCGGAAACAAAACAGGACGGACGAGCACTTCCTATGTGACAGCTCGCGGTCCGCAGGAAGGGGAACGGAAGCGCCTACGGAAGCGGAAATGGAAGTGGCGGGTAACGAATCAGGGCGAGCGTCGGACTTCCGGGTGCTTCTGGACTCGGCTTCGCGGACTGAGGCTACAGGAAGCTGCGCTCGGTGTCTGCGCATGCTCGGCCGACCACTCAGGTCGCGAATGCGCTGCTCCTGTCGAGGCCTCGTGGCCCGCCTTCGGCCGGGCTTCTCGGGTTCCGGTTTCCTGGGTCCGAAGCTGTAGTGTCCCCATTGCGTCACGTCCCGGCCCCTGCCCTTGGGCCGACGTCCTTAACCGACTCCTTTCTAGATAAAAACCCAGCGAGCCAGATTAGCCCACGCGTACACGAGTGTGTCCAAGCATGCACATTTCCACCTGTGCCTCTGCGCACGTATGCGCACATTGCGCACGAACAGCGGACGATCCTGTGGCGTGGATCTGTGCTTATTTCTCCTGTGTGTGTTTTCAGGTGGACAAGTGAGCCGGGCACGGTGGATCGGGTGCATGCCTATAATCTCAGGATTTGGGAGGTGCGGATTGAGTTCTAGGCTAGGCCCGCCTGGTCCACATGGAGGAGCTGAGTCTCGAAACCAAACTCACAGTGGGGGCTGTGCTTGCAGAAGACAAGTTCGAGTCCCATGGCCGCTAACAGCCCTTTGTAACTCCAGTTCCAGTTCTGACCTCTGCTGGCATTGCACGCTGGGTGCATTAACACACATGCAGGCAATACATACACGCAAAAACAATAATTAAAATATTTAAGAAAAAACACATAGGACCTAATTTGTCTTTTTTTTTTTTTTTTTATTTTTTTGAGACAGGGTCTCCCTATAGCCCCAGCTGGCCTGGAACTCATTCTGTAGACCAGGCTGGCCTTGAACTCACAGAGCTCCTCCTGCCTCTGCCTCCCAATTGCTGGGATTAACGGGGCGCGTCATGCTCCCCTTGAGTCAAGGTTTTTACTGAGAATAAACCTATTGATTGGACACAGATGGGAAAGTGATCAAAGGTGTAAAGAAGACCCAGTGACCCTGCAGATTGCGAGAGTGTGTGTGTGAAAGCAGCATGGCCCAGTGTGGAGCCAGGGCCGTAGAGTCAGCATTCTGGAGGTGGGAGCTGACCCTGAGCCACCTGGGACCAGAGCCTGAGAGTCTGGGAGGAAGGGGCTGTGACTCCACAGGAGCATCAGACTAGGCTTCTGAAGTTTCCTTCCTTTCTTCTTTCCTTCCTTCTTTCCTTCCTTTCTTTCCTTCCTTCCTTCCTTTGTCCCTCCCTCCCTCCCTCCCTCCCTCCCTCCTTTTCCTCTCTCCTTTTTTTCTTTCTTTCTTTTTTTTTTTTTTTTTTTTGGTCTTTTTTTGAGACAGGTTCTCCCTGTAGTCCCAGCTGTCCTGGAACTCACTCTGTAGACCAGACTGGCCTTGAACTCACAAAGATCCGCCTGCCTCTGCCTCCCAAGTGCTAAGATTAAAGGCGTGCACCACCACGCCAGGCTCCTCTCTCTTTTTTTAAACATTTAATTTTTGTGTGTGCACCATGCAGGTCATAGGATCACTTTTCATTAGCAGTTCTCCCATGTGGGGCCCAGGGCTTAAACTAGGCCACCAGGCTTGCCAGCAGGGCCCTTTACCCCATTAGCCATCTTGCTAGTAGGCTACCTGGGCCTATTAAGCTTGCAGGTGAATCAGAACAGGTGTGGCTTGTTAAAGGCAGCCTCCATGGGGCTCAACGATTAAGAGTGCTGACTGCTCTTTCAGAGGACCTGGGTTCGATCCCCAGCACCCACATGGCAGCTAAGACCGTCTTTAACACCAGTTCCAGAGGAATCTGACGCCCTCTTCTGACCTCCACAGCATTGCAGGACATTGGTGCACCAACCTACATGCAGACAGTACACTCATACACATAAAAAAATAAAAATAAAAAATAAAGGCAGCCTTCTGCTGGTTATTCTGAATCTTCTACCTCATTCAGGCCCAGGGATCCTCATTCATGAAGCCAGTATTTATTTTTGTCTTTTTGAGACAGGGTCTCCCTTTAGTCCCAGCTGGCCTGGAGCTCACTATATAGACCAGGCTGGCCTTGAACTCACAGAGATCCACCTGCCTCTGCCTCCCTAGTGCTGGGATGAAAGGCGTGTGCCACCACGCCCAGCATGAAGCCAGTATTTTCCATGCTCGTGTGCTGTCTTTTTTTCGGTGAAGGTAGAAGCCTGCCACCTCATTTGGGGACTTAGCTCTAGTGACTCACATTAAGGAAAGATGGCCAGAGGGGCTTCACAGGTTCAGGACCAGGCTGGGGTGGGCCAGAGGAAGAGCTGGTTTATTCCTTGTGCTTTGAGTCTGGACAGCACAATTAGAGTGATCACCTCTGGACCAATGGCTGTCCTTAAAGGTTCTTGACTGCATCAGGAACTGCATGTGGAGAAAGCCCTAGAAGCAGGAAAAGTTCAGGTCACATCACTGAGCAGAAACTGAGGTGAGGGTAGGGAGAAATTGCCTTAGGGGACCCCGGAACCTTCCAGATTGTCACTAGAGTGGTTGGGATGGAGCCAGGTATTGGGAATGGGGAGGCGTGGTATGGGGTGCCTTCAACCCGTGGGGCTGTCGGAGGCCTGAGTTCACCTTTCGTGTATGTATGGTACAGTTGCTAAATGGAATACAATACACACACACACACACACACACAGCTAAACTGGAATGTCATATAAACAAAGAATGCTTTGTAAGTATATGTCCTAAATATTCCATGAAAACTTAACTCTACCTGAGATTCACATTTACTTGAGTGTCATATATTTTTTGGTGTTAAGTTTGGCAATATTAGTAACAGTCAGGGCACTTTGGTCATTTGCCCATGAAGCAACATTTCTTGACAGCTGGTGACCTGTAACCTTGTCTTTGAGATTTCCACGACTTAGGGGAATAATACTGAGAAATGCCCAAGTTACATACAGTTGTAGGACTCACTTGTGTGGCTGCTTCCTCCAGGCTGGACAGCACCATCGCCATTTTGAAGAAGAGCAGCTGTGGCGAAATTCAAGAGACCCTCTCAAGGGGCTGGAGTGATGGCTCCGTGGTTAAGAGCACTGGCTGCTCTTGCAGAGGATCCAGGTTCTATTCCCAGAACCCTCAGGGTGGCTAACAACTCTCTGTAACTCCAGTTCCAGGAGAATCTGACACCCTCTTCCAACCTTTTGCATTGCATGACATGGGTGCACTTACAGACATGCAGACAATACACTCATACACATAAAATAGAAAGAATAAATAAGCCAGACATGGTGGCGCATGCCTTTAATCCCAGCACTTGAGAAGCAGGGATAGGTGGACACTGTGAGTTCAAGGCCAGCCTGGTCTACAGAGCGAGTTGCAGGCCTACTGGGATACAGGGAGACCCTGTCTCAAAAAGACGAAAATAAAATAAAAATAAACAAGAGACCCTCTAAAGACTGGACCTACTAGTATTTCTTCATGGGCATTCTCATGAGACCCTCACAAAACCCAGCCCCTCCATACCCTCCCTGTGACATAAGAAGTGCGCCATTGTCTGAGTTAGGACTCCTGAGTGTTTTGTGGGTTGTTCTTGCTGAGATGAGACTTCTGATGACACAGCTGTATGAGAGTCACCTATGCTCCTGTAAGGAACCCCAGTAAACTCACTGGTTCACCAAAATATGACTTGGATGGTATCCTAGTTTTGTTTCTGTTGCTGTGCTAACACACTCTGACTTAGGGGCAGAAAGGTCTATTTCAGCTTCCAAGTCATGGTCCATCACTGGGAGAGGTCGAGGCAGAACTCAGCAGCTAGACACAGCACATCCACAAAGGGAGAGAAATGGATCACCCATGCCACTGGCTCACTTGCTCAGATAGCATTGTTCATTCTGATACAATTCAGGTCTGTGTCTCCTCTCACCCCCTGCTTAGGGAATGGTTCCACCCACAATGGGCTGTGTCTTCTTGCATCAATCCCACAGGGAGTGCCCACAGGCCAACCTGACCTACACAATTTCTCAATGGAGACTCCCCCGCCCCCCAGGTGATTCCAGGCTGTGGCAAGGTGACATTTTAAACTGGCCAGCACAGATAGAATGGAACCTTTTCTTTGGCCCATCAGTACCTTCTCTATCTGGGGTGAATAGAACTTCCTTTACATCTCCTCAGGAGATGGGGTATCTGAACAGGCAATGATGGAGTTGGGCTAGGGCAACATCTGTCTGTTAGATCTGGGCTTCCCAGAATTCCAAGGGACACGCAGATGTCCACTTCCTCCAGAGGCTGTCAATCTTCTGACCTCTTCTCTGTACCTGAGGTTCTGCCCCATGGCTATAAATGGGTGGGCCCCAGTCACCATGTGCTACTCTACCATGTGCCAACAGGTAGCCTGCCCTGGCAATCGAAGTAAATCATGTTCCTGGAGTGGCTTAAGTCTCACGTGTTTGTCTTTTATCGGGGGATTGCACCATTGCACTGTCCTGTATGCAGTTGTCTGGCTCCAGACACCCAGTTGTGCTTTGTGAAGCAAGACCTGTAACTTATGCTGGGCTATCTGTCCAGAAGGAGAGTCAGGTAGAGACTCCACAGAGGAGACCATGTGGCCATCTTCCTCTCTGTGGTATGGGGTGGTCCACCGTGCGGGTAGGTATAGGGATGGATGTTAGGTAAAAGGTTGAGATGTTGATGCCGGCTTGCTGTTGCTTATGGCTGATGGACAGGTATGAGGGAAAGAGAATACAACTTAGAGCTGAGCTAAAGAACCCTCCTGAGATCCCAAAACGTGGGACTCCTGGGGAGAACTGAGGAATAAGAAGGGAGAGGGTGAGGTGGAAAAGGTAGTCAGGGAATTGAGCATGAGAGAGGTGGTGTGTGGTGCCCACTTCCACAGGCCAGATGGTGCTGTGTTGTTTAAACAGCTGAGGAGGGAGAGGCTTCGGCAGGAACGTCGGTGCTGCGTTAGGATTTGGTGGCTTTGCTGAGTGCCACGGCAGTCATGAACTTTTTAAAAAATTCACTTTTATTTTATGTGTATGAGTGTTTTATTCAAATGTACGTTAAATGTACTTATTTTGTACAAAGCCTGCAGAGGTCTGCAGAGGGCGTCAGATCCCCTAGAATTGGAGTTGCGGATGGTTGTTAGCTGCCATGTGGGTGCTGGGAATTGAGCTCTCTCCAGCCCCAGGAGTTATGAACTTTTTAAAATTTTATTTATTTATTTATTTATTTATTTTTTATTTATATGAATGTACTGTCTGCATGTAGGTTTGTGCACCTGTGTCGTGCAATGCCGTGGATCAGAAGAGGGTGTCGGATTCCCCTGGAACTGGAGTTCTCCTGGAGCTGGAGTTACAGACAGTTCTCAGCCGCCATGTGGGTGCTGGGGATCGAACCCGGGTCCTCTGCAAGAGCAGTCGGTGCTCTTGACCTCTAGGCCATCTCTCCAGCCCCAGGAGTTATGAACTTTTTACAAGAAAGAACACAGCTGGGTGTTGTGGTGCACGCCTTCAATCCCAGTTGTCCGGAGGCAGAGCAGATCTCTGTGAGATACAGGCCAGCCTAGTCTACATAGTGAGTTCCAGGCCGGCTGAGGCTTCAGGGAGGCCCTATCTCAAAAAAAATTTTTTTTAATAATAAATAAAGGGGCTGGAGAGATAGCCTAGTGGTTAAGAGCATTGACTGTTCTTGCAGAGGACCCGGGTTCGATCCCCAGCACCCACATGGCGGCTGAGAACCATCTCTAACTACAGTTCCAGGGGAATCCGACACCCTCTTCTGACCTCCGCGGCATTGCACAACGCAGGTGCACAAACCTACATGCAGACAGTACATTCATACACATAAAAATAAATAAATAAATAAAAGTATTTATTAAAAATAAATAAATAAGTACAAAATAAAAAAAGAAGGGCTGGAGAGATGGCTCAGCAGTTAAGAGCGCCAACTGCTCTTGCAGAGGACCCGGGTTCGATCCCCAGCACCCACATGGCGGCTGAGAACCATCTCTAACTACAGTTCCAGGGGAATCCGACACCCTCTTCTGACCTCCGCGGCATTGCACAACGCAGGTGCACAAACCTACATGCAGACAGTACATTCATACACATAAAAATAAATAAATAAATAAAAGTATTTATTAAAAATAAATAAATAAGTACAAAATAAAAAAAGAAGGGCTGGAGAGATGGCTCAGTGGTTAAGAGCACTGGCTGCTCTTGCAGAGGACCCAAGTTCAATTCCCAGCACCCACATCAGGTAGCTAACAACCACCTGTAATTCCACCTCCAGGAGATCTGACACCTCTGGCCTCTATGGACTCCAGTATTTCATTTATTTTTGGGGGGTCTTTGTTGAGACAGGTTCTCTCTTTAGTCCCAGCTGGCCTGGAGCTTGCTATGTAGACCAGGCTGGCCCTCAACTCACAGAGATCCTCTTGCCTCTGCCTCCTGAGTTCTGGGATTAAAGGCATGTGCCACTACACTCGGTAGCCTCCAGTAATATTACACACATGTACATATACACATGATTAAAAATAAATAAAAATTTAAAAAGGAAATAAATAGAAAATAAAATCTTACATATGTATAAAATTAAAAAAAAAAAGAGGCACTTGTGGATCCGAGTGACTCGCATGCAAATTGCATTTGTAAAGTGCTAAAACTTTCAAGAAGGGATGAGAATGAAGAAAAGCAGACAAAGGAGCTGTGTGGGGAAAAAAAAAAAGAAAACACAGCTGGCCATGGTGGCACACACCTTTAATCCCAGCACTTGGGAGGCAGAGGCAGGCAGATCTCTGTGAGTTCAAAGACAAAAAAAAAAAAAGAAGTCAGAGCTGGCGACACATTCTTCACCCCCAGTGTGGGGGCGGTGGGGGTGGGCAGTGATGGGTACCGACAGGTTCCTGAAGCTCATTGGCCAACCAGTCTAACTGACACCTTGAGCTCCAGGTTCAGCCAGAGAACACCCGCTCCCCACTCAAATTAAAGTGGAGAGTGATTGAGGGTGTGAATGTCTGGGAGGCGCAGGTGACCCCACTGTGTCCCCTTCTGTGGAAGGAGAAAACCCACTACATGTGGGAGTTGTCCTGGTGGCTTTCCTGAGTGGACCGCCAAGGTTGTCTGCAGCTGATGGCGATGCGATTCAGATACAGGACGCATGTTTGATTGCAGGATTGTTGGTCCCTTACTAAAGTGCATGACACCTGTGTTTTAGTGGATCCATGGCAACCCTACCCCAACATCAGGAGCAGTGGGCAGCAGTGGATGCCTACAATGGGGCAGGTGGTAAAGATTAAATCGCATGTTCCCTGCAGCATACTAGGTACAATTCTTCTCTGCAAGAAAACATATTGATGGGGGGGGGTCTACTCCTGAAACATACCTTGCACATCACCATTGGAGAGTTGCTTGAGATTGAAAACTATAAAGGTATTTTTGTGTGGCTGGACAAAATGGAAGCCTGTAAAGTTGAGAGGTTATTCACTAAGCCCAAAGGCCTTTATTATTTTATTTTATTTTATTTATTTATTTATTTATTTATTTATTTATTTATTTATTTATTTATTTATTTTTCTATGTGTATGAATGTACTGTCTGCATGTAGGTCTGTGCACCCGTGTTGTGCAATGCCGCGGAGGTCAGAAGAGGGTGTTGGATTGCCCTGGAACTGGAGTTCTCCTGGAATTGGAGTTACAGAAGGTTCTCAGCCGCCCTGTGGATGCTGGGGATTGAGCCCGGGTCCTCTGCAAGAGCAGTTGGTGCTCTTAACCACTAGGCTATCTCTCCAGCCTCCCAAAGGCCTTTCAATGATCAGATGTGGCTTGTGAGGAGGTTGGATTGCTCATGGAGAATGACTGAATTATCAAGGGCCACTGCACCCAACATTGCTCTCGCTCTCTTTTTTTAAAATTTTTATTTATTTATTTTATATGTGTATGAATGTACTGTCTGCATGTAGGTCTGTGCACCTGTGTCGTGCAATGCCGTGGAGGTCAGAAGACGGTGTCAGATTCCCCTGGAACTGGAGTTCTCCTGGAATTGGAGAACCATCATGTGGTTGCTGGGGATCGAACCTGCGTCCTCTGTGAGAGCAGTCGGCACTCTTAACTGCTAGGCTATCTCTCCAGCCCAACATTGCTCTCTTTTTAAAAACATTATTATTATTATTATTATTATTATTATTATATTTTATTATTTGTCTTTTTGAGACAGGGTCTCCCCAGCTGTCCTGGAACTTGCTATGTAGACTAGGCTGGCCTTGAACTCACAGAGATTCACCTGCCTCTGTGTTGGCCCTGTGGGCCCTAGAGAATGCGACCTACTGTAACCCTCTGAGCCTGACTAGAGTTTAGCGACTTGTCTCTGGCCCATCAGTTCCGCATAGGAGTGACTCAGCATAGCTCTACCTGAAAACGCCTACAACCAATGTGGCGAGTTACTATTGGCCCAAAGCTATCCCCTCACTCTACGTATCTCCTCTCTCACCTTCCTTTCTCCACCCCTCCCACCAAGCATATATAAGCCGCTGCCTGACTCAATAAAGTGAGTCCTTGCTTTGACAAGACTCCCGAACCCCCCCATGCGTGTGTGTGTGTGCGCGTGTGTGCGCGTGTGTGTGCGTGCGTGCGTGTGTGTGTGTGTGTGTGTGTGTGTGTGTAGTTCTTTTTCGGGTCGTTGACACTCGCCATCCCGCTCAGCCCTGGAGGAGAGACAGGCAGGCCTGGCTCTCCTCTCTGCCCTACCTGCTGGAGGACCCGGCACCTCTGCCTCCTGAGTGCTAGAACTGAAGGTGTATGCCACCATATCCAGCTATTTTTTTACTTTATATTACGTGTATGAGTGTATTGCCTGCCTGTGTGTAAGTGCACCCATGTCATGCAATGCTTGGAGAGGTCAGAAGAGGGCGTCAGATCCCTTGGAACTGGAGCTATGGATGGTTGTTAGCTGCCATGTGGGTGCTGGGAATGGAACCTGGGTCCACCTCAAGAGCAGCCAGTGCTCTTGACTGCTGACCTCTCTCTCCAGCCTCCCCCAACCCCCAACACAGCTCTCTTGACAGAGCAGTTGAGAGCAGTGATGGGATCTTGCATGTGGCCATGGACTTTGCTAATGCTGTGGGGACCATCTCCCACCTTTAACTACTGAATCTCGAGAGCAACTAGTACTTGCTTGGACCAGATAGCAGTAGAGACCCTGACCACCCTCTGCAAAGATGTCTCATTATGTATGTAGTGCTACTTCTGTCTTAAAGATTTGGAAACACATTGTTTTTTTTTTTTAATTTAAAATTTTTTTTATTTATTTTTGTATGTGTATGAATGTACTGTCTGCATGTAGGTTTGTGCACCCATGTCGTGCAATGCTGTGGAGGTCAGAAGAGGGTGTAGGATTCCCCTGGAACTGGAGTTCTCCTGGAATTCACCACGTGAATGAAATTGCCAAGTTTGGCTGCAATCCTGGGATGGACCCTGGCCCATTCCAACCACATTTGCAAATTTTCTCTGCCCTGGACTTGCTGGAGGATTAGCTGGGTGTGGTCTTGCCCTGAAGGTACTGATTCTTTTGTTTACTTGTAAATCTCCAGGCCTCTCCTTAATGGCTTTAATTTCCTTATGAAAGGGAGCCTCTCCTTCACATGACTTGGCCCCACCTTTAATCTTCCTGGTGCAGTTTTCAGATCCAAACTGTACATTCTGCATTTCTTTCTGCCCCATCTGCCCTTCTTCACTGTAGAGCTGCACAATATTCACCATTAAAAGCCACACCACCATTTCTACATTAGGCTGTCTTGAAATATCCTCCACCAAAGACATCAGTCCACCTCTTTTCAACTTAGCATCAGGCAAGCAACTGTGCTGTGGGCAAACTGCTGCCAGACTCTTTATCAAAATATCCTGGTTGCTGCCTAAGACTTTATTTTCCCCTGGAACCACATCTTTTGCAGCCATGCTTTCTTCCAGGCCTCCACTAGAATGGCCCTTTAAGCTCTGCTTACAATAGTCAACAGCGGACTATCTCCCTTTCTTTTTTAGTATTTGTTTTTGTTCCCCCTCCGGGGAGCTTCACTGTCCTCCCCTCCCGGGGGGCCTTATTGGGCCGGCTCTTATTGGGCCAGCTCGGCGGGTTCTGGATTCACGCCGAGCCTGTGGATTGTCCCCTTTCCCGGGAGCCTTTATTGTCCCCTTTCCGGGGAGCTTTATCGTGCCCGGCTCGGCGGGTTCGGATTCAACGCCGAGCCTTGCGGCGCCGATGGGGATTGTCCCCTTTTCCGGGGAACCTTATGTCCCCTTTTCCGGGGGACTTTACTTCTTTCCGGGGCTTTCCCTTTTCTGGGCCCTTTCGGGCCCCCTTTTCCCGGGCCCCCTTTTCCCGCACCGGTGGATGCCCCAGTCCCCAGTTCAGCCTCTTCTATGAGAAAGTCCAAACCACCTCTTGGCAGGGCTGCTCCGCCTCCTCACCTGCAGGCTGCTGGCCGCGACGTCATCTCCTGCGCGCCCGCGCTTCCTTCGCATCTCTGCGCGCCCCGCTGCTCTTCGCCAAGTTTCAGTCAGCAACGGCGTTTTTTCGCTGCTGGGTCTGTCGATCAGTGCCAGGGCCAGCTCAGAGGTTTGGATTCACGCCGAGCCCGCGGCACCGAGGCCCCTTTAAGAAAATTTTCAGTTTCAAAGTCTTGTGGAAGTAAGTAGGCTGCTTTGTTGAAGTTTGCAGCTTTGTTGAAGTCTCCGCAGCTCTCTCAGCTTTGTGAAGTTTCTTGCGTTCTCAAAGTCTCAAATGTTTGTAGCGTTAAGTCTCACTCAAATGTACAGGTACCTTACGCTGCAGTATTATCCAGCTTGAGCCTCTTTTGTGAGATGTTTTTCTGCACTCTACAAGGCCCCTCGCGGCTGTCCTTCCTCGATGCTGAAGCCATTCATCGCCGCCTCGCCCGGCCCGCGCCCAGCACACTCAGAGCCCGAGCCACGAAGACTTGCTAGCTGCCGGCCTCTGGGCTGAGCGTGGCCGTCGCTCCCCTCCCCGAGGGCCACCACTTGTATGAAACACTTTGCACACTTGTAGAAAACACTTGTATGAAGCCGCAGCACCAAAGCACCTCTCGCTCGTTCTTCTCCAAAGCGGTTATTCAGGCAGGCAGGTCTTGTCAGAAGGTTTATTCAGGCACAACTTTTCTCCTTCTCCAAGCTTTCTCCCTCTAAGCCTCAGGTCTTTCCCTCTAAGCCTTCTCCCTTCTCCAAGCCTCTCCTTCCTCAGGCAAGCAACTTTTTAACTAGAAAGTCCTAAGCTAGAAAGTCCCTCTATTTATCCACCTTCCCAGCCCAGGTTTGTGGCCTCAGTCTATTGGTTCATCTGGCCTGATCTTGTATACAGGGTGCACCTGCAGCTCAAACGGTGAGCGTGGCTTTACTTTGAGGTAGGAGGGAATCAGGTGTTAATCATAAGACTCAGGTGTTAAGTCAAAAAACTTTGCTAAAGTCTCGGGTGCCTTCTTAGGACTGTCGCCACACCCGCTCCCCACAAACATGAACAAAAAAGCTGTACCACTTAAGAATCCCACCCAAACCAATTGTTTATCTGTTGTATAATCTTGGTCTGGGGCAGGGGTGCTTATGAGGATCTCATGAAGACTCGTGATCCCCCTCACACTCCATGAGGGAATTTTATTTGTTTGTTTGTTTGTTTGTCTTTTGAGACAGGGTCTCCCTGTAACCTCAGCTGGCCTGGAACTCACTATGTAGACCAGGCTGGCTTTGAACTTACAGAGATCTGCCTGCCTCTGCCTCCCAAGACGACTAAAGGTGTGCACCCCCACCTGGCTCCATGAGGGAATTTTATTTTTCTTAATTAATTAATTATTAATATATATATATATAAATTATATATATATATTACAAAGATTATCAAATCTAGACCCGTGTCCCCACCCTATCCCCCTGTGGTGGTTTGAATGTGTGTCCCCCATAGCTCTAGGTATCAGACGTTTGTCTCCAGTTGGTGGCACTGTTTTTGGAGGTCTTGGGCGTGTGGCCATGCTGCAGGAAGTGTGTCATGGGGGCAGGCTTAGCGAGCTTAAACAAGCCTCATGCTTCTACAGTTGCTTCCTCTCTGTTTCCTGTGCTCTTCACGAGATGTGACCCTCGGCCTGACACTCCAGATCCAGTCCAGCCCCACCCTCTGCCACAATGGACTATAATTCCCTGGAACTGCAATCGTAAGCTCAAATAAACTCTTCCTTTATAATTCCTTGGTCGCGGTGCTTTATCACAGCAACAGAAAACTGACTAATACAGTTATTGGTACCGAGAGTGGGGTGTTGGCTGTGAAGAACCTGACCATGTGATGTTTGGAGAAAGTGGAAGACTTTGGAACTTTGGCTGGAAAGCTGTTGACTATTGTAAGAGAGCTTAAAGGGCATTCTAGTGGAGGCCTGGAAGAAAGCATGGCTGCAAAAGATGTGGTTCCAGGGGAAAATAAAGTCTTAGGCAGCAACAGGGATATTTGATAAAGAGTCTGGCAGCAGTTGCCCACAGCCAAATGCTTGCCTGATGCAAGTTGAAAAGAGGTGGACTGATTCTTTGGTGGAGGATATTTCAAGACAGCCTAAGTAGAAATGGTGGTGGCTTTTTAAGGTGAATATTGTGCAGCTCTACAGTGAAGAAGGGCAGATGGGCGCAGAAAGAAATGCAGAATGTACAGTTTGGATCTGAAAATGCACCAGGAAGATTAAAGGGGGGCCAAGTCATGTGAAGGAGAGCTCCCTTTCATAAGGAAATTAAAAGCCATTAAGGAGAGGCCTGGAGATTTACAAGTAAACAAAAGAATCAGTACCTTCAGGCAAGACCACACCAAGCTAATCCTCCAGCAAGTCCAGGGCAGAGAAATTTGCAAATGTGGTTGGAATGGGCCAGGGTCATCCCAGGATTGCAGCCAAACTTGGCAATTTCATTCACGTGGTGAATCCCAGGAGAACTCCAGTTCCAGGGAATCCTACACCCTCTTCTGACCTCCACAGCATTGCACGACACGGGTGCACAAACCTACATGCAGACAGTACATTCATACACATACAAAAATAAATAAAAAAAATTTTAAATTAAAAAAAAAAAACAATGTGTTTCCAAATCTTTAAGACAGAAGTAGCACTACATACATAATGAGACATCTTTGCAGAGGGTGGTCAGGGTCTCTACTGCTATCTGGTCCAAGCAAGTACTAGTTGCTCTCGAGATTCAGTAGTTAAAGGTGGGAGATGGTCCCCACAGCATTAGCAAAGTCCATGGCCACATGCAAGATCCCATCACTGCTCTCAACTGCTCTGTCAAGAGAGCTGTGTTGGGGGTTGGGGGAGGCTGGAGAGAGAGGGTCAGCAGTCAAGAGCACTGGCTGCTCTTGAGGTGACCCAGGTTCCATTCCCAGCACCCACATGGCAGCTAACACACCATCCAATAGCTCCAGTTCCAAGGGATCTGACGCCCTCTTCTGACCTCTCCAAGCATTGCATGACATGGTGCAACTTACACACAGGCAGGCAATACACTCATACACGTAATATATAAGTAAAAAATAGCTGGATATGGTGGCATACACCTTCAGTTCTAGCACTCAGGAGGCAGAGGTGCCGGGTCCTCCAGCAGGTAGGGCAGAGAGGAGAGCCAGGCCGCCTGTCTCTCCTCCAGGGCTGAGCGGGATGGCGAGTGTCAACGACCGAAAAGAACTAACCACACACACACACAACACACACACACACGCACGCACGCACACACACGCGCACACACGGCACACACCACACCACGCATGGGGGGGTCGGGAGTCTTGTCAAAGCAAGGACTCACTTTATTGCAGTAGGCAGCGGCTTATATATGCTTGGTGGGAGGGTGGAGAAAGGAAGGTGAGAGAGGAGAAACGTAGAGTGGGGGGATAGCTTGGGCCAATAGTAACTCGCCACATATTGTAGGTGTTTCAGGTCAGAGCTACTGAGTCACTCCTATGCGGAACTGATGGGCCAGAGAAGTGCTAAACTCTAGTCAGGCTCGAGGGTTACAGTAGGTCCACATCTCTAGGGCCACAGGGCCAACACAGAGGCAGGTGAATCTCTGTGAGTTCAAGGCCAGCCTAGTCTACATAGCAAGTTCCAGACAAGCTGGGGAGACCCTGTCTCAAAAAGTACAAATAATAAAATATAATAATAATAAATAATAATAAAATAATAATGTTTTAAAAAGAGAGCAATGGTTGCTGGAGAGATGCGCCTAGTCAGTAAGAGTGCCGACTCGCTCTCACAGAGGACGCAGGTTCGATCCCAGACAACCACAATGATGCTCACATTCCAGGAGAACTCCAGTTCCAGGGGAATCTGACACCGTCTTCTGACCTCCCGATTGCACGGAGGACACAGGTGCACAGACCTACATGCAGAACAGTACATTCATACAACATATAAAATAAATAAAAAAAAATTAAAAAAAAGAAGCGAGAGCAATGTTGGGTGCAGTGGCCCTTGATAATTCAGTCATTCTCCATGAGCAATCCAACCTCCTCACAAGCCACATCTGATCATGAAAGGCCTTTGGGAGGCTGGAGAGATAGCCTAGTGGTTAAGAGCACCAACTGCTCTTGCAAGGACCCGGCCTCAATCCCCAGCATCCACAGGGCGGGCTGAGAACCTTTCTGTAACTCCAATTCAGGAGAATCTGCCAGTGGTCCAGTGCAATCCAACACCCTCTTCTGACTCGCGCGGCATGCCACAACACGGGTGTGCAAGCAGACTACCTACATGCAGACAGTACATTCATAACCATATAGAATAAAAAATAAATAATAATAAATATAAATAAAAATAAATAAAAAATAAATAAAATAAAATAAAAAATAAAGGCCTTTGGGCTTAGTGAATAACCTCTCAACTTACAGGCTTCCATTTTGTCCAGCCACACAAAAATACCTTTATAGTTTTCAATCTCAAGCAACTCTCCAATGGTGATGTGCAAGGTATGTTTCAGGAGTAGACCCCCCCCCATCAATATGTTTTCTTGCAGAGAAGAATTGTACCTAGTATGCTGCAGGGAACATGCGATTTAATCTTTACCACCTGCCCCATTGTAGGCATCCACTGCTGCCCACTGCTCCTGATGTTGGGGTAGGGTTGCCATGGATCCACTAAAACACAGGTGTCATGCACTTTAGTAAGGGACCAACAATCCTGCAATCAAACATGCGTCCTGTATCTGAATCGCATCGCCATCAGCTGCAGACAACCTTGGCGGTCCACTCAGGAAAGCCACCAGGACAACTCCCACATGTAGTGGGTTTTCTCCTTCCAAGAAGGGGACACAGTGGGGTCACCTGCGCCTCCCAGACATTCACACCCTCAATCACTCTCCACTTTAATTTGATGTGGGAGCGGGTGTTCTCTGGCTGAACCTGGAGCTCAAGGTGTCAGTTAGACTGGTTGGCCAATGAGCTTCAGGAACCTGTCGGTACCCATCACTGCCCACCCCCACCCCGCCCCACACTGTCTGGGTGACAGATGTGCGCCAGCCCTGACTTTTTTTTTTTTTTTTTTTTTTGTCTTTTGAACTCACAGAGATCTGCCTGCCTCTGCCTCCCTTAATGCTGGGATTAAAGGTGTGTGCCACCGATGGCCAGCTGTGTTGTTCTTTTTTTTTTCCCCACACAGCTCCTTTGTCTGCTTTTCTTCATTCTCATCCCTTCTTGAAAGTTTTAGCACTTTACAAATGCAATTTGCATGCGAGTCACTCGGATCCACAAGTGCCTCTTTTTTTTTTAATTTATACATTGTAAGATTTTATTTCTTATTTATTCCTGCTTTTAAATTTTATTTATTTTAATCATGTGTATATGTACATGTGTGTAATATTACTGGAGGCTACCGAGTGTAGTGGCACATGCCCTTTAATCCCAGAACTCAGGAGGCAGAGGCAAGGATCCTGTGAGTTGAAGGGCCAGCCTGGTCTACATAGCAAGCTCCAGGCCAGCTTGGGACTAAAGAGAGACCTGTCTCAACAAAGACCCCCCAAAAATAAATGAAATACTGGAGTCCATAGAGGCCAGATGGTTCAGATCTCCTGAGAGGTGGAATTACAGGTGGTTGTTAGCTACCTGATGTGGGTGCTGGGAATGGAACTTGGGTCCTCTGCAAGAGCAGCCAGTGGCTCTTAAACCACTGAGCCATCTCTCGCAGCCCTTCTTTTTTTTATTTTGTACTTATTTATTTATTTTTAATAATACTTTTATTTATTTATTTATTTTGTGTATGAATGTACTGTCATGTAGGTTTGTGCACCTGCGTTGTGCAATGCCGCGGAGGTCCAGATAGAGGGTGTCGGATTCCTCGGAATGGAAGTTAGAGATGGTTCTCAACCGCCTGATTGGTTGCTGGGATCGAACTCCGGGTCCTCTGCAAGAACAGTCATGCTCTTAACCATAGGCTATCTCTCCACCCTTTATTATTATTAAAAAGAAAAATTTTTTTTTTGAGATAGGGCTCCTTCTAAGCCTCACCGGCCTGGAACTCACTAGTGTAGACTAGGCTGCTGTACTCACAGAGATCTGCTCTGCCTCCGGACAACTGGGATGAAGGCGTGCACGCACAACACCCAGCTGTGTTCTTCTTGTTTTAAAAAAGTTCATAACTCCTGGGGCTGGAGAGAGTGGCCTAGAGGTTCAAGAGAACCGACTGCTCTTGCAGGAGACCCGGTTCAATCCCAGCACCCACAGGCGGCTGAGAACTGTCTGTAACTCACAGCTCCAGAGAAACTCCAGTCCAGGGAATCCGACACCTCTTCTGATCCACGGCATTGCACGACACAGGTGCACAAACCTACATGCAGACAGTACATTCATATAAAATAAAAAATAAATAAATAAATAAATAAAAAAATTTTAAAAAGTTCATAACTCCTGGGGCTGGAGACTCAATTCCCAGCACCCACATGGCAGCTAACAACCATCCGTCAACTCCAAATCTAGGGGATCTAGCCCTCTGCAGACCTCTGCAGGCTTTGTACAAAATAAGTACATTTAACGTACATTTGAATAAAACACTCATACACATGAAAATAAAAGTGAATTTTTAAAAGTTCATGACTGCCGTGCACTCATCAAAGCCACCAAATCCTTAACGCAGCACCGACGTTCTGCCGAAGCCTCTCCCTCCTCAGCTGTTTAAACAACACAGCACCATCTGGCCTGTGGAAGTGGGCACCACACACCACCTCTCTCATGCTCAATTCCCTGACTACCTTTTCCACCTCACCCTCTCCCTTCTTATTCCTCAGTTCTCCCCAGGAGTCCCACGTTTTGGGATCTCAGGAGGGTTCTTTAGCTCAGCTCTAAGTTGTATTCTCTTTCCCTCATACCTGTCCATCAGCCATAAGCAACAGCAAGCCGGCATCAACATCTCAACCTTTTACCTAACATCCATCCCTATACCTACCCGCACGGTGGACCACCTCATTACCACAAAAGAGAAGATGGCCACATGGTCTCCTCTGTGGAGTCTCTACCTGACTCTCCTTCTGGACAGATAGCCCAGCATAAGTTACAGGTCTTGCTTCACAAAGCACAACTGGGTGTCTGGAGCCAGACAACTGCATACAGGACAGTGCAATGGTGCAATCCCCCGATAAAAGACAAACACATGAGGCTTAGTCACTCAAGGAACATATTTACTTCATGGCCAGGGCAGGCTACCTGTTGGCACATGAGTAGAGTAGCACAATGGTACTGGGGCCCACCCATTTATACCCATGGGGCAGAACCTCAGGTACAGAGAAGAGGTCAGAAGATTGACAGCCTCTGGAGGAAGTGGACATCTGCGTGTCCCTTGAAATCTGGGAAGCCCAGATCTATACAGACAGATGTTGCCCTAGCCCAACTCCATCATTGCCTGTTCAGATACCCCATCTCCTGAGGAGATGTAAAGGAAGTTCTATTCACCCCAGATAGAGAATATGATGGGCCAAAGAAAGGTTCCATTCTATCTGTGCGGGCCGTTTAAATGTCACCTTGCCACAGCCTGGAATCACCTGGGGGGCGGGGGAGTCTCCATTGAAATTGTGTAGGTCAGGTTGGCCTGTGGGCACTCCCTGTGGGATTGATGCAAGAAGACACAGCCCATTGTGGGTGGAACCTATTCCCTAAGCAGGGGGTGAGAGGAGACACAGACCTGAATTGTATCAGAATGAACAATGCTATCTGAGCAAGTGAGCCAGTGGCATGGGTGATCATTTCCCTCCCTTTGTGGATGTGCTGTGTCTAGCTGCTGGAGTTCTGCCTCGACCTCTTCCCAGGTGATGGACCATGACTTGGAAGCTGAATAGACCTTTCTGCCCCTAAGTCGTGTGTTAGCACAGCAACAGAAAACAAACCAGGATACCATCCAAGTCATATTTGGTGAACCAAGTGATTTACTGGGTTCTTACAGGAGCATAGGTGACTCTCATACAGCTGTGTTCATCAGAAGTCTCATCTCAGCAAGAACAACCCACAAAACACTCAGGAGTCCTAACTCAGACAATGGCGCACTTCTTATGTCACAGGGAGGGTATGGAGGGGCTGGGTTTTGTGAGGGTCTCATGAGAATGCCCATGAAGAAATACTAGTAGGTCCAGTCTTTAGAGGGTCTCTTGTTTATTTTATTTTATTTTCGTCTTTTTTGAGACAGGGTCTCTCTGTATTCCAGCTAGGCCTGAACTCGCTCTTGTAGACCAGGCTGCCTTGAACTCACAGTCACCACCTATTCCCTGCTTCTCAAGTGCTGGGATTAAAGGCATGCGCCACCATGTCTGGCTTATTTATTCTTTCTATTTTATGTGTATGAGTGTATGGTCTGCATGTCTGTAAGTGCACCCCATGTCACAATGCAAAAGGTTGGAAGAGGGTGTCAGATTCTCACAACTGATAGTTACAGAAGTTGTAGTAGCCACCCTGAGGGTTTCGTGGGAATGAACTGGATCCTCTGCAAGAGCAGCAGTGCTCTTAACCACTGGAGACATCATCCAGCCCCTTGAGAGGGTCTCTTTGTTCGCCACAGCTGCTCTTCTTCAAATGGCGATGGTGCTGTCCACCTGGAGGAAGCAGCCACACAAGTGAGCTCTACAACTGTATGTAACTTGGGCATTTCTCAGTATTATTCCCCTAAGTCGTGGAAATCTCAAAGACAAGGACAGGTCACCAGCTGTCAAGAAATGTTGCTTCATGGGCAAATGACCAAAGTGCCCTGACTGTTACTAATATTGCCAAACTTAACACCAAAAAATATATGAACTCACAGTAAATGTGAATCCAGGTAGAGTTAAGTTTTCATGGAATATTTAGGACATATACTTACAAAGCATTCTTTGTTTATATGACACCAGTTTAGCTGTGTGTGTGTGGTGTGTGTGTGTATGGTATTCCATTTAGCAACTGTACCATACATACACGAAAGGTGAACTCAGGCCTCCGACAGCCCCACGGGTTGAAGGCACCCCATACCACGCCTCCCCATTCCCAATACCTGGCTCCATCCCAACCACTCTAGTGACAATCTGGAAGGTTCCGGGGTCCCCTAAGGCAATTTCTCCCTACCCTCACCTCAGTTTCTGCTCAGTGATGTGACCTGAACTTTTCCTGCTTCTAGGGCTTTCTCCACATGCAGTTCCTGATGCAGTCAAGAACCTTTAAGGACAGCCATTGGTCCAGAGGTGATCACTCTAATTGTGCTGTCCAGACTCAAAGCACAAGGAATAAACCAGCTCTTCCTCTGGCCCACCCCAGCCTGGTCCTGAACCTGTGAAGCCCCTCTGGCCATCTTTCCTTAATGTGAGTCACTAGAGCTAAGTCCCCAAATGAGGTGGCAGGCTTCTACCTTCACCGAAAAAAAGACAGCACACGAGCATGGAAAATACTGGCTTCATGCTGGGCGTGGTGGCACACGCCTTCATCCCAATGCACTAAGGGGGAGGCAGAGGCAGGTGGATCTTCTGTGAGTTCAAGGCCGACTGGTCTATATAAGTGAGCTCCAGCCAGCTGGGACTAAAGGGGAACCCTGTCTCAAAAAGACAAAAATAAAATACGGCTTCATGAATGAGGATCCCTGGGCCTGATGTGAGGTAGAAGATTCAGAATAACCAGCAGAAGGCTGCTCTTATTTTTATATTTTTATTTTTTATGTGTATAGTGTACTTCTGCATGTAGGTTGGTGCACCAATGTCCTGCAATACTGCTGAGGTCAGAAGTGGCGTCAGATCCCTTGTGAACTGGTGTTAAAGACGGTCTTAGCTGCCAGTGGAGTGCTGGGGATCGAACCCAGGTCCTCTGAAAGACAGTCAGCACTCTTAATCGTTAAGCCCCATGGAGGCTGCCTTTAACAAGCCACACCTGTTCTGATTCACCTGCAAGCTTAATAGGCCCAGGTAGCCTACTAGCAAGATGGCTAATGGGGTAAAGGGCCCTGCTGGCAAGCCTGGTGGCCTAGTTTAAGCCCTGGGCCCCACATGGGAGAACTGCTAATGAAAAGTGATCCTATGACCTGCATGGTGCACACACAAAATTAAATGTTTAAAAAAGAGAGAGGAGCCTGCGTGGTGGCTGCACGCCTTTAATCTTAGCACTTGGGAGGCAGGAGCAGGCGGATTCTTTGTGAGTTCAAGGCCAAGCCTGGTCTACAGAGTGAAGTTCCAGGACAAGCTGGGACTACAGGAGAAACCTGTCTCAAAAAAGAGACCAAAAAAAAAAAAAAAAAAAAAAAAAGAAAGAAAGAAAAAAGAGAGAGGAGAAAGGAGGGAGGCGAGGGAGGGAGGAGGAGAAGGGAAAAGGAAGGAAGGAAAGGAAGAAAGAAGAGTAGAAGAGAACAAGGAAGAACTTCAGAGCCTACGTCTGATGCTTCCTGTGGAGTCACAGCCCCTTCCTCCCAGATCTCAGGCTCTGGTCCCAGGTGGCTCAGCGTCAGCTCCCACCGTCCAGAGCTGACTCTTAGCGCTGCTCCTGTGGCTACAACTTGGCCTGCCTGCTCACACACATCAACACTAGATCGCACTCCGTCAATCTGCAAGGGTCACTGGTCTCTTTACACCCTGGTCACTTTCCCATCTGTGCCAATCAATAGTTATTCTCAGTAAAAACTTGATCTCAAGGGGAGCAATGTACCGCCCCCGTAAATCCCCAGCAGTTGGGAGGCAGAGGCAGGAGGAGCTCTGTGAGTCGAAGCCAGCGCTGGTCCAAATTGATGTTCCAAGGCCAACCTGGGCTATAGTACGTAGACCTGTTCCAAAAAAAAAAAAAAAAAAAAAAAGACAAAATTAGGTCCTATGTGTTTTTCTTAAACTATTTAGATTATTGTTTTAGCGTTATTATGCCTGCATACGTGGTAATGCACCACAGCGTGGCAATGCCAGCAGAGGCGAACTGGAATGAGAGTTAAAAGGGCTGTTTAAGCGGCCGATGACCGAACTTGTCTTCTGCAAGCACAGCCCCCACTGTGAGTTTGGTTTCGAGACTCAGCTCCTCCATGTGGACCAGGCGGGCCTAGCCTAGAACTAATCTCGTCAACCTCCCAAATCCTAAGATTATAGGCATGCACCCGATCCACCGTGCCCGGCTCACTTGTCCACCTGAAAACACACACAGGAGAAATAAGCACAGATCCACGCCACAGGATCGTCCGCTGTTCGTGCGCAATGTGCGCATACGTGCGCAGAGGCACAGGTGGAAATGTGCATGCTTGGACACACTCGTGTACGCGTGGGCTAATCTGGCTCGCTGGGTTTTTATCTAGAAAGGAGTCGGTTAAGGACGTCGGCCCAAGGGCAGGGGCCGGGACGTGACGCAATGGGGACACTACAGCTTCGGACCCAGGAAACCGGAACCCGAGAAGCCCGGCCGAAGGCGGGCCACGAGGCCTCGACAGGAGCAGCGCATTCGCGACCTGAGTTGGTCGGCCGACCGCATGGCGCAGACACCGGCCGCAGCTTCCCTGTAGCCCACCCTCCCAGTTCCGCGAAGCCAGTCCAGAAGCAACCACGGAAGTCCGACGCTCGCCCTGATTCGTTACCCGCCACTTCCATTTCCGCTTCCGTAGGCGCTTCCGTTCCCCTTCCTGCGGACCGCGAGCTGTCACATAGGAACTCGTCCGTCGTCTGTTTTGTTTCGGGGAAGTTCTTTCTTCTGATTTGATCCGACTTTCCAGGTTCCGTGTTTCCCATGTCTATTATTTTATGAATTAATGCTAAAGCAACGGGCGAGAAGAGCGAGAGAGAAAGCGTCCTTCAGGGAATAAAAGCGTTCATATGGACAATCAATCGTGTATGGATGATCGTACCTCACATTCTCTATCAGTTTGTGTCTGTGGATGACCAACTGAAAGTCGCCGTCATTGAAATGTGGCGAAAATACTTGTCTATAAATAGGCGCCGTGAACATGCCGTGGTTGTGTTGTATGAAAGGAGAGAAGGTTAGCACTCCCCTTGACAAGGATGGAAGAGGCCCTTGGGCCTAACAACACGCATACGGTTAAGGCATTGCCTAACCTAACTTTCGTGGCATCTAACCAGTTTTTTTTTTTTTCTCCTTTTTGAGGCAGGGTCTTCCCAGTGTAGCCCCAATAGGCTGGAATCTCTGTAACCTATGTAGACCAGGCTGGCCTAACTCAAAGATCCGTCTGCCTCTGCCTCCCTAGGCTGGGGATTAGAGTGCTGCACCTCCACGCCCCGCTTTGTCTTTATTTAAATCTCGCAGTGTCCCCAGTAGGTAAGGACCTAGGAGTACACCGCGCGGTGTATCTTTCCAGTCTCCTGCCAAGCTCATGCTGGTTGTAAGACACCCAGGCCTTGAGGTCCTTTGGTTATTTGCACACTCTACAACTGGGCGGAAACGCCTGTGGTTCTGAGCCGTTGCCTGCTTGGGATCTACTGCCCCGAACAACTCCAGGGGCCAGCCTATGGGGCTCTGACACCTGTGCCAAGTGACCGCTTTGCATGGAAGAGGCTTTACTGTGAGGGCCTGGGCTGCTTCTTCACCAGGCAGGCTGGCAGTAGGTGCTAACAGTCTGCTCCCAAGGCCTGGACCTGCCCAGCTCCACAGCAGGTATAGTAGCCCTGTGGAGCTCTGGGGCCCACAGTACCTGACCTTCCTCAGTAGTGAATTCAGCCGACCCTAAGGTAGCTCGCACTGTGACCTGGATCCTCGGGGCCAACAACCTTGTCTGACAGGACTGGCCCAAACACTTCCTGCATAGGCTCTGGGCCGGTCGCGCTGAGAGGTGCTGGCCAGGCTGGCTTTCCTTAAACGTGAAACATTGGAAGGATTTTTAGCTTAAACCCTTGACTGGTGCCGAATGAATACAAATCCATGTTAGTGTGTCGGCAATGCACACATCTGTGGGTGCGGACACCTCTAGTGCCGAGGGTGTGGCTGGACTACAGGTAATCGTACCTGGCCTGTGCTCATGTAACAAGTGTTGCAAAATGTGATGTACATACAGGCAAAAACTTTAAAATATTAAGACAGGTCAAAGGTCTGAATCACATTCCTATACTTAGTTCCCTGAGTGAAAATGTTTTCTAGGCATGGTGCAATCTGAACAGCCCTAAGCCACTGGCACTTCAAATACTGGGAAAGAAATGTGACACTAATGAGGGAAGACCTGGCAGGGCCGGTGGAGCATCCTGTGTGAAGCCTTTCCTGATCTGACAGCACGTTTTTAATTTGCAAGGGTCACCATAGCCCAGGACGACCTGAACTCCTGTCCACGTGGCCTCCACTCCCAAGTGCAGGTTGGTTGTACATTGTTGCCACCTTCCCATTTCTAATAGTTTAATGGGTTGTTTTCTTAGTGGGGATTGAAAAGACCACGTCCTCATCAGTAGGTAAGAGCTCTACTTACTGATCCTTGTGAATCCCAGGCTCACAGAGGTCAGAGCTCTTACCTACTTATTGCTGTGACGTCCAGGCCTCACAGAGGTAAGAGCTCTACTTCTGATCTGTGAACCCAGGCCTCACAGAGGTCAGAGCTCTACTACTAATCTGTGAGCCCAGGCCTCACAGAGGTAAGAGCTCTACTACTGATCTGTGAACCCAGGCCTCACAGAGGTCAGAGCTCTACTACTAATCTGTGAACCCAGGCCTCACAGAGGTAAGAGCTCTACTTCTGATCTGTGAACCCAGGCCTCACAGAGGTCAGAGCTCTACTACTAGATCTGTGAGCCTGCAGGCCTCACAGAGGGTAAGAGCTCTACTATGATCTGTGAACGCCAGGCCACACTAGAGGTAAGAGCTGCTCCACTCACTGATCTGTGAACCCAGCCCTCTTTTTTTTTGAGACAAGGTTCACTCTTCGTTTTTTCCGAGACTGGACCTTGAACTGCTCTGCCAGCACTAGCAGTTTTTTGTTGGTTTTGTTGGGTTTTTAGTTTGTGTTTTGTTTTTAACGTTTTTTTTTTTTTTTTCCCTTTAGTGCCCAATGCCCTGGTGCGCTCGCTATGTAGACCTGCGGTCTGTCAAGCTCACAGAGACTGCCTGGCCTCTTGCTTCCTGAGTGCTGGATTAAAGGCGTGAGTCCAGCCCTGTAAAGACGAGCTCTTAGCCATGGTGGTGTGCTGAGACATCTGGGTACTCTGCGAATGACGCAGTCAGTGCTCTTAACCGCGTTCCCATTTTCCCAGCCCAGAGACTTGAACTTTCAATCCTGTCCTAACTCAGTGTCTGTACAAACACCCTGGGAACACTGGCCCACCCATGAGGGAAAGTGACCAGGATAGTGGCCTCCCCACCCCCAACCTTAAGTATGGAAACTTGGCCTTCTCCCACAGCACCTTGCTGGGAAATAATCAAAACCGCGGCCTGTCCTGGAAGGGCGTGGCACTCAAAAATCCAAATTTGTGGCTGCAAATGAATCTCTCCTGGAACCGAAGCAAAAACCACAGTCCCTCTTCATAATAAACAGGCCTGTGTTCGGCAGCAGTGGCCGTGAACTGGCAAACAGTTCCCTTCTTGGAAGGGAAGCTCATGAGACTCAGCGAAATAAAGGAAACCTTTACCAGCCCAGGAGCTGAACTTCGGATCACAAAGCCTTTCCCAAGGCTTACAATCAGAGATACTGCTTGGCGAAGCGGAGACTCTCGTTACCTGTTGGGTGACTTCCTGGTCCCGGGTGGCCCTCCAGGGCTTGCACTTTCTATAGCGTCAACTTCAGGCTAGTGGATGCCGCAAATGAACTCACTGGCTCACCGAGCTGCTGAACTGGTCAGACTGTTCTTTGGCAGGCTATACTCGTCTTGTATCTGGGGTGAGTCGACATCTACTCATGTCTACCCAGGAAGTCAGAGGACAACAGCTCATGTGCACCAAAAACAGCGGCAGCAGTTTGTGTCCAGCCTGTGGCACCGCACTAAGATTTTCGAAAAATCCTTTATCAAAAAAAAAAGCAACTTTGAGGTGCTGAAGAAATGGCCAGGTGGGTAACGAACACTAACCAAATGAAGAGGCTGTGAGAGCCGATCAGACAGAGACCCCGCCTGTTGGTTGCTCCTGCAGTCTCTCTGTCATTCACACCCATCGGCATAAATAGTAAAAGTATGCGTGCAGTACTATTAAAGAAAAAAAAAGGGATTTGAGAATCAGGCCGCACCTAGTTATCCCAGTGCTGGCCTTGATTCTCAAAATCTTCCAGAGGCCAGGACCCCATGAAGAGTGCACGGTAGAGAACCATTGTGTTTTTTTTTCATTTTTATCTTATGTGTATGAGTGATTTGCCTGCATTTGTGCAAGTAACCCTTGTTGTGTAATGCCGTGGAGGTAAGATGAGGGTGTCGGATCCCCCTGAACTGGAGTTAAAGATGTTTGTTAGCCACCACTTGGGTTCTGGGATTCAAACCTCAGTCCTCTGCAAATGCACCTGGTGCTCTTAAGAGCAGAGCCATCTCTCCAGCTCGCCATTTTCTTTGCCTTCAACAACACACACACACACACACACACGAGGCACACACACAACACACAACACACACACAGTCATCACACGGTAAAAAGAAACACTAAAAAAAAAATCCTTATTGAGTCAAAATTACAGACTGAAAATCTTATTTCAAAAGAGAAGTATTTACCTAAATCTACAACAGATTCAACTGTAAGAAAAAATAACTATACCTCGGGATACTGTTGCTCAGCATGGCCAGCAAGCCCCGTCCTTCAGGAGGGGCCGCACACCAGGCCGCAGCAGGGACCTGAACACCTTCCAGAAACCCCATGCAACACTTCCAAGACATGTCCCTGGCACTGACCCAAGCCAGGGTGCATCTACCCAACAGACAAGCCGCCGCGCCTCAGGTAGCTTCTTCAACCAGACAGCCATGTGCAGACCGTTCCCAGAGATGGGAGTGCAGGACACTTCCCCAACCTTTCAGGATTCTTCCCACGCTGGGGAACAGTCACTGGAAGGCCCATGGGTTAGAGACAGGCCCAACAGGTCAGTGTGGGCACTGGGCCTCAGCACAGGCGGAGCTGCATGGCCCAAGTCCAGAACAGCTGCAGACAGAGGTGCCCTGGCTTCATACACAGCAACTGGCCCCACCATAGGCTGCCATTGTGGGGACAACCTCATGGCGAAAGACACTTTCCCCTCCCACAGCCCCTCTGGTGCCCAGCGGCCCTCACCCCCCTTCTGGACAAGCACGAACGGCCTGCCCTGCTCTGCCCTGGATGCATCAGTGCCCCGGCAGCAATGAACTGCAGAGGTTCCCGTCCACCTCTCCCCACCAACAGTCCCCAAGATCCAGGACGAGCAGCGGGCCTGGCTGGAGCAGGAGTGAGGAGAGGCTGGAGCAAACCCTAGCCCACAAAGATGGGTCCAGAGAGACCAAACGGCCCCTCCCACCGCAGAGGTCACCCTGAGTCCAACATGGAATGGACCAGCAGACCCTCCCCACTTGATGGCTGTCTGAACAGCTCCCTTCTACTCCTTTCCAACTGAGAACGTCCTTCCTGTCACACGGTGCCCACAGCACCCATCCAGAGAGAAAGAAGAGGCACAGGGGGACCCATGTTTGCAGAGATCCTTTCAGTCCCTGCCCTGGGAAACCTCCAAGTACAGGTGACGGACAAGCTCAGATCACGAACTCAGGCCAGAGCAAGGTGAAAAATCCCACCTTTTATTACAGTGTGCAGCTTGCTGAGCAAAGCCAGAGAGGCAGGGCACTGTGCCACCGCCACTGCTGACTGTCAACTCCAGAAACACAAAGGGACCGGACACCAAAACAACTTACAACCTTTCTGTTTTCCAGAAAGTCCTGGGAACTACCACGGGCAGGGAACGTTAACAGACAGACCTGGTGGGAAAATCCCCGAGGGAGCTGGGCTGCAGGCGCCAGGCTGGGCAGGGTCTGTCCCAGTGCTTACCCCGGGCCGTATCAAAGGACACGCAACGCGATTACTGGGAAAACACAACCCCGATGAGTTCAACTCTTTTGGAATAAAAAGTTAAAAATTTGTGTGGCCTCTGAGCACAGAACAGACCAGGAAGTCCCCTGGGCGGGACCAGAATTGGCAAGAAACATCAGGATGGCCATGAGCCTTGGTAGTGTGCACTCCCCTCAGCCACCGTCTTCGGAGGGGAGGGGCACCAGGCCCGTCTACCCTGACCTGGCCCAGCCCCTCCCCCACACGTTCCTTGCCAGTCTGGGCAGCTGTCTCCAGTCTGGCCAGGACTCAGCAGTCGCTTTTCCACAGCTTGATGGTCTTGTCGTTCTCTAATGCTGCCGAGGCGATGATGTTCTCTGTCGGGTGGCAGGCCGTGGAAATTACCACATCTGGAAACAAAGGCAGTAGTCGGGGCACCCTTGACTGAGCCACAGTGGCAGCCTGTCCTGCTGCCAAGGTGTGCCACAGTCCTGACCACCGACCTCAGGGGGTTCAGGGACAAGTGCTCAGAAATGCTGGGCACAGAACAAGCAGCACGAAGCCTAGGTCTGCTGGGTCCCCAGCTCCTGCCCACACCCCCTCCTCACCTCACAGGGCCGCGCATCCCTACTGCCTCTCCCCACCAAGCCAACCTTCATGGGGCTGCTCTGTCCCAGCAAGGACAGCCACACCCTGGCACTTAAGGGGGCATGTAGGTGGCACTGTCCACTGTCCACCACTCTGTTCCCCAGGTGTCTAAACTAGCCACCCCAGCTGCTGGGAAAGAACAAAAGCCCACTCCCAGCTGGGGGCAGCTCCTCCATCAGAGAGAAGAGCACTCCACAGGGTAGGGTTCTAAGGGGCCACAGGACATCCCGGCTCCTTAAGACCACAAGTGAAAGGGCAGAACAGCTAGGGTGAAGGGGCACAAGGGGCTCTGAGTCAGGTGCTAGACAAGCAAGCACAAGGCTGAGCTCTGCCTAGGCACAGAAAACCAGTGTCCCTGACAGGCTATAGGCCCCAAGAAATAATCTCTGGGTCACCTCTCTTGGCTAGATTAGTCCACACGTAACGGCCAACAGGGAGCACGAGCTAGACTCCCAAGCCCTGGGTCCTGAGGGTAAACACCCACGAAACCAGCTCCAAGGAACCTCAGAAGAGAGCACTTGGTGGCAGCCTCCAAGTTGGCTACACACCCTCTCTCAGGCCTGCTGGGCTGGGGAAGTGCAGAGCCCAGCCTGACAGTACTTCCCTCAGCCACCAGGCGGAGCAGAAGAGCAGCACCCACCTGTGTGCCCCAAAGCCCAGAAACAGCCACCCACGTCAGGGGTCCTCCCTGGGCAAATCCGACCCCTGTGACCAGCCCCGGATGACTTGCCCCCTCTGTTCTCCCTGCAGTTTCTGACAATCCCTAACTTGGTCGCAGGTTCCAGATGTTACAAGTTCTTCAGAGCCAGACCAATCCACGCATTGCAGTACAGGCGGCCAACAAAGGAGAGGTGAAGAAATCAGGTGAGTGAAGCAACGGGCAGACTTCTGGCCACCTCAACAGCTCCATCTCCCACCCACCCTGACCCCTGAATACCTTGTCTGAGCTCAAGTATTATAAAATCTTCCTGCCAAGGATTATTATTAGACTTTTCCTGCCTGCAACCTTTCTGACCTCCTGAGCCAACTCAGGGACAAGCCAAGCACCTTCCATGCCACCCCTGGGAAGGTCTGTTTCTACCCAAAGTCACCTCCACCTACTTACTTGTAGACCCTCCCATGAATCTATGTGCAATACATCACACTTCTAGCCAGGTGGGCATAGACAAGCTTCATAAAGATAGCCACCTGTGGCAGGACCACAGCACTGGGACTCACCTTCCCCACCTGTCACGAGGAGAAATTGGCAAAGTATGCCAATCTTCTCATTCTTGGACCATGTAAAGTCTCAAGCACTGAAGAGGAATGGGGCATCAGCGACCTCACTCTCTCATCCAGAGAATTCCAAGTTCTGGCCTCAGACTTGTGACCACTGCCTGAAACTTATTCTAAAAATATTCTAGGCACATACAAGGCCAAAAGGCCACAGATCAAAGNCCAAAGCCTCTTCCCTCCAGGCCCACTAGCCTGCCCAAGCCTCTTCCCTCCTGGCCCACACTGCACCAAGCCCTTTTCCCTGCCATGGCCCACACTGGCTCCTAGCCCCCGGCCTCTTCCCTCCAGGCCCACACTGGCCCAAGCCTCTTCTCTCCAGGCCAATGCTGGCCCCAGGCCTCTTTCTGCTAGTTCCTGAGTCCTGGATCAGCCACCTTCCTCATACCCAGAGGAGAAATGGTATCCCAGGTCTGGGCCACCCTGGCTACCCAAATCCTGGAAGTAAGTGCTGTAAGAGGCTGAAGCACCTTTCTTACCTGAGCAATATGGACCTCATCTACACTTAGAATCCAGGGTGCCCTACTAATGGCTTCCTGGGATTGGAGGGGCTTCTTTCTAATAGAATATATTATTTTATTTTATGTGTAGGAGATTGCCTACATGTTTGTAAGTACACCATTTGTTGCAGTGTAGGAGGTCAGAGAGAATGTTGTGTATCTCCACTGGAAACTGGAGCGTGACCATGTAATGGCTGTGTAGTCCACCGGTCGGGTGCTAGAGAACCAAACCCAGGTCCTTGCAAAGAGGCAGCCATCTCTCCAGCCTCTGGAGAAAGAAAGGAGAGGGGGGAAGGAGAGGCAATGACTTAGCTCAGTTGTTGACAAACCTGCAAGAAGTACTCAGCAGCAAGGAATAAATCCCTCAGAGCAGCCTAAGGGCTCATGTCTACAGACAGAGCCAAGCGGGCCTAGCCCGCTGAGATGGTGTCAGCCCTGGGCAGCAGTCTAGGCTAGCCAGTAAAGCATTCCTGCAGTGTCTGCTGCTTAAATTCCTTGATGAACTTAACCTGCAAGCCAGGTAAGCCCTTCCCTGGCTTCAGCTGCTTTTGTTCAGTGTTTCATAGCAACAGAACTCCAAACCAGAACAGGGGATTAGGAGGAGAGAGGGAGAGAGATGGAAAGGGAGTTTTTGCAGGACATTTCCTCCTCGGGTGATACTCACCTCAGACCCAGGTTTCGATCCCAGCACCCAATGGCGGCTGAGAACCGTCCATAACTCCAATTCCAGAGAAATCCAGTCTAGGGGAATCCGACGCCCTCTTCTGACCTCCACGGCATTGCACGACACAGGTGCACAAAACCTACATGCAGACAAGTACATACACATAAAACAATAATAAATAAATAAATAAATAAATAAATAAATAAATAAATAAATGGTCAACAAAGCCAATGGAAAGATTCTCCCCAAGTCTAGGCTAGTGAATCACTGAGTTTGTCGGAGTTACTTATAGTTGAGTGGGGACTTGGAGAGCTCCATCTCTGGGAAGGAAGTCTCACCCTCAACATTGTATGAAACACTTGCACACTTTTAGGAAACACTTGTATGAAGCCAGCAACAAAGCACCTCTCGCTCGTTCTTCTCAAAGCGTATTATTCAGGCAGGCAGGTCTTGTCAGAACAGTTTATTCGGCACATCTTTTTTCCTTCTCCAAGCCTTCTCCAGCCTCCTAAGCCTCAGTCTTTCCCTCTAAGCCTTCTCCCTTCTCCAAGCCTTCTCCTCCTCAGCAAAGCAAGCTTCTCTCCTAAGACTAGAAAGTCCCTCTATTTAATCCACCTTCCCAGCCCAGGTTGCTGGCCTCAGTCTATTGTATCATCTGGCCTGAATTGTCATACAGGGTGCACCTGCAAGCTCAAACGGTGAGCGTGGTTTACTTGAGGTAGGAGGGGATCAGGTGTTATCATAAGACTCAGGTGTTAGTCATAAAACTTTGCTAAAGTCTCGGGTGCCTTCTTAGACTGTCGCCACACCGCTCCCCACATCTCCCCCTTTCTTTTTTAGTATTTGTTTTTGTTCCCCCTCCGGGGAGCTTCACTGTCCTCCCCTCCCGGGGGGCCTTATTGGGCCGGCTCTTATTGGGCCAGCTCGGCGGGTTCTGGATTCACGCCGAGCCTGTGGATTGTCCCCTTTCCGGGAGCCCTTATTGTCCCCTTTTTCCGGGGAGCTTTATTGTCTCTTCCGGCTTCATTCGACCGAGCTTCTGGGCGAACTGGATTGTCCCCTTTTCCGGGGAACCTTATCGTCCCCTTTTCCAGGGAGCCTTATTGTCCCCTTTTCCGGGGGACTTTACTCTTTTCCGGGCCCCCTTTTTCCGGGCCCCCTTTTCCCGGGCCCCCTTTTCCCGCCACGGGATGCCCCAGTCCCCAGTTCAGCCTCTTCTGAGAAAGTCCAAACCACTGCTTTGGCAGGGCTGCTCCGCCTCCTCACCTGCAGGCTGCTGGCCACCGACTCATCTCCTGCGCGCCCCGCGCTTCCTTCGCATCTCCTGCGTGCCCCCGCTTCCTTCGCCAAGTTTCAGTCAAAGGCTGGTTTTCGCTCTGGGTCTGTCCGATCAGTGCCAGGGCCAGCTCGGCGGGTTCTGGATTCACGCCGAGCCCGCGGCACCGAGGCCCCTTTAAGAAATTTTCAGTTTCAAAGTCTGTGGAATAAGTAGGCTGCTTTGTTGAAGTTTTTGCAGCTTTGTTGAAGTCTCCGCAGCTCTCTCAGCTTGTTGAAGTCTGCGTTCTCAAAGTCTCAAATGTTTGTAGCGTTAAGTCTCACTCAAATGTACAGGTACCTTACGCTGCAGTTGTTATCCAGCTTGAGCCTCTTTCTGGAGATGTTTTTCTGCACTCGCTCAAGGCCCCTCCGGCTGTTTCCTCGATGCTGAAGCCATTCATCGCCGCCTCGCCCGGCCCGCGGCCCCAGCACACTCAGAGCCCGAGGCCCGCAAGACTTGCTAAAGTTCTGGGGCTCTGGGCTGAGCGTGGCCGTCGCTCCACCTCCCCAGACGGGCCACCACTTGTATGAAACACTTGCACACTGTGACTTTAGAAAACACTTGTATGAAGCCGCAGCACCAAAGCACCTCTCGCTCGTTCTTCTCAAAGCGGTTATTCAGGCAGGCAGGCTTGTCAGAATGGTTTATTCAAGCACAACTTTCTCCTTCTCCAAGCTTCTCCTCTAAGCCTCAGGTCTTTCCCTCTAAGCCTTCTCCCTTCTCCAAGCCTTCTCCTTCCTAAGCAACTTTTCTCCTAAAAAGTACTAGAAAGTCCCTCTATTTATCCACCTTCCCAGCCCAGGTTTGCGTGGCCTCAGTCTATTGGTATCATTTGGCCTGATCTTGTATACAGGGTGCACCTGCCAGCTCAAACGGTGAGCGTGGCTTTACTTGAGGTAGGAGGGAATCAGGTGTTAATCATAAGACTCAGGTGTTAGTCATAAAAACTTTGCTAAAGTCTCGGGTGCCTTCTTAGGACTGTCGCCACACCCGCTCCCCACAAACATGAACAAAAAAGCTGTACCACTTAAGAATCCCACCCAAACCAATTGTTTATCTGTTGTATAATCTTGGTCTGGGGCAGGGGTGCTTATGAGGATCTCATGAAGACTCGTGATCCCCCTCACACTCCATGAGGGAATTTTATTTGTTTGTTTGTTTGTTTGTCTTTGAGACAGGGTCTCCCTGTAACCTTCAGCTGGCCTGGAACTTCACTATGTAGACCAGGCTGGCTTTGAACTTACAGAGATCTGCCTGCCTCTGCCTCCAAGTACTGGACTAAAGGTGTGCACCCCCACCCCTGGCTCCATGAGGGAATTTTTTTTTTTCTTATTAATTAATTATTATATATATATATATAATATATATATATATAATATTACAAGATTATCAAATCTAGACCCGTGTCCCCACCCTATCCCCCTGTGGTGGTTTGAATGTGTGTCCCCCATAGGCTCTAGGTATTCAGACGTTTGTCTCCAGTTGGTGGCACTGTTTTTGGAGGTCTTGGGGCGTGTGGCCATGCTGCAGGAAGTGTGTCACTGGGGGCAGGCTTAGCGAGCTTAACAAGGCTCATGCTCTACAGTTGCTTCCTCTCTGTTTCCTGTGCTCTTCACGAGATGTGACCCTCGGCCTGACACTCCAGATCCAGCCGCCACGCCTCCTGCCACAATGGACTATAATTCCCTGGAACTGCAATCGTAAGCTCAAATAAACTCTTTTTTATAAATTTCCTTGGTCGGGTGCTTTATCACAGCAACAGAAAAGCTGACTAATACAGTTATTGGTACCAGAGAGTGGGTGTTGGCTGTGAAGAACCTGCACATGTGGATGTTTGGAGAAGTGTGGAAGATTTTGGAACTTTGGGCTGGAAAGGATGTGGGGAGCGGGTGTGGCGACAGTCCTAAGAAGGCACCCGAGACTTTAGCAAAGTTTTATGACTAACACCTGAGTCTTATGATTAACACCTGATTCCCTCCTACCTCCAAGTAAAGCCATGCTCACCGTTTGAGCTGTGCAGGTGCACCCTGTGTACAAGATCAGGCCAGATGATACCAATAGACTGAGGCCATGCAACCTGGGCTGGGAAGGTGGATAAATAGAGGGACTTTCTAGTCTTAGGAGAAGAAGCTTGCTTGCTTGAGGAAGGAGAAGGCTTGGAGAAGGGAGAAGGCTTAGAGGGAAAGACCTGAGGCTTAGAGGGAGAAGCTTGGAGAAGGAAAAAAGATGTGCCTGAATAAACCATTCTGACAAGACCTGCCTGCCTGAATAAACTGCTTTGAGAAGAACGAGCGAGAGGTGCTTTGTTGCTGCAGCTTCATACAAGTGTTTCCTAAAAGTGTGCAAGTGTTTCATACAATGTTGAGGGTGAGACTTCCTTCCCAGAGATGGAGCTCTCCAAGTCCCCACTCAACTATAAGTAACTCCGACAAACTCAGTGATTCACTAGCCTAGACTTGGGGAGAATCTTTCCATTGGCTTTGTTGACCATTTATTTATTTATTTATTTATTTATTTATTTATTTATTTATTTATTGTTTTATGTGTATGTACTGTCTGCATGTAGGTTTGTGCACCTGTGTCGTGCAATGCCGTGGAGGTCAGAAGAGGGCGTCGGATTCCCCTAGAACTGGAGTTCTCCTGGAATTGGAGTTATGGACGGTTCTCAGCCGCCATGTGGGTGCTGGGGATCGAACCTGGGTCTGAGGTGAGTATCACCCGAGGAGGAAATGTCCTGCAAAAACTCCCTTTCCTCTCTCTCCTCTCTCCTCCTAAATCCCCTGTTCTGGTTTGAGTTCTGTTGCTATGAAACACTGAACAAAGCAGCTGAAGCCAGGGAAGGGCTTACCTGGCTTGCAGGTTACAGTTCATCAAGGAATTTAAGCAGCAGACACTGCAGGAATGCTTTACTGGCTAGCCTAGACTGCTGCCCAGGGCTGACACCATCTCAGCGGGCTAGGCCCGCTTGGCTCTGTCTGTAGACATGAGCCCTTAGGCTGCTCTGAGGGATTTATTTCCTTGCTGGTGATTCTTTCTTGCAGGTTTGTCAACAACTGAGCTAAGTCATTGCCTCTCCTTCCCCCCCTCTACCTTTCTTTCTCAGGGCTGGAGAGATGGCTGCTCTTGCGGAGGACCTGGGTTTGGTTCCTAGCACCCACATGGTGGCTACACAGCCATTCATGTAACTCCAGTTCCAGGGAATACAACACCCTCTTCTGACCTCCTTAGGCACTGCACAAAATGGGTGTACTTACAAACATGTAGGCAATACACTCCTACACATAAAATAAAATAAAACTCAAATATTTTTAAAAAGAAAAGCCCCTCCAATCCCAGGAAGCCATTAGTAGGGCACCCTGGATTCTAAGTGTAGATGAGGTCCATATTGCTCAGGTAAGAAAGGTGCTTCAGCCTCTTACAGCACTTACTTCCAGGATTTGGGTAGCCAGGGTGGCCCAGACCTGGGATACCATTTCTCCTCTGGGTATGAGGAAGGTGGCTGATCCAGGACTCAGGAACTAGCAGAAAGAGGCCTGGGGCCAGCATTGGCCTGGAGAGAAGAGGCTTGGGCCAGTGTGGGCCTGGAGGGAAGAGGCCGGGGCAGGCATGGGCCTGGAGGGAAGAGGCTTGGGCCAGTGTGGGCCAGGAGGGAAGAGGCTTGGGCCAGTGTGGGCCTGGAGGGAAGAGGTTTGGGCAGGCATGGGCCTGGAGGGAAGAGGCTTGGGCCAGTGTGGGCCTGGAGGGAAGAGGCTTGGGCAGGCATGGGCCAGGAGGGAAGAGGCTTGGGCCAGTGTGGGCCTGGAGGGAAGAGGCTTGGGCCAGTGTGGGCCTGGAGGGAAGAGGCTTCAGTAAGTGTGGGCCTGGAGAGAAGAGGCTTCGGTCAGTGTGGGCCTGGAGGGAAGAGGCCAGGGCAGTGTGGGCCTGGAGAGAAGAGGCTTCAGTAAGTGTGGGCCTGGAGGGAAGAGGCTTTGGTCAGTGTGGGCCTGGAGAGAAGAGGCTTCAGTAAGTGTGGGCCTGGAGAGAAGAGGCTTCGGTCAGTGTGGGCCTGGCGGGAAGAGGCCAGGGCAGGCATGGGCCTGGAGGGAAGAGGCTTGGGCCAGTGTGGGCCTGGAGGGAAGAGGCTTGGGCAGGCATGGGCCAGGAGGGAAGAGGCTTGGGCCAGTGTGGGCCTGGAGGGAAGGGGCTTGGGCCAGTGTGGGCCTGGAGGGAAGAGGCTTGGGCCAGTGTGGGCCAGGACAGTGTGGGCCTGGAGAGAAGAGGCTTTGGTCAGTGTGGGCCTGGAGGGAAGAGGCTTCGGTCAGTGTGGGCCTGGAGGGAAGAGGCTTCGGTCAGTGTGGGCCTGGAGGGAAGAGGTCGGGGCAGGCATGGGCCTGGAGGGAAGAGGCTTGGGCCAGTGTGGGCCTGGAGGGAAGAGGCCAGGGCAGTGTGGGCCTGAGGGAAGTCTGGGGCCAGCATTAGCCTGGAGGGAAGAGTTTGGGGCAGGCATGGGCCTGAGGGAAGTGTCTGGGGCAGGCATGGGCCTGAGGGAAGAGGCTTGGGCAGGCATGGGCCTGAACTTGAGCCTTACCCTTGAGAGACCCCCAAGTGAGAGACATGGAGATAAGTCTCGCTGCAAAAGCAAGAGGTTTATTACTCTGGTGCACTGGGGTTCGCCTGTACAACGGGGAGAGGCGAACCTCGAGCAATCTCTGTATACAGTTTTTTTTTTTTTTTTTTTTGTCTTTTTCGAGACAGGGTCTCCCTGTAGCCCCAGCTGTCCTGGACCTCGCTCTGTAGACCAGGCTGGCTTTGAACCAACAAATATCTGCCTGCCTCTGCCTCCCAAGTGCTAGGATTAAAGGTGTGCACCACCACACCCGGCTACAGGTTTTATATACTTAGAGCAGGGCAGTAATCGAACCCTGGTCTCCTGCGTGACAGGCAGGGATACACAGCATGCCTGGGTCTGCAGGTGGTTTGGGTAACTGCTAGCCTTATTAGATAATAGCAGAGTTACAACTCATGGTTAGGTGGGCCCACCTGCCCCCACATACCAAAGGTTATCTTTAGACACAATCTTGGGACAGGAACGAGGAAATGTTAGGTCAGTCCACCTGTCCTCACATACCAATAGTTATCTTTAACAAGTTTAAGTTAGCTGTTCTTGAGGCCTTGAGCAACTGTCTTTGAGCAATCGACCTTTTCCCTGAATTGGGCAGGTTCCAGTAATTGCTTAAAATGGTGGCTATGCTCAAAATGGAGTCAGTGTGGGCCTCTCTTACATTCTCCCCTCGAGTTTTATACTGGGAGGCTAATCTTAGACTCCATCGTCTTCTTCCTTGGGGGGGGCGCGGGGGGGCGGCATATACAGGGCTGTACCATGATTTTAATGGATTTTACCCACTGGTTAATAAATCTGACAAGTGAGTTAAGGATGCATGGTCCACAAGTCAGAGCAACCAGGATAAGTTTACTGGCAGATCTAGGAAGTCTTCAGCTCTCAGCTGAGAAAGAAACTGGCTCCTTTCGGAGGTCTTGACCCTAAACTGCCTAGCCAATTTTTAGCTCCTACTTTTATCACATTACCCTCTGAGGAGGTCACCCCAATTGCCAAGAGGGAATCAGGGCACTGACCGCTCTGACTTCTTCCATGCTGAAAAGGGGCTTAGGAGGTGGCAACTGGGGTACTTCTGCTCAGTGGATCTATCTGAAAGACCCCAAAAGTTCAGAGAACAAAATCCTTAGCCAGTGCCTGTGAAGAGAGTAGCTAGGTACATTTTTAGACAGGGAACCAGGAAAGGAACAGGGTGAGTTAAATGTCCAACTTAAAAGTCCTTTAGAATTTCTCAATGAGGGGTTCTGAAGCATCCATTGAGCTTCTCCTTTTGTTCATTTGGCTGTGGTGTTGTCTGGACTCAGGATCTGCTTTCCAGGAAGTTTCAATAATCTTGGTGTGAGTTTCCCTTAGGTGGTTGCTTAAAGAGAAAGAGGAAACTTTATTATTTGGTAACAACAGATCTCATATGACTTTAAATGACTTAAAATCTAGTGTTTGGAGGTACAATCTTTTAGACTTTAAAGGAAATATAATGATTAGTTATCTCTTGGTTATATTCTTTCTCTTGGGTGTCTAAGTCCATACAGTTAGCCCACATTAACCATCTTTTGTTTTCTCAAGGTCAGTTGAGGATCTGGTCTTCAGGGGCCACTCGAGCCTTTGAGGGGGAGAGGCCTCTGGTTCCTTTTGGTTTTTCAATCACCAGTTCCATCCACACAAGGACAAAGTCAGGTCTCGCTCGACCAGGCTTTCCTTTTGAAGACTTTCCTCTTTATAGACTGGACACTGGCTAGAGTCCTGTTAGTGGGTCTCCAAGACCTCCCTGATTAGGAGGACTGGTGACTCACAACTGCAGGACATTTCAAGAGATGCCCCCAGACATAGTTCCTAGGATTGGTTGACCTCAGAGGGCAAAGAGCAAAGATGTTCCTTAGGTCCCTCAGCCAAATTGGTATGGGCATTTATGTATGGTAGTTATCCACCCAGAAAGGCTAAGTTCCACCAGGCTAACCCCTTTAATTACTGTATAATATTCTAGATAAGGCTTATACAAAAGTTCAAGCAGTCTTGTGTAATACTGACTGGAGGAGGGGCTTAACACCATACGTTAAGCAGGCATAACCCGCAAGATCGAATTAAACAATTTCAGGCTTATTTTAAATGTAAAACTGTTCACCACAGTTACTACAAATGGGGACAATCCTTTTCTTTTTCAGACCCCTTATCCTGGTTTATAGTTTTCCCAGAAAGGCAGGAGTTGTAACACATACCAGAAGACAGGACATAAACTGATAAGGATTACCAAGCTCATCCAGACTGTCTTCTTCTGGACTGCATGCAGCTGGTTCAGGAAGAAATAATCTAGCCTTTTGAGCCAAATTATCTGGTTAGGAAATATCAAATAGCAAATCTTGCAAGAAACATAAAGTACATTTTTTAGTAGCCATAGGTAACCCTGTGCCCATTTAATCCAAACCTGTAACAGGGAGTCAGGTCCAAGCCAGGAGAGGACTGAAAATTAACAACACTGTATATTCACAATCCTATTCAGGCCACTAGTAAACTAGCTTGAGTATTTATACCAATTTAATTTACTATAGGTATCTTATAATTTTTCTATACCTTGAAAGGTTGGACAAAAACTGAACACTCTTAAACAAACCTTGACTAGATATACATTTTGATTTTTAAACTAGTTGACTGAACCTTACAAATTTAAGCTTATTTAGTGTGCTTTTTTTTAAAATATTTTTTTAATTTTATTTATTTATTTTTTATGTGTATGAATGTACTGTCTGCATGTAGGTTTGTGCACCCATGTTGTGCAATGCCGCGGAGGTCAGAGGAGGGTCTTGGATTCCCCTGGAACTGGAGTTCTCCTGGAATTGGAGTTACAGACGGTTCTCAGCCGCCATGTGGGTGCTGGAGATTGAACCCGGGTCCTCTGCAAGAGCAGTCGGTGCTCTTAACCACTAGGCTATCTCTCCAGCCCCATTACTGTGCTTTTTACCTGTCATAACAAACCTCCTCAGACTTTTATCACTTGCATAGACTTTTCATCATCTTTACATAACTCCTTACTAAAAATACCTTTTTAAAATTTTCTCCTTTTTATATCCTTTTATTACCTTGAATAACCCTTAATTGTGCAGATTTACTAAGTAATTAATACTTATTTCCTGTGTAACAAGATGGGACAGTTATCTCAAATACAATAGTTTGAAAAATCACAGAAATGCTCAATAAAAATTGAGCTCTTAGTTTCAAACATCTCAGGACTAAACACCCTCTATATCCACTCAGGCATCCATGCCGCTTGCTTTATGGCAGGAATGCAAATGGTCAATGACAAACAACTTCACACAGCAACTTTTTTAAACTTTCCTTCTGGGCCAAAGACTATGTCTATGAGGATTCGAGTAGCCCTGTCAGGCTTCCAGCAGCAGATTGTGAAGGGCCTAAAGTCTGCCCTTCCTTCCCAGATACAATGTATCAAGTAAATCATTAGCATTAGATGCAAGCCTATTCATTTAAACAGCTCCATGAAACAAATATGTTTAACTAGTTTCAAACCCAAAACTTTAGCACCTTGATGAAAACTCTAAATTAGAGATGAAAACCTAAATCAGAGTAAAATATGACTCTTAAGTTTGTAACAATACACAGAAATTCTACAGTAATGATCTCTGCACCTAAAGACCTTGGCTGTGCTGGGTTAAAGGCTGTGCTAGGATTTAGTCTCCATGCCCGGCTAGGAGACTAAAAACATGAAGTACAGTTTTCATGAATTTGATTCACCCAGTTGTTTGAGAGCAACCCTTCCTCAACACAAACACACAGTCTGCAAGCCCGATCAGCAAGGAGGGCACAGACCCAGAGAGGTCCCTTTTCCTCCCATGAGGAGGAAGGGAGGGAGGGAAACAGGCTCAAAAATTCTTGCAGAAACATAACAGAGCCCCAAAAAGCTGCTTCAGACTGCTCTTCCTTGCTCCTTGGAGGCAAGAGCCTATAATGCACCCCTGGAAGCCATGCAGCACCCCACTGATCCAGGTGCCAGACCCCAAAATTGGTCTCTAGCATAGATGGAAAGGTTACCACGTGTGCACTCCAGAGTGCTCAGAAATTCCCCAAGCTCTAAAGACCTCCTCCCAAGGCAGACCAGGATTCCTGACTAACTGCTGATGCAAATTTTACTAGCCTGTAAGAAGCAGATTATCTCTGGTCCTTTGTGATAGCAACTGGGTAGATTTTTGTAAATACATGTTTTAACCAAGGTGCTGCTCATGAAGCAGCCTGCTTCTCACAGCTACTGACAGGCACCCTACTGGGTTATTAGATACAAGAGAAGTCACCTTCTCAGATGAGCCTGCCAGAGTCCTGACCCAGAGTCTAGTGTGGGGCTCTAAATGGGTGTGAACATTAAAGTGACCCACCTCAGAGCAGTGGTCACCAGAGCAGTCAGGGTTCAAATGTGACTTGAGTCTGAAGCAAGTGCAGGTGGTGAGAGGTGAGAAATGGCCCTCCTATGACCAACCTCCAGCTCTGTCTGATGCATCACAAAAATCTCTAATCCGCCTTTTTCCTCATCAGAGACTCAGAATAGGCTTCTCCCTTCTATTAGTAAAAACAGCACAATTCCAGACCCTTGTTCAGCCTTTCCATACCTTCTCTGCCTAGAAAACATCAACACCTCCTCCCAGCACAGGGACAGTAAGCCCCAGCCACCTCAAACATGCACATCCATCTTGCCCACATCCCTATTACTGGCTCCAATATGCTTGATACATCCTTTTACTAAAAAACAACTCTCCCTCACACCTAAGGCCCAGCCCACTGACCAGATGGGAGTAAGGGAGTAAGGCAGGGACCTTAAGCACCAGGGGTTCCCACACTCTAGCCAGAGTTGTGTGTATGGTACACACCCCTGTGGCCAGGAGCTGTGAGGCCCTGGAGGGCCTGCCCAATGCCAAGAACTATTTCAATGGAGACAGCTTCCCGGTATTTATTTTCTCTAACACCATGTTATTTACTTCAGGTGGAAAATTGCCAATAGTCACATACACATGTGTAATTTCCATGCATGTGGGAATTACCAACACTCACACACATGATCTTTTTTTGGTCTTTTGGTCTTTTTGAGACAGGGTCTCCCCTTAGTCTCAGCTGGCCTGGAACTGCTCTGTAGACCAGGCTGACCTTGAGCTCACAAAGAACTGCCTGCCTCTGCCTCCCAAGGACTGGGATTAAAGGTGTGTGCCACCATGCTGGGTCCCAAGGGGCAACAAAACTGCCCCACCCAAAACAAAAGCCAGTCCAAGAATCCATTTCCTGTCCTGAATCTGGTCCACAAAGGTCTCAAAAAAAAAAAATAGATAATAGTAAACACAAACCAAAATGGGATCTTTAAACAGTCAGCTCTGAGGCTGATTCCTGTAAACAATTACCACCTGTTGTGAAGCATTTGGTAGACTCAGAGACAATAAATTTAGAGATGTCTACAGTATCCAAATTTTAGGCCTTTAAATGCATTTTTAAATATCAATTTTTAAACTTTGCACATGCATATCTAGTCTGGCATGCCAAAATGAAATCATTCTGTGCACATAAAGGATTGAAACTTGAAGTGGCCACCTTGTTTGACAGAACCAACATGAGACAAATACAATAACTGAATTACAAACACACAGGCACACAAACTTAGATGCATAACAAGCTACATGAATCTTTGGCACACGGTTACCATAAACACAAGACATAGATACCTCCTTTAAATCAGGGTAGATTTAGAATTTCCCATCCTGAGATCCCAGAGAATGAGGATGAAAGCAATCTCAGAGAACCAAGGTGAAAGAAGCAGATGGAATAAGGGCCCGACAACAAAGACGATGCAGACACGAAGAGAAGCAACTGCTGCCCGCACCGCACGGAGCCAACCCCATCAGCCCCGGAAGCCAGAAATCCCGACCCCTCTGCCGGCCAACCCATCCGATATGTGGGCGACTGAACAAAAGGTTAGGAATTTTCCTTCCAATGGTGGATTAACAAATCAAGGGGGTAGAGGCTTTCTGTCCCCTGTCCAAAAAGATCGTCAGTCCAAGTCCACAGAAACTTCACAAACAATTGACACAGATATCAACCATCCCTGCCACGAGATACAACACAAAGATTAAACTAAAACAACACAGATATCAACCATCCCTGCCACGAACGGAAGATACAACACAAAGATTCACTAGGTAGGTGCCTATTCACTCTAGTACCAGGTACTGACTGGTCCCTCCAGGCGGCTTGGCCTAGAAAATCTCCAAGCCCAGACCACAGGAGAGTCATCTCGACCCTCTTGCCAGAACTGGAGCATCCTCCAGATTCCTCACAGATGGAGGCAAAACCTCCCAGATGGCTCTCGAGCAGACCAAAAATCAGACACAAACAAATAAACAAATGCCAAACAGGACAGACACAACCGTGGTACCTGCTAGGGCCCAATCTTATTCCTCCGAAGTCTGTCTAGGCATCCCCACAGGGGGTCTCAATTCCTGGCACATGCACCAGATGTAAGACCTGAATCAAGCCTTACCCTTGAGAGACCCCCGAGTGAGAGACACGGAGACAAGTCTCGCTGCAAAAGCAAGAGGTTTATTACTCTGGTGCACCTGGGTTCGCCTGTACAACAGGGAGAGGCGGACTCCTAGCAATCTCTGCATACAGGTTTTATACACTTAGAGCAGGGCAGGAATCGAACCCTGGTCTCCTGCGTGACAGGCGGGGATACACAGCATGCCTGGGTCTGCAGGTGGTTTGGGTAACTGCTAGCCTTACTGGATAATAGCAGAGTTACAGCTCATGGTTAGGTCAGCCCACCTGCCCCCACATACCAAAGGTTATCTTTAGACACAATCTTGGGAAAGGAACGAGGAAATGTTAGGTCAGTCCACCTGTCCTCACATACCAATAGTTATCTTTAACAAGTTTAAGTTAGCTGTTCTTGAGGCCTTGAGCAACTGTCTTTGAGCAATCGACCTTTTCCCTGAATTGGGCAGATTCCAGTAATTGCTTAAAATGGTGGCTATGCTCAAAATGGAGTCAGTGTGGGCCTCTTTTTTTTTTTTTAATTTTTTTTTAAATTTCTGTATGTGTATGAACATACTGTCTGCACGTAGGTTTGTGCACCCGTGTCGTGCAATGCTGCGGAGGTCAGAAGAGGGTGTCGGATTCCCCTGGAACTGGAGTTCTCCTGGAATTGGAGTTTCAGACAGTTCTTGGCTGCCATGTGGGTGCTGGGGATCGAACCCGGGTCCTCTGCAAGAGCGGTCGGTGCTCTTAACTGCTAGGCCATCTCTCCAGCCTGGGCCTCTCTTACAAGGGAAGAGGCCGGGGCAGGCATGGGCCTGAGGGAAGAGGCTGGGGTCACCTTCACTCTCCAGCCTGTAGATGGCCCAGGCGTAGCCGCTCTTTTTAACTTGGGAATCTGGGTATCTACTGGGAAGGAGGGCAGAGCCAGAGGCTGGAGCACTTTGGGAAACTCTTCTCCATAAGAGGCTGGTGGTAGGATGAAGGCTAATCTTGGGGGATTTCTCTGGGGGACGTAGATTCCTGGCAGTGCTTGTGGGCTGGGTGGACTCTGTGTGGGCAGAGAGCCCCAGGCTCTAGCTTACAGATTTCCATTGCTGGGCAGCCTCAGAGACCTCCCAGGCTCCTCAGAGGCTCCTGGGAGGACCAGCCCAATGCCAGGGTGACAATCCCATGAACCTAAGGACTTGGTGACTCTTCAAACTGAAGGCTTGGGTAACCTGGGCCCAGGAGCTAAGCGCTGTCACAAGCCTTTCAGAATGACTGCTGGGGCCCAGAGGATGAGCTTCTAGGCCAGGGCTTAAGGCTGTCACACAGACCAGTGGCTTTTGAATGAGGGCTGGTGGGCTTCCACAGAGGCAGGTCCTTCCCTGTGGCTTGCTTTCATGTTTTTGGAGGTGTGATGGGAAGGGGAGTTCCAATGGTAGCTGGGTCCTAAGGTGAGAGTGTCCACCCTCGCAATTTGTCTCTGTGGGGACAACAGGCCATCCTCTCCTGGGGCTCCTGGTTGGGTAATTCCAGAAGTCTCCACAAGGGGGTGGACTCGAGCCACTCAGGGTGCTGAGGAATGGGAAAAACCAAGCTGGTTCTGGGTCCTTGGGCAAGGTACCTACCCATGACGTGCCTCAGGTTCTTGCCCCAAATGACTGATCACAGCTGTAAGATGCAGACCTCAGGTTTGGTTCTGAGGTGGTTCAGAGGGCTAGCTCAGGCTGCCCTATTTTGCAGATGGAAAAATCAAAGCTTAGAGTGTTCACAGGGTCCCTGAAGGAGACACCGGCCACCTCTGGAGCATGCTGCTCCTGGAACTGTAAGTCCTGTGTGGACCAGTGGAGTCTAGAGCCCCAGAGGGCCGAAGGATGCTGGGAAATGCATTGGCTTGTTGAGGCTTGTCATGAGGTAGCATGTGTGGGGTCCCCAGTAAGTGTCTGCTCCTAGAAGTCACCTCTCTCAGCTTGTTCTTTCAGAATTTCATTGTTCGCCTTGTGAGGAGGACTTTGCCTTTAACCCCAGCACTTGAGAGGCAGAGGCAGGCAGACCTCCGTGAGATCAAGGCCAACTTGATGCTGGGACTACAGGGAGACCCTGTCTCAAAAACCAGAAAAGCGGCTGGAGAGATGGCTCAATGGTTAAAAGCCCTAGCTGTTCTTGCTGAGGACCCAGGTTTGATTCACAGCACATAAATGGCAGCTAACAATCATACATAACTGTAGTTCCAGGGGATCCAGTGCTCTCTTCTATCCTGCCTGGGCACCACGTACGTATGGTGTACTTCCATACATGCAGACAAAACACTTACATACATAAAAAGTAAATTAAAAATTTCATCACAGCGGGGCTGGAGCGATGGCCTAGCGGTTAAGAGAGCCGACTGCTCTTGCAGAGGACCCGGGTTCGATCCCCAGCACCCACATGGCGGCCGAGAGCCGTCTGAAACTCCAATTCCAGGAGAACTCCAGTTCCAGGGGAGTCCGACGCCCTCTTCTGACCTCCACGGCATNGACTCAACGGCATTGCACGTCACGGGTTGCACAGAACTTGCATGCAGACAGTACATTCAACACAAACAGAAATAAATAAAAAAAAATTAAAAAAAATTTTAAAAAAAAAAAAGGTGGGGCTGGAGAGATGGCCATTGGTTAAATCACTGTTGTTTTTGCCTATGGCCTGGGTTCAATTCCCAGCACCACATGACAGATCAATGGTTTCATAACCCAGTTCCAGGGATCTGTCACCTCTTCTGACCTCCACAGGCATTGGCATGACATTGGGTGCACTTACACACATCAGGCAATACACTCATCACATAAAATAAAAAAATAAACATTTTAAAAAGGAGACCGTGAGCTGAGCACTGATGTTCGCTTCTCTCCGCTTGCTGACTGGGCTGCAGTGGGGCCAGCTGCCTCACACCCTGCAGCTGTGCGTTCCTTGTCCTGATGGACCGACCGCTCCCTCAAACTGTGGAGACAAAATAGCCTTCCTTTCTTTAAGGTGCTTCTTTGTCGGATGTTTGTTATTAGCAAGAAAAAGTAACTGACAGGCCACGCATAGGGACAGCTTTTCCCACGGCCTGGGCCGGGATGGAACCACCAAACCGGAGAGCCCTAATCTAGTCACAGCCCTTCTGGGGCACATCGTTTGCATTTTTTATAAACCTGATGGTCCAAGCCACCGCTGCTCCCTCTGGTCACGTTTGTACGTGGAACGACCCAAGCAACCGTGGAAAGGCACCGAGGGGGACGACTGGCCCGAGGCTCTGTTCCTGATGGTGTGAGCAGTGTAGAGGTCAGGGATGCACTGGCTCAGCATTTTTAGTGTGTCTTACGGGAGGTTTAATACCTCTGCCTCCACACTAGAGCGCTTCGGACAGGCTGCTCTTGCAGAGGACCCAGGTTTGATCCCCAGCACCCACATCGCGGCCGAGAGCCGTCTGAGGCTCCAATTCCAGGAGAGCTCCAGTTCCAGGGGAGTCCGACGCCCTCTTCTGACCTCCACGGCATTGCACGTCACGGGTGCACAGACTTGCATGCAGACAGTACATTCATACACATAACAGAAATAAATAAAAAAAAAATTAAAAAAATATTTCAAAAAGGTGGGGGCTGGAGAGATGGCTCATTGGTTAAGATCACTGTTGTTTTTGCCTATGGCCTGGGTTCAATTCCCAGCACCCACATGACAGATAATGGTTTATAACCCCAGTTCCAGGGATCTGTCACCCTCTTCTGACCTCCACAGGCATTGCATGACATGGGTGCACTTACACACATGCAGGCAATACACTCATACACATAAAATAAAAAAATAAACATTTAAAAAGGAGACCGTGAGCTGAGCACTGATGTTCGCTTCTCTCCGCTTGCTGACTGGGCTGCAGTGGGGCCAGCTGCCTCACACCCTGCAGCTGTGCGTTCCTTGTCCTGATGGACCGACCGCTCCCTCAAACTGTGAGACAGAATCAGCCCTTCCTTCTTTAAGGTGCTTTTGTCGGATGTTTGGTTATAGCAAAGAGAAAAGTAACTGACAGGCCACGCATAGGGACAGCTTTTCCCACGGCCTGGGGCCGGGATGGAACCACAAACCGGAGAGCCCTAATCTAGTCACAGCCCTTCTGGGGCACATCGTTTGCATTTTTTATAAACCTGATGGTCCAAGCCACCGCTGCTCCCTCTGGTCACGTTTGTACGTGGAACGACCCAAGCAACCGTGGAAAGGCACCGAGGGGGACGACTGGCCCGAGGCTCTGTTCCTGATGGTGTGAGCAGTGTAGAGGTCAGGGATGCACTGGCTCAGCATTTTTAGTGTGTCTTACGGGAGGTTTAATACCTCTGCCTCCACACTAGAGCGCTTCGGACAGGCTGCTGCCCAGGGACAGTCATCAACTGCGATATTTTCCTGTGTTAATCCTGAAGTGGCTGTGTCTGAGGAGGGAACTGCGGATTGGGAAACCAGCTTTCTGGGGCAGAGGATGACTGAGACTGAAGTCCCTCCTGGGGATGGCCCTGTGCTGCTGGCTGAGCCTGCCCTGTATGCCTTTCTGCTGGTACACGGAGGTGCATGACCACTGGCAGGTAGGGTGAGGCTTCGCCTTGGGGCCCTCTATTAATAAAGCCATCGCTGACCCCTGGACGTGCAGGCAGAGGGGACACAGCTTTCCCAGGGTCGGCGTTTGGCCAGAGACCTTTCGTGCCTGACTCAGGGGCCTCTGGAGTGCTCCCGTCCTGCTCTGGCCCCTTGGCTGAGGGGCCGGAAGCCCTTCATGGGCCAAGCTGGGGCTGCCCTTCCTCTGATATATAAATATCCCAGGACCTGCTCCTTGAGAGCTTCCCAAGGGTCTGATGGAGGGAAGGACAGAGCCCCAGGCCCTGGAGACCAGGCATGACTCAGACACAAGTCATCTGTCCTCCAGGAGCTGGCCCCAGGCTATTCCAGAACCTTCCTGGGCTGCCCTGCTATTGTGCTCTGGAGACCCCAGAGGCAGCCTGGAAGAGGGGGAAATAGGCTAAACCCCTTTCTAGAGCCACCTGCAATTCTCTGCTGAAGCCCAGGAGGGGCCCTCAGCCAGCCCAGTCCTTCAAGATCTCCTAAGTGCCTTGGCCCTGACCCAGGGGATGTGACCCTGTCCTGTGACATCCCCCCCAACCCTGCCCCTGTCCTGTGACATCCCCCCCAACCCTGCCCCTGTCCTGTGACATCCCCCCCAACCCTGCCCCTGTCCTGTGACATCCCCCCCAACCCTGCCCCTGTCCTGTGACATCCCCCCAACCCTGCCCCTGTCCTATGACATCCCCCACCAACCCTTGCCCCTGTCCTGTGGACATCCCCCCAACCCTACCCTGTCCTGTGACATCCCCCACCAAACCTGCCCCTGTCCTGTGACATCCCCACCAACCCTGCCCCTGTCCTGTGACATCCCCACCAACCCTGCCCTGTCCTGTGACATCCCCACCAAACCTGCCCCTGTCCTGTGACATCCCCCCAGCCCTGCCCCTGTCCTGTGACATCCCCCACCAAACCTGCCCCTGTCCTGTGATATCCCCCACCAAACCTGCCCCTGTCCTGTGACATCCCCCCAACCCTGCCCCTGTCCTGTGACATCCCCCCAACCCTGCCCCTGTCCTGTGACATCCCCCACCAAACCTGCCCCTGTCCTGTGACATCCCCCCAACCCTGCCCCTGTCCTGTGACATCCCCCCCTCAACCCTGCCCATGTCCTACACTCTTCTATTTCTTGCATTGCTGAGCTGCGGCCTGCCTGTTCACGGGGGCTCCCTGCCTGTTCACGAGGGAGGGGGGATCAGCGCCAAGTCTGCACATGCTGTGGACTGCATGAGGCTTAAAGGCATCTCCCGATGCTGGCCACAGCTTGTCACTGGGTGCTCAGGAACCGGAAGTGAAGGCAGGGAGCCACAGGATCAGATTTGCCTGGCCCTGCTCACCTCAGCTCTCCATCTTCAGCAGCAGAACATGGAGCTCTGTCCCCAGGTCCTGTGTCAGGCTGGGTTCCTGTTTTGCCTGGGGCAGGTGAAATTTTCTGAGTGTCTTGGGGCTGGGTCATCAAAGATCCAGAAACTGGGGGGCTGGAGAGAGCCTAGCGGTTAAGAGTGACGACCGCTCTTGCAGAGGACCGGGTTCATCCCCAGCACCCACATTGGCGGCTGAGAACCGTCTGTGACTCCGGTTCCAGGAGAACTCCAGTTCCAGGGGAATCCGAGACCCGTCTTCTGACCTCCGCGGCATGCAACGACACGGGTGCGCTAGACCTGGAGGCGAAATACATTCATTACACATAAAAATAAATAAATAAATAAAAAATTAAAAAAAAAAAAAAAAAGATCCAGAAACTGGACCCGGTGGCTGAAAACAAATATATCCTGTCCCTGTTCCGGAGGCCGCGGCACAGCATGGAAGGCAGCTTCTGCCTTTCCCAGTCTGGGGGAAGTCTGCACTTTTAGGAAGAATGTAGCTGTGTTCACATGTGAGCCCAGGGCTCATGGACATGCAAATCTGGGCTCATTTCATGCTTCAGATGTCCTGCAGTCTGTCCAGCAGCCCCGGAGAAATGCAGAGATACCCAGCCTTGTGGGCTGCCGGCCCTGCCCACCCGACCCATGGCTCCCAGCCATTCTTTTCTTCCCCACGAGCATGCGCAGCTCTTTCTGCCTCAGGGTCTCTTCATGCCATTTCTTCTCCTTTCACAGTGTCCCTCTGAGCTGGACTCACAGTCACCTCTTGGCCAGCCATGTCCCTATCTACTGTGCTACAGCTAGGCCTGTAGTGGACACTGTGGGGCCTCGTAGAAAATGTAGGATGACCCAAGGACATCAGGACCATAGCTGGAGTAGGGGCAGCAGTCTTGGAGAGATGGCTCCACTTGGGGGCAGTGGTGGGAACAGACAGAGAGACCTGGGCCAGGCTGGCATGGGCATTGCCCATGAGCCAAGGTCTCTACCCACCAGTGCAAGGGCTGGGGGGGGACAGAGGCCAAAGCACCCTTCCCAGACTAGGGGCTGTGGCAGGCCCACTGTGGTTGGTGTCTAGGGAGGTTGAGTGTGCCGACCCGTTCCTCTCTCCTCTTCTTGATGCTGAGCCCCATGGGGCTCATTTTGTGGGAGACAACACCCTAAAGCCACGCAACCCCCCCAGAGTCATCCGTGAGACTTGGATCCAGGCCTCCTCTGCCAGTGTGGGATCTCAGGCCAGGCTGCTGTCCCCAGGACACCTGGGTCCAGATGCAGTTTCTGTGCACCCTTTCCAGCACACAGCCGGCATCTGTCCCACGTGCCAGCCACAGACACTGCATTTCCTCTTTCCTTGCGTGCAGACTTACTTCCCCCCCGGAACAGCCTCTGCTCTTGTCTCTGCTTGGAAGGAGCCAACACTCACCACAATTGGCCATGATCTTGGGATTCTGTATCTGTGTGTAGGGTGGGTGTTCTAGTTCTCTTCCAATTGCTGGAACAAAACACTCTGACCAAAACCAACTTGGGGAGGAAAGGATTTATTCATATTATATATCCTGGGTCATAGTTCATCACTGAGGTAGCCATGGAGGAACGCTGCTTACTGGCTTGATCACTGGCCCATGCTCAGCCTGCTTTCTTTCTTTCTTTCTTTTTTTTTTTTTTAAATTTATTTATTATTAATTAAAAAAAATTTTGAGACAGGGTCTCCCTATAGCCCCAGCTGGCCTGGAACTCACTCTGTAGACCAGGCTGGACTTGAACTCGGAGATTCGCCTGCCTCTGCCTCCATGTGGGTGCTGGGAATCGAACCCAGGTCCTTTGCTAGAGCAGTCGGTTCTCTTAACTGATGAGCCATCTCTCCAGCCCCTTATTTATTATTTTTTATGTGTATGAGTGTATGCAGACAGTACATGTAGGTTGGTGCACCCGTGTCGTGCAATGCTGCGGAGATCAGAAGAAGGTGTCGGATTCCCCTGGAACTGGAGTTAAAGATGGTTCTTAGCTGCCACGTGGGTGCTGGGAATCGAACCCGGGTCCTCCGCAAGAGCAGTCAATGCTCTTAATCGCTGAGCCATCTCTCCAGCCCCCAAGCCTGCTTTCTTATACAGTACACAGCAACCTGCCCAGGGGTGGCACCATCTACAGTGGGCCGGGGCCGGGGCCGGGGCCCTCCCACATCACTCGGCAATTAAGGAAATACTCCACAGATCTGGCCACAGACCAGTCCAATGGAGCCAATTCCTCAGTTGACGCTCCCTCAGCCGAGGTATGTCCAGCACAATGGGCCAGAGAGACCCATTCCCCAGCCCTGTGGCCTTCCTCACCTTATAAGCCTCATAAGCTTGTGTTCCCAGTGCTGAGGTGGTAGGGACATGTGGATCTCTGGGGCTCCCTGGCCAGCCAGCCTCACCTCTTTGGTAAAATCCATGTCATTAGAGACCTTGCCTCAAAACTAAAGTTGATGGAATACCTGAGGATCCCCGTGAAGGTGCATACATGTGAATACCCCCTCCACGTGCACATATATACATAGAAATTCCTTCATTTATTTAACAAAATCCCCTCCCCATCTCTGAGCTGCTTGGAACGCTTTTGCTGTTACCGACACTAATGTCCACACAAGGATTCCTGTCCTTTCTGCAGGAGAGCAAACTTCACTGAGTCTGTTCTTCAGACTGTGTGGGCAGGACGTCTGTCATGGAGGCTGCAGCCTCTGATCCTCAGACTATGGGCAGGACGTCTGCCATGGAGGCTGCAGCCTCTGCTCCTCAGACTGTGGGCAGGACGTCTGCCATGGAGGCTGCAGAGATGGCTCTTCCACAGCATCCATGTTCAGTCCCAAGCACCCACGTCTGGTGGCTGGCAGTGGCCTCTAGCTCTTGTAGCTCTACCTTTGGGGAACCGATATCCTCTTCTGGCTTCTGTGGGCACTCCCCCTCCCAGACCTATGCACACGCACACATAAACATAAAGAAGAGTCTGCTGTGATGGTCCGTCTCTGTTGTTAACATGAGTGCAGGTTCACTCGGAAGCCACCCTCCCCCCCCCAGGAGGGGCAGTGTCCCTCAAACCACAAGCCAGCACAAACTTTATTTTTATTTATTTTATTTATTTATTTATTTATTTATTTATTTGAGACAGGGTCTCCCTGCAGCCCCAGCTGGCCTGGAACTTACTATATAGACTAGAATGGCCCAGAACTCAGAGAGATCCACCTGCCTTTTCCTCCTGAGTGCTAGGATTAAAGGCGTTTGCCACCATGCCCAGGAAAACTTTCTTTTAAAAAGAGATTTATTTTATTTTTATGTGGTGTGTGTGTGTGCACGTGTGCACGTGCGTGCATGCGCCCATGGAAGCTAGGAGAAGACACCACATCCTCCAGAGTTAGAGTTCCACTCAGTTGTGAGCTGTCCACTGAGTACTAGGAGCCAAACCCAGGTCCTCTTGGAGAGCAGCAAGTGCTCTTAACCCTGAGTTGTCTCCCTGGCTCCCAGACTCTTCCTCTTTGAGCGTTTTCTGAGGCATTTGATCACAGCAGTGAGGAAAGAAGCTATTAGAGAACCCTGGTGCCTCATGGGCCCACTGCTGTGACTCTCTGATGGCGTGGAACCAAAGTTGGGGTGCTAGTTTAAGCGTGATGTGTGGCTCGGCATGGTGGTGCATGCCTTTTTTTTTTTTTCAGTGTTTCATCTCTTTATTCTCAAGACATTATGGTATTAAATAAATCCCAAGAGGTATCGGGTTGGTCTTTGGTCTCTAGTCTTTAGGTGATCTAGACTGAGCTGCAGGAACACAGCATCCTCTCACAAATCCAGTAGGAAGTACATGTGAAGCTGTGGGCAAAGCCATGAGGCGTATCCCAGATGTGGTTGGGCATAGACTCCAGCTCTTACAGAACACGGGTTGCAACGAACTGTTCTGAGAAAGCAAGTGAGCAGAGGACCAGGCATCAGAACGGTCTAGAGGGAGAATGCAGGGAAAGGGAATGGACAGGGATCTTCCACTTTCCTTTCTGCTACTATAAGGTGGTTCATGTCTTAAAAATATTTTATTTATTATTTTTATTTTATGTGTATGAGTATATTGCCTGCGAGTGCACCAGTGTCATGCAGTGCCCGTGGAGGTCAGAAGAGGGTATCAGATCCCCTGGAACTGGAGTTATAGACAGTTGTTAGTTGCCATATGGGTGTTGGGAACAAATCCGTGTCCTCTGAAAGAGCAGCCAGTGCTCTTAACCACTAAGCCATCTCTGCAGCCCATGGTGGTGTACGTCTTTAATCTCAGCATTGGCAAGTGGATCTCTGTGAGGTCCTGGTCTATATAATATACTGAGTTCCAGGCCAACTGAGGATATAGGGAGACCCTGTCTCAAAAGCAACAACAACAACCACCCAACAACCAACCAAAAAAACAAAAAATAATGAAAACCAAAAATTGAAAATGATATGTTTGGGTGTCAGGTTGGCAGGGATGAGATGGCAAATCTTCACAGTGAACTCGATGGGATTTCCAGAGAGCTTTAACAGAGGAAGGCAGCTGCTCTGCGGGTTGGAAAGCACCATGCCCTGGGGCTGGAATCCCATTGAATAAAAAGGGCAAAAGGGGAAAGCCAGCAGAGCGGCAGCACCAAGATGTAAGCAAGCAGCCTCCCTTCCTCTTTGGGATGCACTCTAGTTTCTGACTCCTGAGCCCAAATAAGTTACTTTTAAACATATTTATTTATTATTTGCATATATTTATTGATTTTTTTTTTTTTGTCTTTTTGAGACACGATCTCTCTGGAGCCCCAGCTAGCCTTGAACTCACAGATATCCTCCTGCCTCTGCCTTCCAAGTGTTGGGATTAAAGGCATGCCCCACCACGCCTGGCTATTTATTTATTTTTATATGTATGAGTGTAATGTTTGCATGTATGTAAGTGCACCCATGTCATACAATCCCCACTTAAGCCAAAAGAGGGCATCTGTCATTTTAACACTTGTTCCTTTGTTTGAGATAAGGTGTTGCTATGTGGTCCAGGCTGGTCTCAAGCTTTGCATCTTCCTTCTGCCGAAGTTTCCTAAGTCCTGGGATTGTGGACATGCCCTCTGCTCCCAACCTTTGTCCTGGTGATGGACATTAGCTTAGCATGTATTTATTTATTTTTAGTACTTTATTATTTTTATTTATATTTATTATATTTAGTACTTTTATTTTATTTTAGTGTATGAGTGCATTGCTTGCATATATGTAAGTGTATCCATGTCATGCAGTACTCATGGAGCTCAGAAGAGGGCAACAGATCCCTCGGAACTGGAGTTGTTAGCTGGTTGTTAGCTGCCATGTGGGTTCTGGGAACCAAACCCAGGTCCTCTGCAAGAGCAACTGGTGCTCTTAGCCATTGAGCCATCTTTCCAGCATTTATTTATTTATTTATTTACTATTTATTTATTTATTTATTTATGAAACAGAGTCTCCCTGGAGCTCCAGATTCCAAGCTGTCCCAGAACTATGTGGACCAGGCTAGCCTTCACCATACAGAGATCTGCCGGCCTCCACCCCTTCAGCACTGGGATTAAGGACACGTCACTGTGACCAGCCTAGTTTACCATCTTGACTTTTTGATTTCCATGTCAATTTTGCGCATGCTCATGTGAGGTGCGTGTGCCCTGGGAGTCCAGAAGCCGCCCAGGATGTTGTCCCTCAGGAGTTGTCCACCATGTCCTTCGAGGCAGGGTCTCTCGCTGAAGTCTGGAGCTCATTGCTTGGACTGGGCTTGCTGGCTTTGAGCTCAGGGCTCTTCCTGTGTCCATGTTACCAACTGAGCCACCTCCCCAGGCCAAGTCAAATTTTAATTTTAAGAGATTTTATTTCTTTTTTGGGGGGGGGTCTTTTCGAGACAGTGTCTCCCTGTAGCCCCAGCTGTCCTGGAACTCACTCTGTAGACCAGGCTGGCCTTCAACTCACAAAGATCCGCCTGCCTCTGCCTCCTGAGTGCTAGGATTAAAGGCGTGCACCACCACGCCCGGCTTATTTCATTTTTAAAAGATTTATTTTAGTGGGGTGTGGTGAGGTCAGAAGAGAGTGTCAGATTCTCCTGGAACTGGAGTTAAAGACAGTTCTCAGCCACTATGTGGGTGCTGGGAATCGAACCAGGGTCCTCTGCAAGAGCAGTTGGCGCTCTTAACTGCTAGGCCATTTCTCCAGCCCCCCATATTTAATTTTTATTTATGTGTGTGAGTATATATCCTGCATGAGTGTAAGTACACCATGTTGTGCAGTGCCTGTGGAGGTCAGAAGAAGGCATTGGATTGCCTGGAACCGGTGTTATGGAGGGTTGTTAGCTGCTATGTGGGTGCTGGGAACTGAATCCAGGACTGTGAGAGCAGCCAGTGCTCTTAACCAGTCATCTCTTTGGCCCCCAGGGCATTTTCTTGACTGCTGGTTGATGTAGGAAGGCCTAATCCACCAGGGGAGGTGCCGGTCCTGGGCAGGTGGGCTGGGCTGTTCTACAAGAGAAGCTGCTACAGGGACTGCTGCAGAGATGGCTCAGTGCATAAGGACTGTTCTTGCAGAGGACCTGGGTTTGGGCCCAGCACCCACATGGCAGCTAACGACCCTCCAGTACTCTAGTCCCAGGGGATCTGATTCAGTCTTCTGGCCTCCATGGCATTGCACACACGTGGGTACACATATAAACATACAGCCAATCAGGGCTGGAGAGATGGCTTAGTGGTTAAGAGCGCCGACTGCTCTTGGAGAGGACCTGGGTTCAATTCCCAGCCCCACATGGTGGCTAAGAACTGCCTTTAAGCCAGGTGTGGTGGCACAGGCCTTTAATCCTAGCACTTGGGAGGCAGAGGCAGATGGATCTCTGTGGGTTCAAGGCCACCTCACTCTGGTCTACAGAGTGAGTTCCAGGCCAGCTGGAGCTATAGGGAGACCTGTCTCAAAAACAAAACAAAACAAAAACCATACAGGCAAAATACTTATAAAATTAGAATAAATATTAAGAAAAAAAAAGGTGGCCAAGCAGGCCACCAACCAAGGCTCTTCCATGGTCTCTGCTTCAGCTCTGGTCTGCAGATTCCTGCCTTAAGCCCTGACGTCACTCCGTGATGGGTTTTGACCTACGTGTTGTAAAGTGAAGTAAACTCTTTTCCTTCCCTAAGGTTGTCTGGGTCAGCAACAGAAAATCCACCCAGGACGGTGGTTGTGCTGGGTGTGTCCTGAGGTGGGAGCCCAGGCCTCCGCCAGGCACAGTGACTGCATGGTGGTGTGGGCAGCTGCCCTTTGAGATGACTCCACGTGGAGAGGCCGTCTGCCTGGTCTAGTGAGCTCTTCCTGGAAGTGCGTCCTGGGGTGCATGGCTCAGGGTCACCCCACTGGCTCCTGTGGACCTAAACAGGACATTCTGTTGCAGAACCAGAGACTGTGTTTGTTTGTTGGAAAATCAACAAATATGTGTGTGAGGAAATAGGGCAAAAGTCACCCAATTAGCAGCCTTTGACCATCCCCCAGAGTCCGGTTCCTTTTGGATCTGGCAAGTGGCAGGGTGCTTTTGCGGAGTGATCATTCCATGGGTGTCACGGACGGCCCACCAGGAGGGGCAGCAGTGAGCACTAGTGCTGCTGCAGGTCAGCCCCTGGGGTCCACGACTCTAGGACCTTAGGTCGCCTTTGTGAGTGTTTGGTTTTGAACGGTGGTCTTGCTCTGTGCCTAGGTTGGTCTCAAACTTCTGGGGCTTAAGTGATCCTCTGCCATGGTTGCCAAGTTAGAGCAGACAAGCGGACAGGGTCTAACCACTCTAGATCACCCTGTCAGCACCTCTCCTGCCTGGGGCACCTTACAGGCGGACGAAGGCCAGGATCTTAGAACATTTTGTCAAGTAGATGGTGGCCAGGCTCTGGACAAAGCCAAGCCTGACAGGGCTGAGCCCTGCTTCACGGTGCAGTAGTCTAGGCACTGATTATTCTGAAATCTTCTTCAGCCCCATGTCCCCACGAGAACTCATTCTCGGCACATAGAAGGCATTCAGTCAGTGGTGACCAGGTACACAAGGGCCTCATTTGTGTGTTGCGACTGTTGCCATGTCCTGGGGGGTGGTGCAGGTAACCAAGGAGTGAGGACTGACAGGGCAGCTCTAGAGATGTCTGGGGCAAGGTCCTCCTCCCCAAGATATGAAGCTCCAGCTGTTCCGGTCAGTCCACCTGCCGAGTGAGAAGCTTGTGCCCAGGGACCAGGTCCTTGGAAATAGACATGGGCCCTGGGTCCTAAGGCCTAGTTTCAGGCCCTGGATCTATCCTTTTAACCACCTGTGGAGCCTCAGTGTGTTCCTCTCTAACATGTTTCTGGGGAGTACAGTGCCGCCCCCCTCACCTGTCAGGGAACATCACAGAGCACTGCTGGGACTTGTGGTTACCCGTAGGCCTCCATGCAGAGAGCTTGATGCTTTTGTGCATGGTCTGGTTCTGCTGTGTGTTGGAGCCATACAGGCAGGTGTCAGCAGAAACTCCTAAGCCAAACATGGAGTCTGGGCCAAGGCCCTCTGCTAGCACAATGGCGATGGGACGGCTTCATGCCTGCACAGCACCCCTACTTCACGCCTGCGCAGCACCCCTACTTCCAGTGCAGCTAGCAGACAGTCTGCTCCAGGCCTTTCCATGGTGGAGGAACCAGGCCGAGGCTTTGTAGCTACTCCATCCACAGCCCAGTCTCCAGACGCCCCAGCCATGGGCCACACAGGGTCCTCTCAGGACTGAGCCCTGGAGTCTCTGTGGAGGACGTAGACCCATCCAGGTGGGCAGCAGGCGGATGGTGACGGGAGGTAGGGATGTATCTAGGCCTCCCAGAGAGAAGGGTGACCTTAAGACCACTCTTGGAGCCAAGAATCTTGACGTCCAACCTGCCTTAATGTTGGAGACGGTTTTGAGGTGCTGGGAGTGTGGCCGAGGTCCCAGAGGGGTCCGACCTGGTCTCACAGCTTTCAGGCTCCCCTAGTGTTGATTTCTCCTCATCCCTCCCTGCTCTGGGTCCAATCAATCAATAGAGGAAATCTCTCGCATGGCACCTCTCTGAGCCCTGCAGGCTCCTACAAGATTGATTAACACAAACATCAATTTCTTGGGCCGCACGCCTCTGAAAACACGGTGCTTTTTCAGATTGAATTGCTACTGTGTGCCTGGTGTAAATAAAGAGGAGGAAATAACATGGAAGATTTGTGACCATGCGCTGCAGCCTGCCCTCTCCACTGGCGCTGTTAGCGGGGTGGCAGAGAGAGGGAGGGCAGAGGAAAAGAGGCATGCAGGAGGGTACACACACACACACACACACGCACACACACACGCACATACACACGGAGGCAGAAAGACAGCCATTGGAGGTGGAGAAGAGCTAGGGGCAGTGGGAAGCCGGCACTCGGTTCCGGAGCTGGTGACCTCCACCACCAGGGAGAGGTGCGCTGCTAATTGCTCTTTTATTTTCTCTGGTGGTCTGGATGGTGTCTGCAGAGCGGCAGGTGTTGCTGCTGGGCCTGCAGCGCTGTGGGGTGCCTGGTCTCTAACCTTAAGGCTGTATGAAATTCCTTTTGCTCTGTCCCTCCCTTCCTCTCTCTAGCACAAAGCAAGGCTCAGACCAGGCACCTGGTGGGCACAGGATGGGGAGGAGCCAGGGCCCAGAACAGAAGGGTTGGATTCCATGGGGCAGGTAGAGGGATCAGGTCTTCCTTGGTCTCCCTGATGCATCCGTGAGCCCTGCTCCCCAGCTCCCCAGCCCTCACCCTGAGCCCCAGCAGCCTCCATACCCTTGAACTCATCTGGGTCATGGATCCTGTCTCAGCTTCTTTTCCTGTTGCTGGATAAAATGCCCCAGCAAAAAGAGATGGAGAGATGGCTCAGTGGTGAAGAGCATTGGCTGCTTTTGCAGAGGACCTGGGTTTGAATCCCAGCACCCACATGGCATCTAACAATCATCTGTGACTCTAGTTCCAGGGGCTGTGACACCCTCTTCTGACCTCCTTGGCAATACACACATACATATAAAATAAAAATAAAGTTAAAAAAACTCCACCAAAAGAAACTTAAGGGAGAAAGTTTCTTTTAGCTGACACAGTCCAAGATGAAGTTCAAGGTCAGTCCATCATGGCAGGAAGTTCAGGCAGTGGGAATGGAAGTGGCCACCCTGCACACTCACAACCAGGAACCAGGGAGGGACACATGCTAGAAGAGCTCAGCTCACTTCCTCTGTTTTGTGCAATCCAGTATTCCCTGCCTGGGGAATGGCCCACCCACAGTGAAGACTTCCAGGTCACCCCCACAGGCAGCCCAGAGGTCCATTCCCAGGTATTGCATTCTGCAAGTTGACAGTCAACACTAACCCTCTCAGGGTCTCGGTGGCCCAGTGCTAGGCATGTAAACACCGACAGCCGAGTAGTCCCACAAGTCCCACAAGGCAAAGAAATGGATAAAACTCAAGTCCTTTGAGTACCTCAGTGTTCCCCACTATGGCCAGCCTGAGCCGGCTGGTAAGAAAGTCCAGTAGGAGGTCCCTGCCAAGATCGTGTCTGCAGCTTCTGTGTACAGTGCCGGTGGCCAGCATGGTCACCGTCACGTGGCCCTGTAGTGAAGGCCCAGGTCTCTCTGGCTCAGCACTGTTTAGACCTGCTGATATATCTGTCAGGCTGAGGAGGATCCTTCCTCAGATTGAGGGGATGGCACAGCTGGGGTTAGGGGTGACTCCAGAGGAGGAAGAGCCCCCAATTCCAATGAGGACAGCTCCAAGCTGCCCTCTTTTACCTCGTACCCCAACGGCAGGAAGCCAGGAGCTTCCAAGGGGCTAACTTTGCGTCTGGCAGCCAGGTGACAAGTGATTATTGTTACTCTCATCACCAGCTCAGCTCTGGGGAGGTTCCCAAGTCGCTTTGTCAACTGGTGTGGGGCAGCAGCCTGAGTGGAACTGAGTCCTGGGGAGGCCAGGCCAGTTCCTAATAGGGAACAGACTTGCCCTGTTCTTGGAGTGGCTAGACCTGAAGCCAGCTGTCAGTCCAACTGGACCTGTCCTGTCTAGATGTTGAGAGTCCCTGTCCTGAGGATGGGGAGGGGGAGGGGACGGGCTTTGCAAGAAGCCTTCCATGGCTTAGCATCAAGGTGCAAGGGCCTCCCTAGGCCTACAGCTTGCAGGATGTCCCCTTCCTGGCTGTATATCTGGAGCACTTCTCTGGGATTTTTCCTAAGGCAAATTCTGTTCCCTCTAGATGTGTCTTAACAGAACAAGTGCGCACCAAGGGCTTACAGTATGTTGGGCGCCATGCATGCCCGGCGGGGTTACAACCCTGGAGCTTGTAGTCTGGGTCCAGCTTTCCTTCTAGAGGTGGGCCTTTCCTGAACTCCAGGGGTGTGCAAGCCTGACAGATGGTGAGAATGCTGCCTTGCCCAGGAACACCCCACCACCCCCGGCCCATGTCCTGGGCTCCAGCTGCCTCCACATCCCTGTGCTCTTCTGTGGGTTCTAGAAGTTCCTGAATGGGGAGTGTGGATGGTGGGGGGTAGGGTAGGACTGCCACATCCTACCCACCAACTACATTAAGCCTTTAGTCCTAGCACTTGGGAGGCAGGCAGATCTCTGTGACTTCAAGGCCAGCCTGATCTACACAGTGAGTTCCAGGACAGTTCCAGACAGGGAGACCCTGTCTCAAAAAGACAACAAAATAAAAAAAAGGAGCACTATACTTTGAGCCATCCCTAGCTCTGCCAAGAGTGCGAGGTGCCTACTGTCCAGAGAGATAAGAGAACCAACAATGCAAATGACTCTGTCCAGTGAGAGGCTTCAGTGTCTCCCTGTAGCCCCAGCTGTCCTGGAATTTGCTCTGTAGACCAGGCTGGCCTTGAACTCACAAAGATCCGCCTGCCTCTGCCTCCCAAGTGCTAGGATTAAAGGCATGCACTACCACGCCCTAAATTAAAAAATTTTTTTAAATTTATTTTTGTTTGTGTATGAATGTACTGTCTGCATGTAGGTTTGTGCACCCGTGTCGTGCAATGCCTCAGAGGTCAGAAGAGGGTGTCGGATTCCCCTGGAACTGGAGTTAAAGACGGTTCTCAGCTGCCATGTGGGTGCTGGGATGGGATCGAACCCGGTCCTCTGCAAGAGCGGTAGATGCTCTTAACTGCTAGGCCATCTTTCCAGCCCCACATTATTATTATTTTTTAAATGTGTATGAATGTACTGTCTGCATGTAGGTTGGTGCACCCGGGTCATGCAATGCCTTGGAGGTCAGAAGAGGGCATTGGATTCCCCTGGAACTGGGGTCAAAGATGGTTCTTAGCTGCCAGGTGGGTGCTGGGAATTGAACCCAGGTCCTCTGCAAGAGCAGTCGGCACTCTTAACCACTGAACCATCTCTCCAGCCCCGGCCTCACAGCTTTGATGGAGAATAAGTTTGCAGACATGGAGCCAGGCATTGGTGCAAGCTTCCAGGGGAAGGTGGCCCATGAATAACAAGATGGCCTTACCTAGGCCTCAGGACCAGGTTCAGACTCAGACGCAGCAGGAGATGTAGGAACCAGACTGTTCTAGGCAGCGGCAAGAGAGGTCAGATGCATTTTGGAAGGATTCCGGGAGCCCTCAGGGTGGGGAGCGAGCAAGGCCTCAGCCTGGGTGCCATAGAGGTGGGGGGCAGGTGGGCAGCAGAGATGCTCAGGGACAAAGCTAGAAATGGAGCGAGTGCCCTCCTGGGCTGGATGCCCCTGGAAGAGTGCCCCCCCCAGCCTATCACCATGTTAACTGAAGCAAGCTCCAGGGGAAGTAAGCCGTGGGGCCTGGGTAACCCTCCCCCAGGGAGGTAACCCTCCCCCAGGGAGCCTTCCTTCCCCTGCTTCTCTTTACAGCCATCCTCTCATTGAAGTGGTGGTGGGGGGTGGTGGGGTTGACGAGATGGGAAGCTTTCGGGGTGATGTGGCCATAGAGGAAGAGAAGGCTTGAGTGCTCTCCTCCTGCTTCCCTGGCACCCTGTTTTCCATTACGGTGCCAGGTTAATTGGCTTTTAAGAGGCCAGAGGTGGAGAGCCCAGAGCTCCGCTGGTGTGTATTGACTTAGTACCCTTAAACTGAGCTGCAGAGCCTAGGACTCAGGATGGGCCAGGGCCGGCTGCTGCCGCCTGTGCCTTCAAGTGGCATTAAACAAGTGATTCATTCCCCACGGCAGGCTCCAGCATGCCTAGGCGGAGTGGCCGCAGATTCGTGTCAGGCACTTGAGTTAAATGTGGCTAATTTGGTACAATAGCACGATGCCACCAGTAATTTCTGCATCTTGGAGACAATAGGAGACATTACACCGCTTGTTCCAGGGTTGCAAGAGTGGCTGGCAGGCAGTGAACAGAGGCTTGGTGTGGGCACTGGGGGTAAGGTGCTTTCCTGAAGCCAGGGGTGGGCAGGTACCTGCCTTACAGTGCGTGGGGGCTCATGGGAAAGGCAAACTTGGCCCCAGCTTGGTGACAGGGTGGGCCTGAGTGGACGTGGTCTATCTGTGGTTGCTGTGTCATCTGCAGGGCTGTAGGTTCCACCGCGGGTGGGGGGGGGACGACCCCAATGTGCTTGCTTCCCTTTACTCCCTTCCTTGCATCAGGAAGAACAGGAGGGGCCTGGGATGAGCCTGCTGTGGGAATCAGTCCTGTGGAAGCAGCCTCAAGGAACGGGAAGACGGAGGCAGCCCTGTGGCCAGGCCACAGCAGGCTTCGGAGTAAAGCTGGGGGTTGTCTCAATTCTTGGTTCAGGACCATAAACACCCACCCTGGTTCTAGAGAGAAGAAACTGGGTAGGGAATCTGTAGGCCAGTGGTTTCGAGAACGCCCCAGAGCCATACAGCTTGGCCCAACTCGAGTTCCTCCTTCTACTCCATCCTCCAGCAGGCATCCTTGGAGCACCAGGGGCCTCTGTGTGTCCACCAGGCATGGAGTGGGTGGGCCAAGCCAGTCCACTTTCTCCCAGGACCTTCCTTTTTTTTTTTTTTTTTACATTTTTATTTATTATTTTTTATCTGTACGGATGTACTGTCTGCCATGTATATTGGTGGCCCTGGATCATGCAATGCCAATGGAGGTCAGTAAGAGGGTGTCGGTTCCCTGGACCTGGAGTTAAAGATTGGTTCTTAGCCATCAAATGTGGGTGCTATAGGAATAGAACCTGGGTCCTCTGCAAAAAGCAGCAGGGGCTTCTAACGCACTTGAGGCCATCTCTCACGCCCCCCAGGTACTTCCCTAGTCTGACCAAGGGATTGACCTTGGCTGATTTGTGCTCGGGGTGGGGATAGAGACTAGGAAGGGCTAGCCTGCTGTCACAAGCGGACAACAAGATATTCCTGACCCCCCTCATCACGATCTGCTGGGCCAGTGGACAGGGAGCCACAGAGGCATGAATTATGTGGCCCTAACCAAGATGTGGTCAAGGTCAGGGTGGCTGTGGTCCACACGCTGTGCCAGGCGGGCACTTCGAGATGAAGTCCCACTAAGCTCCCCTCTAAACTGACTGGCTGGGGGCAGTGGACAGCCTCAGCTAGAACCCTGGGCTTGAAGCTGCAGAGTCCCAGACACTGCTCTATAGGCATACCACTCCATCCCATTTGCCCAAGGCCGCACAGCTAGAGTAGGCAAGTGGTTAACACCAAGGAAAATGACAAATTCTGAATTGAGTGAATAAGTATGATAATATGATTTTTTCCCCCTACGGTACAGCTAAAATAATGAAGGAAGATTATTTTTTTTGAGACAGGGTGCCCTCCCCTATAGCCCCAGCTGGCCTGGAACTCACAGAGATCCACCTGCTCTCAAGTGCAGAATTAAAGGCGTGAGCCCATGCCTAAGTTTAAGAAGGCAGTTCTAAGCTGCCATGTGGGTGTTGGGAACGAACCTGGGACCTCTGCAAAAACAAGTTTGTGCTCTTTAACCGCTGAAGTCCATCTCCCAGCCCTTGAAGGAAGATTTACATATATATATATATAATATATTATATATATATATATATATATATATCTCTCAAAGGGGGGGAAAAGGGCCCGGGGCCAATGGGGTACACACCACTTAGTCCTAACGCACTTGGGGGCAAAAAGGGCAGTTCCAGATCTCTGTGAGTTCCAGGACAGCCTTGGGCCTATAGGAAGACTCTGTCTCAAAAAAAGATTAAAAAAAAAAACCAATGTTTAGGTAGAATGGACATTTTTTACTATATTTATTTTCCCAAATCCATGAGCATGGGAAGTTTGTCCATCTTCTGATGTCTTCTTCAATTTCCTTCTTAGAGGATTTAAAATTTTTGTTGTAGAGATCCTTGGGTGTCTTTGGTGTAGGGTTTGTTCCTAGGTATTTTATTGTTTTTTGAGGCTATTGTGAGTTGGGAAAGGTCTCCTTGTATTGCCTTCTTCAGTTGCTTGTTGTTGGTGTAAAGAAAAAGCTACTGAATTTTTTCCTAGTTATTTAATTTTGTATCCTTCCAATTTACTGAAGTTCTTAATCATTTCTAGAGTTTTCTGATGGAGTTCTTAGCATCCCTTCAGTAGACAATCATATATCATCAGCAAAAAAAGGGATAGCTTGACTTCCTCTTTTCCGATTAGAACTCCTTTAATTTCCTTTTCTTGCTTATTTTGCCTAGCAGGGTTTCAAAGCACTATACTTGAAAAGGAGTGGTGACAGGTGGCAAGCCCTTGCGAGTTCCTACCCTTAAGGGGAAATGCTTCTGGTCATTTCCCCATTTAGGATGATATTGGCTTGGGTTTCCTATATATGGCATTTTGAATTCATTGAGGAAATGAATCCTCCAATCCAATCCCTCCAGGACTTTAAACATGAATGGGATGCTGGATTTTTGTCAAAGGCCTTTTTTTTTTTTTTTTTTTTTTTTTTTTTTTTTTTTTTGTCTTTCAGTCCATTATATGCTTGATTATATTTAATTGATTTTTCATATGTTTTGAACCATCCCTGCCATCTCTGGTATGAATCAAACCTTGGTCGTGATGGATGACTGAAAAAGTCTTTAAAGCAGGTTTTTCATGCCAGGCCTGAAGGAGGCCAAGAGCTTGGAGGAATGTAGTCATTAAAATCCACTCTGTAAGATTTGCAGTTTAAAAAGAGTGTATTAAAATAACATATATTTAATATAGAGAGGTATTTTCAGTAGAGATTTATACCAAAATACAAAAAATAAACCATGGTAAGTTTAATGGACTTGATTTCTCTGAAGTCATAGGCCAGTCATAATAGCTTAAAGAAGCAAAATGTATATTGGGTAAAATTTATTTGGCAGGTACTCAACTCTACCCAAGCTTTATCCACATATTAAAGGATATTTTAAGGCTTAGTGAAATGTTTAGATTAGTTAAATTTGGTTGTAGGTTTCGGTGAAAATGGTAATTACATTTGAACTAAATTGGGAATATAAAAATGTTAATTGTTTTTATTTATAATTTGGTATTGAACTTCCAACAGTAACATTGGGGTTTAGGTAAACGAATGGTCTCTATATTTTTCTGAATTATAAAAACAATCACATTGTAACACTTTCTTTTACTTGTAGGACAATTTAAAGGAATTAAGTTTAAATTTACTTCCCAATTAAGTAGCATACAGTCAATGAGAAACAGTTTGGGTAAATTTAATGAAAACTTATGACTTGGCTCCTGTTTATGGGTATGTGTAATACAACTTAGGCATCTATATGTCAAAACATAAAAATTTAAAAAACAAAAAGAGTGAGGTGGGAGGTGAGTAGTATCCCTTCTGGGATAAAAATGGAAAACTCTGTCTTCCAAACCTATTGATAAATATTCAATTTTGAGATCTTGAAATTAACAATGGGAGGATATTTGTATGTTCCCAAAGGTAAAAACATCAATCTAAATGCCTGAAAACGTACAAATTTTGGCTGTGCAGGATGGACTGGGAAACACAAGCAGAGAGGCTGACACATCTGAACATTAAAGAAAGAGGAACCTCAGACTGCCTGAGTCACAGACACTGAGCATCTCTCTGAATTCTACTGGGGTTAACTGTTTATAATGGGCCCTAACGAAGTTTACCTTCCATATGCTGAGAAACCTTCCTACCTCTCCCCTTTATGGGAAAAAGCAAAACATGATGGTACTGAAGTCATTCCCTAACTGTAAATTAGAGCCAACTGTTATAGTGGTAATTTCGTATAAATCAGGTATAACCACCCTTTTTTAACTGACTGATAGGCATAGGAACTGTGAAAGGATAATTCTCTATTTAGAGCCAAATTTGTAAATTCTTTATAAGCTGTGTAATTAAGCAAAATATATTAGTACAGGAAAGCTCTGATATCAGTAATGAATTATTCTGCCTAGGAGATGTTGGCTAGGGGATTCAAGTCCCCCCCCCCAAAAATTATAAAGTCCTTTTGCCTATAAGTGGGATATATGCAAGGAGAAAGGCAGTAAGTCCTTGTTGTTGAAAACCTGGTGTGAGCATGAAAAAATGTTTTGAGACGCCACTTGCTAATGTACAACTGGCCTCTGAAATGCCAAAGAGTGTTACCAAAGGCCACTAAAGCAATACAGCAAAATATTGGTCTCCTTGAGACAAGCAAGACTCCTCTGTCAGTATCAGCTACACCTCAACTGCTTGGAGATACTGTGCAACAGTGGCAGCCATGTGTCTATATATATCCCAAATCTAATTGGCTATTAGCTCTCTCCTTGGAGGAATAACTAACAGTGGATGCCACAAGCTTATGTCCTCTAGTGGTTAGGAGATACTATAAGCCACAATAAGAACTTGTCACGCTTTATAGAGAAATCACAGTTTGTGGATTAGCATACCATCCAAGAATCTGTGTCTATGCTCACAGCTTAGCTTGTCATAATACTTAGTACTGCTTAAATGCCTGAATACCCAATTGATTGTGCTTTGTTAGTATGACTAAAAAGGTATCACTGGATAAGCTGTCAACCCATGAAGGGAAACAACCTGAACAGACTAGAGTCCAAAATGACATCTCCAAAGAAAATAGACTGTTTTCTTCTCACCCACTTGTGCCCCTTTCCCAAAGCCTAGAGGGCAAATTGTGGAAGAGGAGGCATGGTAGAATGTAAGGGCTGCAGAGAGATTGGGGTGAATCGTGAGACTACAGCAATATAGACTGGACTCCTAATTGATCAACATGCCTGTGCATACAAGCATCTCCAACTGGACTATGGGAACCTTGTGTTGTTCAAAATTTGGACATAGATACTTGCAAATTGGTTTTACATGAATGTTACTTGCTTATGCTTAATAATTTGGCTCACTTCAAAAAAAATGCACCAATTACCTAATTGTACGGCAAACTGAGTAACATCAATGTTATCTGAAAACAACTATGTTATTATATTGTAGTATCCCTTCAAAAATAAACAAATAAAAGAGGAAAACAAAAAGCAAAAAACAAAAACAACCAAGCAACCAAACAAATAAAAGAAACCAACTATCTAAGTGTCTAACTTAGAAAGCTAAAATAAGGAGCAAACTGGAGCACCTCTGCGGCTCCGTGAGTGGAGTACCTGCTGACCACGCGGGAAGCCCTGGGTGCTGTCCCCAGCACCACATGAAGCAGGCAAAGTAGCTTGTGCTTGTTAACTCCCAACACCTAGGAGGTGAAGGTGGGAGCCAGGCCAGTGAGATGGCTCAGCCAATAAAAGTGCTTGCTGTGTAAGCCCCAGAACCCACCATGGAAGGAGAGAACGCGCTCCCCAAAGTCGACCATGCCTTGGTGGCCCTGCCTGCAGAGAGAGAGAGAGAGAGAGAGAGAGAGAGAGAGAGAGAGAGAGAACTAAAGAAATTCAAGGTCATCTTTGGCTACATAGCAGGTTTGTTTGTTTGCTTTTTGACAGGGTCTCTCCATAGCCCAGCTGGCCTGGAACTCACTGTATAAACCAGGATAGCCTGAATTTTACAGAGTCGCCTGCCTCTGCCTCCCGGTGCTGGAATTAAAGGTGTGTGCCACCACACCTGGCAAATAAGCAATCTTTCCTGAAAAGAGTATAACTGGCTAGGGAAATGGCTCAGTGGTTACAGCACTTCCAAGCATGAGCCCTTGTAAGTGCCCGTAGAGTGTGGCAGCCTAATTGTAATCCTAGCTTTGAGGGCAGAAACAGGTGTTCCCAGAGCAGGCAACCGTGGAGACTAGCTAGATCTTTAAGTTCTGGGTTTGATTGAGAGACTTTGTCTCAATGAATGAGCTAGAAGAATGATCAAGGATGATGGCAGACATCAACTTTGGGCCTACACACACATATGGACAAAAATACATGCTCATGCCCGCCCCTCCACATGATCACACGGATGTAAGCATGCACATACACACCCCACATTCATAAAAATGGAAAAAGACAAAAAAAGAATAAAATTGACAAATAGCTGATCAGAACAAGAGAAAAAGGGGCAGGACAGATTCCCAACGTCAGGCATGAAGAATGGGAAGGGCCTTATAGACACTAAGTGGCCAATAAAAATTTTACAAGCAATTTTATGCCTGTCCATACACTTCACAACTTAGAAGAAGGGACAAATTCCTTGAAAAATAGATCTGATATATTAAAGAAATAAAATTTATTGTCAACCTACTACCAACAAAGATCTGATCATAGATGCCTTTCTTGGTGAGCTCCATCAAACAGTTCAGGAAGAATTAATGGCAACCATATATAATCTCTTCTGGAAAGTAGATGAAAGAACTGTCATACTACTCATTTTATGAGGTCAACATTATCTTGATACTAAGATGAGTTAAAGACATTATGAGAAGCCATATATGGTGGAGCACTCAGGAATCAGAGGCAATTATATCTCTGTGAGTTTGAGGCCAACTTGGTCTACATAGCGAGTTCCAGGCCAGCCAGGGCTACATAGTGAGACCCTGTCTCAAAAAACAAAGATATTATGGGCTGGAGAGATGGCATAGCAGTTAAGAGTGCCGACCGCTCTTATAGAGGACCCAGGTTCGATCCCCAGCACCCACATGGTGGCTGAGAACCATCTTTTTTTTTCACATAAATTTATTTTTATTTTTTAAACAAATCTGGACCCGTGTCCCCCCCATTCCCCCACCCCACCAGAGCTCATGCATTCTGCCAAACATGCTTTTCATCTCTTTCTCAGTCTTTCTCAATATTCTCCATGAGGAAGTTGACTGTTTTGAGCAGAAGTTCACTGCTTCAGTCAGTTCTTCCATGCAATCCTTTCTGTTGTTGTTGTTGTTGTTGTTTCCAATATGCATCACTCCCAACTGCTTTGGACAAAAGCTCAGGGGGCCATACACAAGAAATACTTACAATTAGGTAATTGGCACTAGCATCCACAGATGAGGGATACCATTCGTCGTTTGTTTTTCTGGGACTGTGTTACTTCACTCAGCATGATGTCCTCTAGCTCCAGCCATTTTCCTGCAAAGTTCATGATGTGATCTTTCTTTACTGCTTCATAGAACTCCATTGTGTAGATGTACCACATTTTCTCTATCCACTCATCAGTTAAGGGGCATTTGGGTTGGTTCCAGCTCCTTGCTATTGTGAAGAGAGCCAAAATAAACGTGGCCATGCATGTATCTCTGCGGTGGGGTGAGTCTTGAGGGTACATGCCCAGGAGTGGTATGGCTGGGTCAGGTGGCAAGTTCATTCCAAGTCTTCCAAGGGTTCTCCACACTGCTTTCCATAGTGGCTGTACAAGTTTACATTCCCACCAGCAGTGGATGAGTGTTCCCTTTTCTCCACAACCTCTCCAGCACTTGGTATCATTTGTTTTCTTGATCCTAGCCAGTCTTATTGGAGTAAAATGATATCTTAAAGTGGTTTTGATTTGCATTTCCTTAATGATTAGTGATGTTGAACAATTCTTAAGGTGTTTCTCAGCCATCTCTAATTCCTTGCTTGTGAAGTCTCTATTCAGCTCTTTGCTCCATCTTTTGAGTGGGTCATTTGTTTTCTTTCTTCTTTGTTTTTTGAGTAGTTTTTTTTTATGTGTATGAAGGTACTGTCTGCCTGTAGGTTTGGGCACCCATGTCGGGCAATGCAGCAAGAGGTCAGAGAGGGGTGTCGGATTCCACTGTGTGATGGTTAATCCTGGGTGCAACTTGACTGGATGAAGGGACAAATAAGAAGAAAAGGGGTCTCTGATTGGACCACCTCAACAACGATGCCCACCCCAAATGGGGTGTTTACCTTCTGCCGGCCCAGGCAGTTTAAGGCCACAGCGGCGGGAGCTGGTCCCTTTTCATTCTTCCTGCGGCTTGCCTCTCCCATCCGTGAGTTTTTTTGTCTTGCTGGGGTGATCAACCTTTCGGATCCCAGCGTGTACTGAGAACGGCAGATCTCCTGGAATCCATTCAGGGCCTTAAGCACTAGACTGGGACTCCTGAGACCTCCAGCCGTTTGTGGACGAGCAGTTCCCTGGATTCCAGCCTCTTCAGTTCGGCGCTACTTTTGAGCTCCGTCATGTTAGCAAATCAATAAATTTGTAGATAGCTATATAATATATTCCATCCTGTTTTTTTGCTTCTGTGTCTTTAGAGAACACTGACTAACACAAGATGTTGGTAACAGAGTGGTTTCTAGAGAAACAGAATTGAAAGGATGAAGTTCTTTAGTGGGCTTGGTAGCCGCTGGAGCCAGCTCTCCAACCCAATGAAGCCTAGAGTTACTGAAAGGCTCTCCTGGTGGCATGAAGAGGAATGATAATCCGTGGTGCAGACTATTTGA
>VZQC01002731.1:2188949-2212007 GCA_009823505.1 Rhizomys pruinosus
AGTTCTTTAAATATGTTCCCAATTGTGTTTCTGATATCTGTGTCCTGGGCCATCCCCATGGGGATCCCACTGTAGGAATCTTCCATAGGTTTGGTAGAGCTTGATGCGGGATTATCCTGCCCCTTTCCTGTGTTGTCTCTTCTTCGTGTTCCTGGCATATGAGCTTCTCCTTGCCTGTATTCCAATGTAGGTCCTAAATGCCTCTTCAGTGTGTTGAAGGCTTGCTTTGCTTGCCTCCTTCAGATGCCTTCGTAATGGGGGGGACCACGGACAGACACCGACTGTGGGCAGGGCACTTGCGCTTGCCTGAGCTGGTCTTGGAAGATCTCAGATCTCAGATCTCAGATCTCAGAGACTCACACACCCCTACCTTTAATACCTGCTGGGAGGGTAACTCCGCCCCCACAGCCACAAAAGCCAACCAAGCCAAAGACAACTGGATTAACGGATTAACTAGATGACATCAATCAACAATCAGCCTTGCTGAAGCACTCACCTACCTGCGCTTGCCTGAACTGGTCTTGGGAGATCTCGAGAACCATCCTTAACCAGTTCCAGGGGAATCCGACACCCTCTCCTGACCTCCGCCGCATTGCACAACACGGGTATACGAGCCTACATGCAGACAGTACATTTATACACATACAAAAATAAATAAAATAAAAAAAGAAATTGAAATTAGAAAACAAATATTTTATTTTTATTTATGTGTATGAATGTACTGTCTGCATGTAGCACCCGTGTAGTGCAATGCCGTGGAGGTCAAAAGAGGGTGTCGGATTCCCCCGGAACTGGAGTTCTCCTGGAATTGCAGTTACAGACGGTTCTCAGCCACCATGTGGGTGCTGGGGATTGAACCCAGGTCCTCTGCAAGAGCGGTCAGTGCTCTTAATCACTAGGCCATCTCTCTAGCCCAGAAAACAAATATTTTTTACAAAAGCACTGAAAACTCATAAAATATGTACATGTGCATCTAATAAAGCACATTATAAAATTTTTGTAGTGAAACAATAAGACACTGATAAGACAAACTGGACACCTAAAAGAATGGATATATGTGTGTATGTACATTATAAATATATATAATAGCATAAACATGTATATATAATATAGTATGTTCATGGATTGGTGATTCTGTGGCTATTATGTAATTCTTCTAAGATTTGGGACTGAATAAAATCCCAATAAATATCTCTGCAGGAGTGTACAGTGTACATAGATGCTAACAAGCTGATTCCAGAAAGCAAAAATTTATCTGAAGAAATTAGAAGGTGCACCCTACCTGATTTAAGACTTGCATTGAGGCAACAGTAATGAGGATAGTGTGGTACCAGCAAAAGGATCCTCATATGGGTCAGTGGGACAGAACATGAAATCCAGGGTGGATCCTATGTGCATTCTTATTTAATTTCCACTACAATGTTAGATAATTCAATTTAGAAATGTAGTCTTAAAAATTTTTTTTATTAATTTTATTTCTGTATGTGTATGAGTGTACTGTCTGCATGCAAGTTTGTGCACCTGTGTCGTGCAATGCCGCAGAGGTCAGAAGAGGGTGTCAGATTCCCCTGGAACTGGAGTTCTCCTGGAATTGGAGTTTCAGATGGCTCTCAGCTGCCATGTGGGTGCTGGGGATCGAACCCGGGTCCTCTGCAAGAGCGTTGGCGCTCCTAACCGCTAGGCCATCTCTCCAGCCCAGAAATGTAGTCTTTTAACAAATGACTTTGGAATCATTGGATATGCATGTAAAAAAGGAAAACAAACATACACAAAACTTGACCAATCTTGCACCCTGTGTAGAAAGTAACTATGCATAGAAGGCAGAATTAGAGTCCCAGATTCTGAGGAGCTGATGTGAGAGGATCCCTTGAGGCCAATCAGGTGTCCTGACTATGTTTGGCCTCAGTATGGTGATCTCCCAGGAGTAGGAATCACCAAGCTGTGCAAGCTAGTCAGCAGTGGCTGTGAATAGCTCTGGAACTTCCATCTAAGTAAGTGACAAGACCCTGTCTCTAATTAAGGAAAGTAGTAGAAGAGGAAGAGGAAGAGGAAGAGGAAGGAGAAGGGGGAGGAAGAGGAGGAGGAGGAGGAAGAAAAAGAAGAGGAAGAAGAAAAGAGGAGGAAGGCCGGTTGTGGTGGCACACGCCTTTAATCCTAGCACTCGGGAGGCAGAGGCAGGTGAATCTTTGTGAGTTCAAGGCCAACCTGGTCTACAGAGTGAGTTCCAAGACAGCTGGGGCCACATGAAAAGACCAAAAAAAAAAAAAAATTAAAAAAAAAAGAGGAGGAAGAGAAGAAAAGAAGAGGAGGAGGAAGAAGAGGAAGAGAAGGGGGAGGAGGGGTCCAAAATAAACAAACAAACAAATAAACAAAAAAATCCCAAAGGAAAAGTGACAATATGCAAGTGTGGTGGCTTACACCTGGAAGGTGAGAGGCCGAGACAGAGGATTGTAAATCTGATTAAAGCCAGCTGGACTGCATTGTAAGTCCCCATTTTACCAAACCAAACCAAACCAAACCAAACCAAACCAAACCAAACCAAACCAAACCAAACCAAAAGCAGGGTAAAACAGAAAACAGACACTGCCAATGGTTATGAGAATGTGGAGCACTGGCTGCTCCTGCAGAGGACCTGGTTTTTCCCAGGACTCAAATAGCTAGGCTAGCTGGGGCTACAAATGTAGTCCTGGAACTCCCTCTGTAGACCAGGCTGGCCTTGAACTCACAGAGATCCACCTGCCTCTGCCTCCTGAGTGCTGGGATTAAAGGCATGTACCTCTATGCCGGGCAACACTTACTATTTTTGAAATCAGCATGTGTGTGTGTGTGTGTGTGTGTGTGTGTGTGTGTATGCCACATGTGTGCAGGTGCCTGCAGAGTCCAGAGATATCAAGTTCTCTCTCTGAAGGGCAAATTACAGCCAGTCGTGAGTCCTCTGACATGACGTGGTGCTGAGAACCGAATTCTGGTCATCCAGAAAAGCAGCAAGTGCTCTTAACTGTTGAGCCACCTCTCCAGTCCTCAAGTACTCTTTACACCGTGTTGCACCCATGTAATAAAGCATGCTTTACACACACACACACACACACACACACACACACACACACACACACGCAAGAGCTTTTGATAAGTGCAGGAACATGAATGAATTTTATTTTATTTTTAAATTGTATTTATTTATTTATTTTATGTGTATAAATGTACTGTCTGCATGCAGGTCTGTGCACCCGTGTCATGCAATGCTGGCAGATGTCAGAAGAGGGCATCGGATTCCCCTGGAACTGGAGTTCTCCTGGAATTGGAGTTACGGACGGTTCTCAGCTACCATCTGGGTGCTGGGGATCGAACCCGGGTCCTCTGCAAGAGCAGTCGGCGCTCTTAACCGCTAGGCCATCTCTCTAGCCCATAAGTGAATTTTAAATAAATTATGACAAGTTAAAGAAGCACAGCCCAAGGTTGTGTAGGGTTCAATGCTACTCTGGCCAAGGCAAAGCTAAAGAGAAAAACAGTGAATTGGTGCTTTCCAGGAACTGGGGTTGGCGCTGGGGGTTATTACAGATTGGCCTGAAGAATTCATGGAGGTGCAAACTCTTAGGTCTTGATGATGGCCACAGTGGTCTAAATGTTCAGGGCTATAAGCTAAACAAGGGGAATTTTTTTTAAACAAGGGGAATTTTTACCATAGTTAATTACACCTCAGTAAGCCTGACTTTCAAACAGTTTGGAACAGGAGGGATGGCTCAGTGGTTAAGAACACTGGCTGCTCTTGCAGAGGATCCAGCTTCAGCTCCCAGCAAGGGGAAGGAGGCTGACATCTGTCTTAACTCCAGTTCCAGGGGATCCAGTGCGCTTTTCTGGCCTCCACAGGCATTGCACATGTAGGTGCACTTACATACATGCAGGCAAAACATTCATATACATAAAAACTAAAAATGAAAACAATCAGTTGTGTGTATGTAACGCTTCCAGACCGAAGCGTGGTTCCCCCATTTCCTTGGGTCTTTATTAACATCTATTAATAAGTGTCTTAGCTTTCTTTTGAACTTGGGGAGGAAAAGGTTTATTTGGCTTACAGCTCACAGTCCATCATCAAGGGAAGTCAAGACAGAAACTCAGGGCAGGAATGTGGAGCACAGACCATGGAGGACCACTGTTTACTAGCTTACTCTTCTGGCCCATGCTCAGTCTGCTTTCTTTTCTTTTCCTTTCCTTTCCTTTCCTTTCCTTTCCTTTCCTTTCCTTTCCTTTCCTTTCCTTTCCTTTCCTTTCCTTTCCTTTCCTTTCCTTTCCTTTTCTTTCTTTTCCTTTCCTTTCCTTTCCTTTCCTTTCCTTTCCTTTCCTTTCCTTTCCTTTCCTTTCCTTTCCTTTCCTTTCCTTTCCTTTCCTTTCCTTTNTTTTTTTTTTTTTGTCTTTTTGAGACAGGGTCTCCCTGCAGTCCCAGCTGTCCTGGAACTTGCTGGCCTTGAACTCACAAAGATCCGCCTGCCTCTGCCTCCCAAGTGCTAGGATTAAAGGCGTCTTATTTATTTATTTTTATGTGTATGAATGTACTGTCTGAATGTAGGTTGGTGCACCCGTGTTGTGCAATGCCGTGGAGGTCACAAGAGGGTGTTGGATTCCCCCGTAACTGGAGTCAAAGATAGTTCTCAGCCACCATGTGGGTGCTGGGAATTGAACCTGGGTCCTCTGCAAGAGCAGTTGGCACTCTTAACTGCTAGGCCATCTTTCCAGCCCCTCAGCCTGCTTTCTTATACAATAAAGAACAACCTACCCAGGGGTGCCACCATCCACAGTGGGCTGAGCCCTTCCCACATCACTCAACATTCAAGAAAATGTTCCACATATGTTTCCAGAAGGGCACACCAATAGAAGAAATTCTCCAGGGATTGAGAGTCTCCCAAGACCACCTGAAGCGCAGGTAGGAGCTGGGTACTTCAGCCAGGTGGATTGTTTGATTTGATTTATTTATCTTTGGCTCTCGATTGGCTTTTGTGGCTGTGGGGGTGGAGTTGTCCTCCTAGGTGGTATAAAAGGTGGGTTTGTGTGAGTCTTGAGATTGGGGATCTCCCCAGACCACCTGAAGCACAGGTAACAGCACCCACCCTTCCCCCCGCCTACTGGGATTGCTGAAGGAAGGAGTGTCCAAGTGGATTCTTTGGAGAACCTTCTGAAGCTAAAGGGAAGAGTGAGTTGGACTTCTAATAGAAAGCCTAGAGCTTAGAGAAGTCAACACTTCATAAGCAATGAGTAAAGGAGAAAAACAAATCAATCAAACAAACAATGAAGGCATCTGAAGGAGACAAGCAAAGCAAGTCTTCAACACAGTGAAGAGGCATTTGGGATTCACATTGGAATACAGGCAAAGAGAAACCCACATGCCAGGGACATGAAGAAGAGAGAACATGGGAAAGGTACAGGATAATTCCACATCAAGCTCTACCAACCCTGTGGAAGACTCCTACAGTGGGATCCCCTGGGGATGGCCCAGGACACAGATATTAGAAGTACAATTGTGAACATACTTAAAGAAGTACAAGATTATAAAGACCAAATCAAAGAATTAAGAAAAGAGAATGATGGGGCTGGAGAGATGGCCTAGCTGTTAAGAGCACCGACCGCTCTTATAGAGGACCCGGGTTCGATCCCCAGCACCCACATGGCAGCTGAGAACCATCTGAAACTCCAATTCCAGAACTTCAGTTCCAGGGGAATCGACACCCTCTTCTGACCTCCGTGGCATTGCACACATGGGTGCACAAACCTACATGCAGACAGTACATTCATACACATACAGAAATAAATTAAAAAAATTAAAAAAAAGAAAAGAGAATGAAAAACTCAAGAAGGACCTAGAGAGACAGAATGACATACTCTGGAAGGAAGTAGAAACACTGAAAAGATCCCATGTTGAAAAAGATAAGGAAACCAACCAGTGAAGCAAAGGGCTATAGGAAGAGATTGAGAAGCTCCAAAAGGAAGTAGAAATACTAAATAAATCAGAAGAGGAAATGAAAAAGGAAATCAAACACTCATCCAATCAAGAGGAAAGTAATGGAAAAAGCCTCAGAAGCAGAATGGAGGAAGCAGAACAAAGAATATCAGACCTGGAAGATAACGCAGAACAACTAAAAAGCTCAAGTAAAGATTATGAAANGGGGCTGAAAAATCAGGTGTAAGTAACAAGAAACCAGCATCACTGTGGTGAAATCTGGGAAGAATTTCTTCAGGGTCAGCACACAGAAGCTATGATCCAGAAGGGGCCTGAGCCTCCATCTCGAGCCAGAAGCAGGACTTGGTAATGTGTAAGAGTCTCCTATATGGTTCCAGTGTTGAAATTTGAGGGCGTCACAGAGAGCAGCTGAGGCTTGGCACTGTGAGAGGTCAGGAAAGACCATTGGTGGAAGTGCACCTCGGTTGCAGTGAAGAGCCCAGGATTGCAGGGGTCGTGGAGAGAAGCTGAGGCTTTGCACCAGGAGAGGTCAGAAGGGACCATTGGTGAAGGTGCTGCCTCAGTTTCAGTGGCGACCCCAGCTTTTTGGAGATGCCAGCCAGGACCATGGGATGACCACCAAGAGCAGCGGCAGGTGTGGAATGGAGTTGGCCTGGGTCTCCTAGATGAGCTGTGTGTACCATGGAGGGCCAAGTCAGAGAGGGGGAGTTGCGGAAACCCTTTGGAGCCCAGAAGATTGTGAGTGAATCCCAGCCTTGAGCTACTTTGCTGGACTTAGGTTTTGTTTGAGAGTGCCTGATTCTTCCCTTTGAAATAAGACAGTACTTGTTTTGGATTTTACAGTAGCCCACAGTTAAGCAACTTTTAATAGACTGAACTTTTAAGCATTTGGACATTTTAAGGACTGTGGGGCTTTTAAGGATGTACTGTCTTAGGCTGTGATTCATGTTAACATCATACTTTGGGGATAAGAACTGGAAATGCAGTGGTTTAATAGTGATGTGTTTTGTGTGTCAAGTTGACAAAGGGTCAATTGTGCTGGATGGCTTTAGTGTCAACTTGACACACCTGGGTTGAGGGAGCCTCAATTGGGAATTGGCTCCATCAGACTGGCCTGTGGCCACATCTGTGGAGTATTGTCTTGATTGTTGAGCAATGTGGGAGGGCCCAGCCCACTATGGGTGGTGCCACCCTGGGCAGGTTGTTGTGTACTGTATAAGAGGTCAGGCTGAGCATGGGCCAGGGGAGCAAGCCAGTGAACAGCATTTCCCCATGGCCTGTGCTTCAGCTACTGCCTCCAGGTTCCTGCCCTGAGTTCCTACCTTGGGTTCCCTGAATGATGAACTATGACCCAGGAGATGTAAGCTGAATAAACCCTTTCCTCCCCAAGTTGGTGTCGGTCAGAGTGTTTTGTCACAGCAATGGAACACAAATCAGAACACTGATCAAAGGATTTCTTGGAACTAGGTCTCTTAACTCCTATTTCAATTCCATTTAGACTATTCATTGTCCATATTTCTTTTTTTTTCTTGAATACTAATTCACATTTTGTTTTCTTTGTATTTTCTAGACCCGTGTCCCCCCCATCCCCCCACCCCACCAGAGCTCATGCATTCTGCCAAACATGCTTTTCATCTCTTTCTCAGTCTTTCTCAATATTCTCCANCACAGAAACAGAAAACAATTTAATAGTGCTCCTCAAAGACTTCTGGGAAAGGTATTTAACAAAATTGCTGTAGTATCTGATAGAGAAGAGAGCAGTGTATCCAAGCGTGTATGAGAGAAACCAGGGACCTACACGATTCACCTGTTAATCACAGAAACAGAAAACAATTTAATAGTGCTCCTCAAAGACTTCTGGGAAAGGTATTTAACAAAATTGCTGTAGTATCTGATAGAGAAGAGAGCAGCGTATCCAAGGGTGTATGAGAGAAACCAGGGACCTACACGATTCACCTGTTATAGGGCTCATAATGCATAAAGGAGAATAGGACCAGCTTTCTGCATGAGTGTAAAAAGAAAAAAACCCTTATAGTTGCAGGGTAGAGCTGAGTATTTTGATTCAGCTTCATTCAAGCCACCCCTGATAGGGCATGGCCAAGAGATAGTCCATGAGACAGGGTGATGGTGGGACGGAACTGTTTCCTGGCATTGAGAAGTGGTCCTGGGCCTGAGGAGGTATCATTCCATGAGAATCAGAGAGAAGGTGTGGTGCTGGTGTGGTAGCGGACAGGCTGCTGGGAAGAATGTCAGCAAAGCATACTGGAAGTCAAGCTACAGAGTACACTCAGCTGTTGTTGGAACAAAGAATACATAATTGGAAAGGGGCCAACTGGGGGAGAGAAAGGATGTTTTGTCCTCTGGGAAAACACCAACTATGGCAGAGAGTGAGAGTGATATTTCATAAGCTTTGGGGAGTGAGACCCCAAGGGCATGTACAAATTGCAACAGTTGTCTGCTAGAGAGAATGCTATAGCATTTGAATCTTTAATGCAGTTTTTATATTATAAAAGGAAGTGCTGAAGTGATTGATCACAGCTGAAGGATGTGATCATTTCCTCTCTAAAAAGTATTTGAGTGTGTATAGTGACTTCCTTCCGAAGAATACAGGATAGAACTTGAAATTGTAACTCTCTGTGTGAGATAGCTGTCAAAGACTGGTTCATACAGTGCTTCAGATCAGTGTTAACAGTGATTAAATCATGATGTTAGCAAGTATGAAGTGAAGAAGAGGACACATTATCTCTGTTGCCTTCTCAATACATACCGATCTCAGTGTAATCATAAGAAACACAACTGACAGATCTCAGTAGAGGAACATTCTACCAAGTTCCTAGACAGTCCTCCAAATCACCTCCAAAGTGTCACTGTAGCGATTAAGCTTCATTTTCTTTTTCTAATCTATTGTTTCCATTTTTTATTAAAATGTTGCGATTTTTTTGTTTTTTTTTTTAAATTTTATTTATTTTTGTATGTGTATTAATGTACTGTCTGCATGTAGTTGGTGCACCTGTGTCATGCAATGCCGTGGAGGTCAGAAGAGGACGTCGGATTCCCCTGGAACTGTAGTTAAAGATGGTTTTCATCCACGTGGGTGCTGGGGATCGAACCCTGGTGCTCTGCAAGAGCAGTGGGCTCTCTTAACCGCTAGGCCATCTCTCCAGCCCCCAAATTTTACAATTTTTATAGAATATAGTTTGATGGTATTTAGACCCCCCTCCCATAACTATTCCTTCTCCCAGTGCCCCCTGCCCAATTCAGTGTACTTTCTTATATAAAATGGCATATAGATTTTGATTTGTGTTCCTAATTGTCCTGTAGTGTTGATCCATCCACTGGGCCTACCGAGAATCCCATCCCTTTAAGACATTGTCTTTCCCTCTCCCAGCAGCCATCAATTGCCAAACATTCCTTGGGTTGGGATGGGATTTCTTACCCATTCCACATGTCTTTGCTGGGATTTTGTCTGGTTTGAGTTTTCATGCTGTTTCCATTGCTGTGAGTTCATATGTGTAACTGACCAGTTGTCTGGAAACCTCTGTTTCTTCATGGTCATCCGACCCCTCTGGATCTACAATCTTTCCACCTTCCCTTCTGCAATGATCACAGAGCTTTGGGAGGCAGAGGTATATAACAGGTGTCCTATTCAGAGATAAGCACTCTGCAGCCTCTTGTTCTATGCACACTGGCCAATTGTGGGTTTCTGTGTTAATCACCATTGTGTACAGGTGAGAGGTATGAGACTATTACAGATTTCTAGAACTAATCCAACACAGAGAATAAGTGTCTGTGAGATGCTTAATCTTAAACTTCATTTTCAACTTGATCAATTTAGAATCACCACGGGAATACCCAACTTCAATGTGGGTGGCATTACTCTATGGGCCGGGGTCCTGGACCCAATAAAAAGAAGTGAGCTGAACATTAGCATTCATTTCTTCTTCCTAACTTCAGACACAATGTGTCCACTTGCGTCTTGCTTTGCCACTACCACAAACTCTATCTTTTCTTAAACTTTCAGTCAAAATAAACCCTTCCTTCCTTACATTGCTATTGGTGGTCATTTTTTTTCACATCTATAAGAAAAGTAATGCCTGAGAAACTTCCACAGCCTAAGGAGATATCAATGAAATGTATTGAGGTGTCCTGGATAGGGTACGGAAACAGAAAAGTAACTTAGGTAAATGCTAAGGCAATAGGAATAAAGGATGGGCTTGAGTAAATAACAAAAATCAGCAATCACCACTTTTCACTAATTCCTCCGTGCAAACATCTTCCTTATATCATACCATTTAGCTTCCTATCTTGATAAGTACTTACAAATATTTGTTGTCAGTGTAAAGGAGTGAAAAAGAAGTCTGGAGTATGACTTTCTCTAGATCCTGCAAACCTCCAGAAAAGATTCTAGACTTAGCCCACAGTGATCAGAGGAAAGCAGACCATAGCAGGAAGCTCAGGGAGAGAGTGAGCTTGTTTTCTGCTTTCTTTTCACAGTTATAGAAAGAAGATAAAAACACTAGTCATTAGATACGTTCTTGTGACCTGGGCATCTGACCTTGGTCCCTCAGGATCCCACTTTGCCCTTCACCAAGACAGGGAATGAATGTAGGTATGCTTAATTGGCATATCAAAGTGCTAGAAGCAATGAACTCTTATCTGTATCCTCATTGAAGACAGTGAGAATTGAGGAGTATGCTTGACACTGTTTGTATGAGATATTTTAGGTCTAGGGATCAAAGGGCAAGGTTCTCTGATAAAGGTGGATCTAAGCTTTTATTTCCCCAATTCATGCTGGAGAAATCATGTGAATAAAAGTATGGTTAAAGCTTGGCTCTAGAGCACAGTTCCATGGGAGATCTGAAGGAATAAACCCTCAGAGTTTGGGCCCACTCTTAAAAACTAATGCTGAACCTAGATCTCATGATATCACAGAGTTCCTCTGTTTGCCTCAGCCTCCGATGTGCTGGGATTAAAAGCATTCACCACCATACCCAGCTCGTTTATTATATTTTTATTCATTTTATTAATCAGAATTTGAATATGCATTACAGATAAGAAACTATTTTAAAACTCTGAATATAACTAAGTTACTAGATTAGTCAAAAATTTCAAAAAGAAATGTTATTTAACATTCTCTAATGACCTCAAGTTGTTTTCTGTGAACATAATAAGCAATAGTATAGCAGCAATATATTTTAGTACAAAAGTACTAAATAACGTTAGTAACAGGTTATTTTTGACAAAAAATTCAATAGAAAATTATTTCTTCTGTGATGCTATGTATTAGGGTAGGCGTGGTCAGACTACTATATGAGTGGCAGTAAATTGAACAAGTTTGCAGTGTTATGAAACAACTGGTGAATTGAAAATAAGTCTAGAAATAAAAGGCTTTATCTAAAATAAAATAAATGTAATAAAGTTGAAAACAACAACAACAAAAAACTAATGTTGACTCAGGCTGATTTTTTTACTCAGGTACAACTGTAATATGGTTTAGAAATGTGCCTGTGTCCATGTGGGAGACCAGAGCTTGACATCAGATTTCCTCAATTGCTCTCTACCTTACTTATTTTTGAGATAGAGTTTCTCACTGGAGCTCACTGATTTGCTAAGCTAGGAGCCCAGGCAGCTCTAAGGATCTGCCTGTCTCTGCCTTCTCAGAGCTAGGATTGCAGGTGTGTGCTACTATGCATAGGTCTTTACATAGGTTCTGGGGATCCAAAATCAGGTGCTAAAGATTATCGGGAAGTTTACTCACTGAGCCATCTCCCCAGTTTAGGATGGGGTATTGTTAGTGTAAGTATCTAATCTTAAAATCACATGAAAATGAAGCCTGAATTTCTGCTATGACATGATCTCAGATGTCCTCTGAAGCCAGATTCAGGTGTTAGAGATTTGGTTACCAGCTAATGGGCTTTGTGGAAGTGATGATATCCTAAGGGTTCTGGTCTAATTAGTGGACAAATCCCCTGATGGATTCATGGCATGATGACATGACTGGAAGGTTATGGAAAGTAGGAGGTGGGAGTCTGCCTTAGAAAGCTAGGTGTTACCCTGTGCTCCTTCTTCCCTCTATAATCCTTGGCCATCATGAGTTGAGCCAGGCGACTTTGCTCTGCCACCCCATTCTGCCCTGAAACTCTGTCTCATCACAGAATCAGAAACATGGAGCCAGTTGATCATGGGTTGAAACCTCTGAAACTGTGATCCAGAATAAGTCCTTTAAATTTTAAGTTGTCACAGCAGTGAGAGGGCTTACACAATTTCCAAACTCAGGTAGTAGATTTTTTTAGTTTTTTTCATAAGATAATTTGAAAGACAAAATGTTCCTTCATACCCTGAGAAAAGAAAATGTGAAAAGGCTTGTATCATTGTTGAGAATGGCATAAATATCTTAACTGCAGAGATTCAAATACAGTGCTGCAATGAACAAGACAGGAGTGTGTGCCCTCTCTTCTCTCAGCCCATTTTACACAGACATCTATGCTGTCCTGTGTTATTCACTCTAACACAGATAATACATAGATTAAACTGAATGGGTGTATGGCTTAGGTTTAATTTGACTCATATTTGAATTAATTGAAAAAAATAAGCACAGAATTTCACAAAGAGAACAATTATCAAAAGACAGACTCAAAGCTGACCAGATGGGCCCTGAGGGACCTAGGCTCTATATTATTCCAATTGTTACTCTTGCCTTCCCATGTACACTTCTTCCCTCACTGACCCCAAGTGCATTAGCAAATATGTGACTGTCATTGTATGGTTTGTTAATCATTTGACACCTTGGATTTCTTTTGTGAATCTGAATGCTGTTAACAATGCTTGCTTTGCCTCCACATCTCATGAATTCATTCCTTTCCTGGTATCTTCTCTTCCCGTGTCCTTGTGCATTCTTGAGCTATGACTGCAAATATTTATCAACAAGATAAAGTAATGTTGGCTTACAATGAGATTTTTTTTTAAATGCCAGCAGGCTGGTTCCTTCAGAAATTTAATTTTCCAAAATCGAAATGACTTGATTAGTGTGAGAGAAGATAAATGTGAGGGCACTCGAGCTCATGTTTATGTGTGTCAGTGGCTGCGTTGTTCAATAAACTGTGCCAGATTTTTGGTATCATGAACAGGGCTGATAGAAAATGTTAGTAGGTATTTTTTGTGAGTTTGACTCTAGGTATGAAGATGAAGAAGCAAAGTGCTGAATCCGGGGTATGCATATATCAATCTTAATGAACCCTCCATAGGATGACTTGAGTTCAGGAGTTCTACCTTCAAGACAAAAAATTCCATTTCCACATACTCATACTTTATGTCAGATATATTAGCTGTTCAGTCCTGGTTGAGTTGAAACAGAGCTCACTGCATTTGTAATTTTTATGATTAACTTTACCACTGAAAAAAACTTGATAAGCCTTAAATATAAATTGTGTGCAGGCATGCTATAATCATGTATTAGATGTTTGCTTTATTATTTCATTTTCTAAAAGAATTTTAACCATAATTCTTCAATAGTTACATATTTAAAAATATATTTTTAAAAATCAAGACTTACTTTTTCATTTAGGATATTTTTCTCAAGTAGAAATTTAAAATTTTCTGTCTAACTTACTGATCTTTTTATGATTTGGGGCATTTAGAATCTTATTCGTAAAATCCCTACATAAGGTACTTAAAACAACTTCCCATTTTTTACATTAGTTATTGAAATCTTTATTATTAAAATAATGAAACAAACTCAATGAAACTTTTATGAATGGTGAGAATTAGAAACTTAATTCTTGCCATTGCGATGGTTTTTCCTTTTATTTCATTTAACTGTAATATGACTTCTTTTACCAAATTCTCACAGATAATCTGTTCTTGTCTACTGTCTATTCCAGCCTATCTTTTGTTCTGCAACAACTTTCACTCCCCAGTTCCAGTTCATCCTCTAAGATCTAGTCAGTCTCTTTGGACTACCTTGATTAAAGAAACCAGTTTTTCCCACCCAGCCATAATCAGCTTACAATATTTTTCTTCAGCTAAGATTGGGTTCTGCTGCCCATTTCTGCAGTTCCATGTTGGACTTTTGTCTGGTTGAGCTTGCGTGTGTCTTGTGCATGCTGACACCAGTGCTGTAGGACCGATCACATATGACTAGGGTCCCAGGAGCTTGTAGGGTTCTATTTTGATATGGTCTTGCACCACGTCTCTGGCTCTTATAACCTTTCCACTCTCTTCTGAAATGTACCTTGCAATCTGGGTGAGTGAAGCTGTATATTTTTATTGAATTTTTGTGCATTTCATACAATACATGTTAATCATATTTAGACTCCTTCCCTTATTTGAACCCCCACCATAGTCTATCCACAGGATTTCATGTGTTGCCATATATGTTAAGGATAATCAAGTCAAATTTGTGTATTCAGATGTCCCTCAGTGTGAGTTCATCCACTGATGTCTGGTCAGCCTGCCTAGTATTCACTCCCTTAAAGAAGACCAACTCTCCTTCACCCATCAGTGATTAGCTGCCAATAATTCCCCAGCTAATATATAAGAATCTACATTCTGGCCAGGTGTGGTGGCACACACCTTTAATCCCAGACCTCAGGAGGCATAGGCAGGCAGATCTCTGTGAGTTCAAGGCCAGCCTGGTCTACAGAGAGAACCCCAGGCCAGCTGGGACTAAAGGGAGGCCCTGTTTCAAAAAGACACCTTGTCCCCCACAAAAGAATCTACATTCTGATCCCCAGAATCCACATAAAGTTGGATGCAGTAGTGTGCACATGAAATCTCAGTGTTCCTACAGTGAGATGGGAGGCAGAGACAGAAAATCCCAGGAAGCTGGTGTGCCAGCTAGCCTTCTGCATGCAGAAATGACCAGCAAAGAGATTGTGCTGGATAGCTTTAGTTGTCATCTTGACATACCTGGTTTGAGGAAGCATTAATTAGGGCTGGCCTGTGGCCATGTCTGTGAACCATTTTCTTGACTGTTCAGTGATGTGGGAGGGCCCAGCCCACTGTGTGTGGTACCACCCTTGGGCAGGTGGTGCTGTATTGTTTAAGAAAGCAGTTTGAGCAGAAGCCAAGGGATCAAGCCAGTTAGGAGGGTTCCTCTATAGTCTGTGCTTCAGCTGCTGCCTCCAGGTTCCTGCCCTGATTTCCTATGTTGGCTTCCCTCGGTGATGAAGTGTGACCTAGGAATGCCAACTAAGCCCTTTATTCCCCAAGTTGGTATTGGTCAGTGTTTTGTCATAATAATTGCAAGCAAACTAGAACAGAGATCCTGTGCCAAATAAGGGTAAGACATGGTGACACCCAAGGACTTCTCAGAGCAACTGGAAGGTACTTTTACAAGCTCCTTGTATGTTAAATGAAACTCTGAAAGAGGAGCAGAAGAGAACATAGATTAAAAAAGAAAAAAAAACTTGACACTGAGGTAAAGTAGCGGTTAGATGAGAGATTGCATAGCAAAAAAGTTTCAAAAATGCAGTACAAATCCACACACAAAGTTAACTTCAGAAGTGCTACAGAAACACATAATTCAAAAGTTTAATAATTTATAGTAAAAGTAGACAATCTTAGAGCCATTAATATCCAAATCTGATTGAAATAGCCAAAGTAATAGAAAATCAAGAAAATCATATGTATATACTACAAAAAGAAAAAGGAAGGAAGAAAAGAAATTCAAGGGAAGGAGGAGGGGGAAAGGAGGAGGAAAAGAAGGAAGAAAGGTGTCAGTGGAGAAGAAAATAACTTTCCAGAAAATTCAGGAGTCTGGGCAGCTCACTGCTGGAGCATTTACCTATACTTTTGTGAGCCCTGAGTCCTGGGTTTGACTCCCTGTTCTGAAAAGGAAGGAGGGAAGGAAAGAAGAGAAGAAGGAAGGAGGGAAGGAAGGAAGAAAGGAAGGAGAGAAGAGAAGAAGGAATGAGGGAAAGAAGGAAGGAAGGAAGGAAGGAAGGAAGGAAGAAGAGAAGAAGGAAGGAGAGAAGGAAGGAAGGAAGTAAAGAAGAGAAGGAAGGAAGGAAGTAAAGAAGAGAAGGAAGGAGGGATGGAAGGAAGAAACGAGACACAGAAAGTTATGACATATTAAATGGGAAAAATAATTTAATAATGGAGAAAATAGAATCTAGCTAAAGGAAATGTTTCCAATACAAAGAATTCCAAATTTTGATTTAGACATCCATAAGAAGTCCAGGGGTTTCCCCACCATAATTTAAGAAAAGCCCTGAGCAGGGGGAGGTGGCTGCACTTTGGCTCACAGCTTGTGCTGGATAGCTTTAGTGTCAACTTGACACACCTGGGTTGAGGGAGCCTCGGTTGGGGAATTGGTTCCATTGGATTGGCCTGTGGCCACGACTGTGGAGTATTGTCTTGATTGTTGAGCAGTGTGGTAGGACCCAGCCCACTATGGGTGGAGCCACCCTGGGCAGGTTGTTGTGTACTTTGTATAAGAGGGCAGGCTGGGCATGGGCCAGTGAGCAAGCCAGTAAGCAGCACTCCTCCATAGCCTGTGCTTCAGCTCCTGCCTCCAGGTTCCTGCCCTGAGTTCCTGCCTTGGGCTCCCTGAGTGATGAACTGTGACCCAGGAGATGTAAGCTGAATAAACCCTTTCCTCCCCAAGTTGGTGTCAGTCAGTGTATTGTCACAGCAATGGAAGACAAACTAGAACACAGCCCTTCAGAGAATACTTGAAGCAATATAAAGAGTGGAAGGTATATACCCAAGCAGCAACAGAAAATACTTAATGAAGGTAACTACTGTGAATATACAAACCTAGAACAAGAATGCACCAGAAACCAAAATGATGGGAAGCAATATAAATCTCTCTATAATATTCACACATATCAATAGACTGAATTCTCCAATTAAGAGACATAGACTAGGAGAATGGATTAAGAAACAAAACCCATCTTTTTATTATCTGCAAGAAACTAATCTCACCTTCAAGGACAGGCACTAGATTAAGGTGAAAGGATGGAAAAAAATATTCCAAGCAAACAGCAATAAGAAACAAGCAGGAGTCACTATTCTAATATCAGATAAAATAGACTTAAAAATAAAACTAGTCAGAAGAGGGTCATTTCATTCTTATCAAAGGAACAATTAACCAAGAAGATATCACAATCATGAATCTATATGCCCCAAACTCTGGTGCATTGAGCATCATAAACGCAATTCTACAAGACTTTAGGGCACAGATTAACTACAACACATTAGTAGTAGGAGACTTCAATACACCACTGTGTCCAGTAGAGAGATCAACCGGACAAAAATTAAACAGGGAGACATCTGAACTGAAGAATACAACACAACAAATGGACCTAACAGACATCTATCAAATATTTCACCCAAACACCAAAGAATATACTTTCTATTCAGCACCCCATGGAACATTCTCCAAAACTGACCACATACTGGGACACAGAACAAACCTCAACAAATACTAAAAAAATGAAATAATTCCATGTATTCTACTGGACCACAATGCAATAAAGTGTAATATAAACACCAGAAGAAGTCCTAGTAAACATAGGAACTTATGGAGATTAAACTACACTCCTGAGCAATGAATGGGTCAAGGGAGATATTATGAAAGAAATAAAAGTATTCCTGGAATTAAATAATGAGCCATATTTTGCACCTGCATTGGTGGTGAGAGTGAGTTTTCCTTGCCCTTCACTGGGGAACTTCCTGCTTTCCTTGACAACTTATGTATTTTTATATGTATTGTTTGTCTTTTCAAAAGATAAATCGTATATTTGAATCTCTTACAACTTATTTCTTGTACTTAACCATTGCCTAACAGAATCACTACAGTGTTCAGAACAGTCTAATTCACACCACAAGGGACTTCTAATTTTTAATTTAGGAGCTATTTATTAAAAACACACCTATTCAAACTGCATTGCTCTTTGCCATCACAGATCTGTACCTCCCCTCCCCTCCCCAGACTTGCTGTCCTGACCTTTGAAAGAAAGTTCCCAGAAAGAACTCCAGCATCATGAGCTGAATTTTCTGCAAGGCTAAAAAACTGATTTGAAATGTTTCAGATCCAGAGCTTAATCACAAATTATCTGGGGACATCTTCAACCCCATTAATATCCACACCTTGCCTGCCTCTGTTTCTGATTTAACATTCTGGTGACTAATAAAATGTATGAACCCAGCAAACCATATCCCACCAATCAAAAAGCTAATACTGTCATCAGATAGCACCTGAGACCTATAGTAGCACCCCCTCCCCTGCTTTGCTAGGACTTGCTTATTGAATGTATCCATCGATGTATTTGAAAAGTGTCTTGATTTAAGACTTTTATTTGTTCTGTTACTATAAAAGTGTAATATACCTGTTACAATGATAAAACATGGGGGGCTGGAGAGATAGCCTAGAGGTTAAGAGCACCGACTGCTCTTGTAGAGGACCCAGGTTCGATCCCTAGCACCCACATGGTGGTTAAGAGCCATTTGTAACTCCAATTCCAGGAGAACTCCAGTTCCAGGGGAATCCGAGACCCTCTTCTGACCTCCGCAGCATTGCACGACACGGGTGCACAAACCTACATGCAGACAGTACATTCATACACATACAAAAATAATAAATAAATTTATAAAAAAACATGGAATTTGGTATAACCTAATTCTGTGTTCCTGGGCCGTGGTCACTTATATTTGGCTCCAGAATAAAGGATCTCTTAACCCCCTTTGAGGTGAGATTTATGCTTTTGTATTTACACCTTCTTTCCTAAGGCTCCCTTGCAGCCTGAGTCTTGGTTCTCTGGCTTCCTCAGGCCACAGGCATCTTTTCCAGTCCCAGATACTCATGCCTCTCCCAACCCCCAGTCTCTCAGCAGCAGGGTGAGTTCCTTTGTTCATCTCAGCCCTCAGGCCAGCTTGGATCTCCAGGATCCTTCCCCTACCCAGACTTGTACTCCTGAGCTCTGGTTACTGAGACTTCCCTACTGCCCACCATCTGAGCTCCCTGTGCCACAGAAATGGGGGTTCCCAGTCTAACCTGTCAGCCAACCAGTTCACTTAGCTGCCTCAATCCCACCCTGCTGATCCAGGACCCTGTGGAATCAATCCTGGAATCTCAACTGAAAATTTGCACCTATATGTAGATAAACTGAGACCACTTCTTTCACCACATTCGCACATCAACATAAACTATTTGCCAAACTGAACAAGAACTACTTAGCTAGATCATAACCTAAAAAGTTTGGAGAAGCCAAGAGGAAATTTAAGAATTTACAAATAAAACAAACAATGCAAAGATCAAATTACCGCTTACCAAGAAGCAACCAATCTACACAAGTGCAAGATAATCCATGTCCTTGTAAATGAAAAGTTCCCTTAAGAAAAATCTTGGGCCTCTTAGACTGAACTTCCGCAAGGAATGTTAGCACAGTCCAATGACTGTGATGGAGCATGGGAAAGTCTTCTGAGATTCAGGGGATATTATTTATGGCAATTTATTTTGGGCCATGGTTAGCCATAAATAGACACTCCCTTATCTTACTCTGTTTCATGATTTAACAATTCCTTTGTGGACTTAACAATATATTGCAATATACATAATAATATATTTATATATATAGTATTATTATGTATATAGGATTCCTTATATTTTTTTTTTTTTTTTTATTGGTGCATTTTGAAGACAGGGTCTCCCTGTAGTCCCAGCTGTCCTGGAACTCACTCTGTAGACCAGGCTGACCTTGAACTCACAAAGATCCGCCTGCCTCTGCCTCCTAAGTGTTAGGATTAAAGGCGTGCACACCACGCCCGGCTGTGACTAACAATATATTAAGAAACATTTCCCACTGATCAAAAAGCTAAGAATATCCTCAGATAGCATCTATAGTAGAATATCGTCCCCCTTTTGCTATGACCTGCTTAGTGAATGTGTCACCAACATATATGGAGAATATGCTGATTTATGCTTGTCTTTGTTCTGTTACTATAAGAAGTTCATGCCATGGTCCCTCATTGGAACATGGTAATTTGGGATACCTTAATCTGTATTCCTGAGCCATGGTCACTCATATTTGGCTCCAGAATAAACTATCTCTTAACCCCTTTGAGGTAAGAGTTATGCTTTTGCATTGATAGTCTCATCAAAAACACACAAACATCTCATCAAAAACATCATAATGTTTCCTAAAAATGACAGTCTTAAAAAAAAAAAAAAGAATGACAGTCTTGATCAAGGATCTCCCAAGACCACAGGTAGGACCTGGGTGCTTCAGCCAGGCAGATTATTTGATTGCATTTCATTGTGTGGCTGTGGGGGCAGAGGTGTCCTCACAGCTGGTATAAAAGGTGGGTTTGTGTGAGTCTTGAGATCCAGGATCTCCCAAGACCAACTGAAGCACAGGTAGGAGTTGGGTGCTTCAGCCAGGTGGATTGTTTGATTTGATTTATTCATCTTTGGCTCTCCATTGGCTTTTGTGGCTGTGGGGGCAGAGTTGTCCTCCCAGCTGGTATAAAAGGTGGGTATGTGTACCAGGGCACAGGCTAAAGAGCAAGCCCTCCACTCCCCCCACTAACTGGGATTGCCAAAGGAAGGAGTGTCCAAGCAGATTCTTTGGAGAATCTTCAGAACAGAAAGGGAAGAGTGAGTTGGACTTCCAGAAGAAAGCCTAGAGCTTAGAGAAGTTAGTGAAGCAAAGAACTACAGGAAGAGATTGAGAAGCTCCAAAAGGAAGTAGAAATACTAACGAAATCAGAAGAGGAAATGAAAAAGGAAATCAAACACTCATCCAATCAAGAGGAAAGGAATGGAAAAAGCCTCAGAAGCAGAATGGAGGAAGCAGAACAAAGAATATGAGACCTGGAAGATAACACAGAACAACTAAAAACCTCAAGTAAAGATTATGAAAAAGTTAAAAATACACAAAAGTGGAACAACCAGGAACTGTGGGACACCATGCAAAGATCAAACCTCTGCAACATAGGAATAGAGGAAGGAGAAGAATCCCAAGAGAATGGTATTGATCAGATCTTCAAAAGAATAATAGATGAAAATTTCCCCAAACTAAAAAAAAGACAAACCAATACAAATAAAAGACACACATAGAACTCCAAACAGACAAGATCAGAAAAGAAACTCCCCACACCATTTCATAGTTAAAATGCTAGAAACCCAAAACAAAGACAAAATCCTTAAAGCCACAAGAGAAAAACAACAAGTGACCTATAGGGGGAAACCTATCAGAATTACAACGGACTTCTCAGTGCAAACTATGAAAGCAAGAAGAACATGGACCAAAGCATTCCCAGTATTAAAGGACTATAGATGCCAACCCGGGTTACTATACCCAGCAAAAATGTCAATTATAGTTGAAGGAGAGAGAAAAATATTCTGTGACATAAACAAGATGAAAGAATACATGTTCGGAAAACCAACCCTTCAGAGAATACTTGAAGCAATTCAAAGGACAGAAGAAAGGAGCAACCATCCCCAGGCACCTAGAAAGAGAAATCAATAAAAGCATAACTGAAGAAGCAAAAACCTAAACCAAAACCACAAATGGATAATAAGGCAAAAGGAAGCAACACAAACCTATCAGTCATAACCTTAAATATTAATGGACAAAATTTCCCAATCAAAAGACATAGACTGGGAGATTGGATTAGGAAACATAACCCATTGATATGCTGTCTACAAGAAGCACATCTTAACTTCAAGGACAGGCAGCACCTTAAAGTGAAAGGATGAAAAAAATATTCCAAGCAAATGGTAACAAAAAAAGGCAGGTGTTGCTATTTTATATCAGACAAAATAGACTTTGAAGTAAAACAAATCAGAGGAGACAAAGAAGGCCATTACATTTTTATCAAAGGAACAATTCACCAAGAAGATTTCACAACTATGAATATATATGCCCCAAACTCTGGTGCACCAAACTTTATAAAGACAATTCTCGGGGGTCCTGAGCTTGGGTCTGACTCTGGTGCCTGACTCAGGTACCGCAGTAGGGTTGTGTGTTCGGACTCAGGTTCCGGACCTGATAGGAACACTTGGAGCTGCCCGACACTGCTCCAGGCAGGTAAAAGATTAGGGCAGAGTGACTTTTGTGGTGCTGGACAATTGATTTTCTGGTCTGGGGCAGAGGGCCTGGTGGCTGGCGGGGGCTTGGTTGGAGCCCTAAGCCCGGTGGGTCACCCTTCCCCCCTTGCAGCCAGAAGGGGTCCTGAGCTTGGGTCTGACTCTGGTGCCTGACTCAGGTGCGGGGCGTGGGCTAAGCCAAGCATTCCCCTGCCAACAATTGGAATTGAGGAAGAGAGAGTATCCAGTGGACTGGATTAGGAGAACTCTCAGAACAGGGAAGGAAGAGTGACTTAGACTTCCAAAATCCAATCTATAAACAAAAGTGAAAGTCTGAAAACCTAGACAAGTCAACACTCCATAAACAAGGAGGGGGAGAGGAAGAAAAAAAAAGCATAAGAAGGAGGTAAGCAAAATAAAACAAGCTTTCAGCCTTCAACACACTGAAAAGGCATTTGTGATTTGAATCACAAAAGAGAAATCCACATGCCAGGGACACAATGACGGGACAACATGGGAAAGGTGCAGGATAATTCCACACCAAACTCTACCAACCCTGTAGGAGATAGGTACAATGGGATCCCCTTGGAGGTGACCCCAGAACAGACCTTAGAGGAATAATTTCAGACCTATGCAGATAAATTAAAGAACATAAAGAAGAATTCAGAGAACTAACAGAAGGGATTGACAAACTCCAGAAATAACTAGAGGGAGAAAAAAACAAACACCTTAAGGAAGTAGAAATACTGAAAAAGGAAGCCAACCAACGAAGTAAGGAGCACGAAGAAGAGATTGAGAAACTCAAAAAGGAAATGCATATATTAAAGAAATCACAGGATGAAATGAAAAAGGAAATAGAACACTCATCCAATCAAGAAGAAAGGAAAGGAAAAAGCCTCAGAAATAGAATGGAGGAAGCTGGGCAAAGAATATCAGATCTGGAAGATAACACAGAGCAACTAAAAAACTCAAATAAAGATTATAAAAAATTTAAAAATACACAAAAGTGGAACAACCAGGAAATATGGGACACTATGAAAAGATCAAACCTCCACATCATAGGAATAGAGGAAGG
>VZQC01002731.1:2220804-2253094 GCA_009823505.1 Rhizomys pruinosus
AAGCATCTGTGTCTATGCTCACAGCTTAGCTTGACATAATAATTGGTCAATTACTGCTTAAATGCCTGTACATCCAATAGCTTGTGCTTTGTTAGTATGACTAAAAAGGGTATCACTGGAAAAGCTGTCAACCCATGAAGGGAAACAACCTGAACAGACTGGAGTCCAAAATGACAACTCCAAAGAAATTAGACTGTTTTCTTCTCTCCCACTTGTGCCCCTTTCCCAAAGCCCAGGGAACAAACTGCAGAAGAGGAGGAGTGGTAGATTGTAAGGGCTGCAGAGAGATAGGGGTGAATCATGAGACTACAGGAATATAGTCTGGACTCCTAACTGATCAACATGCCTGTGCATACAAGCTTCTCCAATTGGACTATGGGAACCTTGGGTTGCTCAAAATTCAGACATAGATACTTGCAAAATGCACCAATTACCTAATTGTATGACATACTGAATAACATCAATGTTATCTGCAAACAACTGTGTCATATTGTAGAATCCCTTAAAAAATTTAAAAAAAAAAAAAAAGGAAAAGCTGATCATGTCGATGGGTCAGCCATCCTGTGTACATACCTGAGAAAGAACAAAACTTCAAAAGTTGAACTTCCAACATCGAATTGGATAATTTTAGAGACTGGTGAACAGGGGCTTGCAGTCTACTGGGTTGATGGTGGCTGTTGTTTGCATAGCATCCTGAACGGGAACAGAAGGCAGCATGGTGCAGGTGTGGTCCTCATCATGTGACTGTTCTTGCCCATATTAAAACCTGTTAAGTAGAGCCTGTTTAACATGGGCTTCATTACCAGCTTCACACCACTAGCAACAGTTTATCTCTGGTGTCTTTGTTTCCATTTTTTTGCTGTTTGCAAACTATCTTGTTTATTCCTTGGCTACTATTTCTCTCCTCAATGCTTGGAAGGTAGTTTTGCCAAGTACACACCTTAGGTTAGACATGAACCTCATCGTGAATGAGTCTCTATTGGGCTAGTCTTTAGGGATTCTAGAACGGGAACTCAGTCTTAATAAACAGCTTCCAGGGCTGAAGAGATGGCTCAGCGGATAAGAGCCCCAACTGCTCTTGCAGAGGACACGGGTTCGATACCCAGCACAAACATGGCTAAGAGCCATCTTTAATGTTGGGCATGGTGGTGCACGCCTTTAATCCCAGCACTCAGGAGCAGAGGCAGGCGGATCTCTGTGAGTTCAAGGCCAGCCTGGTCTACGGAGTGAGTTTCAGGCCAGCTGGGGCTATAGGGAGAACCTGTCTCAAATAAATAAATAAATAAATAAATAAATAAATAAATAAATAAATAAATAATAAGTAAATAAATAAACAGTTTCCCTTAACTTTATTTGATATAGCTTCTGAAATTCAGTCCAAAGACAAATCTCTTTTGTTTGACGTGAGCCAATCTGAAGCATGTCTCCAGTACTACCCTCACATATCGACCCCTGAGTCATTACCTGGACTGACTACTGAATCAGTGCTTTCTCTCCTTCAGTAGAATGAAGGAGCTAGCTAGGTGAATAATCACACAATGAGAAGTGTGTATTTACGTTGAAACGTTACATAGGAAAAGGATAGGGACTGCTCTACTAGGCTGTGTGTCAGGGAGGTAAAATTAATACAGACGAGACTAAACACATACACGTAGCTATGCTGTTTTGTGGGCCTGGTCATGATTATCAAGGGAGAATAAGTTTGTAGCAAGTTTAAGTTTCGTGTACTCAAATTGCATTTGTTTCTGGTGCACAAATATGTGTAACTGGCTCTGTGAAAGGGCAGGTGTAAAGGATCCAGCAGTTTTGCCTCGTCTCTCATTGACTTTGGTTTTCTGCATTGATTCTTCAGATTTTCTCTGTACATTTCATGTTATCCACAAATAAAGGTGATTTTTTTCTTCCTTTGTAAAAAAAAAAAAAAGACAATTCTCCAGGACCAGAAGGCACAGATTAACCCCAGTACACTCATAGTAGGGGACTTCAATACTCCACTGAACCCTTTGGACAGGTCAACAGGACAAAGAATAAACAGAGAGACATGTGAACTGAATGATATGATACACCAAATGGACCTCACAGACATCTACTAAATATTCCACCCTAATACCGGAGAATACACTTTCTACTCAGCACCCCATGGAACATTTTCCAAAATTGACCACATACTAGGACACAGAAGAAATCTCCACAAATACAAAAAGATTGAAATAATTTCATGCATTCTATCAGACCACAGTGCAATAAAGCTCATTATCAACACCAGGATGAGCCTTACTATCTACAAGAACTCATGGAGAGTAAACAACACACTCCTGAAAAATGAATGGGTCAAGGAAGAGATAAAGAAAGAAATAAAAGCATTCCTGGAACTGAATGACAATGATAATACAACACAACAAAACCTATGGGATACTTTAAAAGCAGTCCTAAGAGGGAAGTTTATAGCCCTGGGTGCCTACATTAGAAAAACAGAAAGAGCACAAGTGAATGATGTAACACTGCAGCTAAAAGCACTTGAGAGGCAACAACAGATGAACCCTAAACACAACAGACAGGAAGAAATAACAAAAATCAAAGCAGAAATCAATGAAATAGAAACAAAGAAAACAAAACAAAACAAATCAATGAATCCAAAAGTTGGTTCTTTGAAAGAATAAACAAGATAGACAGACTGTTGGCCCAGTTAACCAAAAGAAAGAAGGCATACAGACCCACATCAAGAAGATCATCCATCATGACCAAATTGGATTCATACCAGAGATGCAGGGATGGTTCAAAATACAAAAATCAATAAATATCATCAAGCATGTAAATGGACTGAAAGAAAAAAACCACACCATCATCTCAATTGATACAGAAAAAGCCTTTCATGCTTAAAGTCCTAGAGGGAATTGGATTGGAGGCATCATTCCTCAATGTAATCAAAGCCATATACAGGAAACCCACAGCCAATATCATCCTAAATGGGGAAACAATAGAAGCATTCCCTGCCCTGTGTCACCACTCCTCTTCAACATAGTGCTTGAAACACTTGCTAGGGCAATAAGGCAAGAAAAGGAAATTAAAGGAATTCTAATTGGAAAAGAAGAAGTCAAGCTATCCCTTTTTGCTGATGATATGATTGTTTACTTAAGGGATGCTAAAAACTCCACCAGAAAACTCCTAGAAATGATTAAGAACTTCAGTAAAGTGGCAGGATACAAAATTAACCTAGAAAAACCAATGGCCTTTCTTTATACCAACAACAAGCAACTGGAGAAGAAATTCCAGGAGACCTTCACACTCACAATAGCCTCAAAAACAATAAAATACCTAGGAACAAACCTATCCAAAGACACCAAAGATCTCTACAACAAAAATTTTAAACAATATAAGGACCGGGTCAAAGAACTGATTGATACAGTTAAATTTGGCCCCCCAAAATAAACCTCTGCAGAGAAAAACTTTAAAAAGACCGAGAGACTTTAATTCCAGCAGCTGAGGACATTTAGGTTGGTTCTACTTCAAACTTTCCTTTACAACATCTTAAATGTCTGAATTTTAAGATTTTGGAAATAACTTATTAAAGAGAAAATTTCCTCTTCTCATTTGCTTGTAATTTTTTTCAAGTTATCTGAAACAGAGTTTCTGTTGTGAATGCAGGCTGGCTACCCTTTGAACTCTCCCATTCGAGTACTAGATTGCAGATATTATGTGGGTCCTGGGGATTCAAACTCAAGTCTTTATACTTGCATGGGAAGTGTTTTCCCAACTGAGCCAGCTCCCCTTCCTGCCTGGTGGGACATTTTTTAGGCATCTCTCTCATGTTGGGGGTTTCTCTAGTAAGAGATATTTGCTCTTATATTAAAATTATTTAAAATGTCAAAATTTTCCAAAAATAATAAAATTCTCATGGATGATGTCAAGTAAATAAAGTATTTCTATGATTTCTGAAGAATGAAAATTTTAATTCTCTCACAAGTCTTATACATGAGGCTTAGTCCAAATTGAGACTGGCTTCAATCTGACTATATTATAAATGGCAGCTAGCAGACTCACATTCCTATCAATTTGTTTGCTGGGTGGGGGTAATTTGATAGCATTTTATTACTTTTATGTGATATTCTCTTTATTGTTAAGTGTAAGTGCCACAATGATATGACATATTGTTCAATAATCTCTGTGGCTACTACATTTTGTACATTGTTTATTCCTTTAATTATAGTATAGAGCTGAATTGAATATATATACACATCCTTATTTCACATCCATACACCTTCTTATCAAGTCTGTAGAGTCTAACTGTTCACTGAGCTCTGTGCAGGAAATTTAATTCCCAGTCTTTCCTTCTGTTTGGTACAGATCTTGAAATGTTTTTGTTTTGTTGTGTTTTACTTGTATTGTTTTTTATCCCTTCATGAAATAATCTTAAAAATTCTTAATCACTTGCCTGCTGTTCAGAATATTTATTATACCCTCCTCTCTCCCATTCCTGTTTAAATACAAATCCAAATGTTTTTCACCCCTATGTGAATCTCAAGCATTAGAGAAAAGATTCAGGGGGTGGTGTGAAGTGGCCTTAAGTGATATTCTTATACTGGGAACATGGTCTTGTTTCTAGGACTTTGCTTTGTTTGCTGTCCTTGGAATCCTGTGCTCCCAAGATTTAGCTTCATAGCACTCGTTTTTTTCCCTACAAGCATATCTTTACAAGGAAGCCAACCCCAGCAGTGAATCATGATGGATTTCACTCAGTATGACCTATAAAAAACAAGAACACTCACTCATTGTTTGAGTGTACTGTCATTTGGCCAACACAATGAAATTAATAACATATGAACATTCTATGCTTTACCTATAAAAAAGCTAGGACTTTAATACAAGGAAATAAACATTCGTCCATTTCTTCTTTCTTTCTTTCTTTCTTTCTTTCTTTCTTTCTTTCTTTCTTTCTTTCTTTCTTTCTTTTTTTTTTTTTTGGTCTTTTCGAGACGGGTTCTCCCTGTAGACCCAGCTGTCCTGGAACTCACTCTGTAGACCAGGCTGGCCTTGAACTCACAAATATCTGCCTGCCTCTACCTCCCAAGTGCTAAGATTAAAGGCGGGTGCCACCACGCCCGGCTACATTCGTCCATTTCAATCAGCCTAAAATCCCTAATGTTTATTGCCGTATTTTACTTTCAGATGAAAGATAAATGTTGAAGACAAGAAGAAGAAAACATTATTATTATTATTATTATTGGTCTTTTTGAGTCTCCCTTTAGTCCTAGCTGGGCTGGAACTCACTCTGTAGACCAGGCTGGCCTTGAACTCACAGAGATCCACCTGGGATTAAAGGCATGCACCACCACGCCTGGCAAAAACCTTATTGATGCAATGGAAAACAAAGGTCAAATGTGCTACTGAACACTAGAAGGAAAAGCTGGGGCTACAGGGAGACCCTGTCTCGAAAAGACCGAAAAAAAAAAAACCCAGTCTTTATTACTGTATATTAATGTGTCCATATCAATTGTACTGAACTCATTAAGATGTAACTCTCCTCTGCTATTACCATCTAGCAGTAGGAGATTGTAAATGATTAGAACAATAGTTGTGATACATCGCAGAAGTTATCAGGGATAACACACCTGTCAATAAAAATGTAAAACCACAACATCCATTCAATAATACATTTTCTCTCACTTAGTTACTATAAAACACCTAATAAAACCCACATCATTATATACTAAGATGAAATTGTTGTGTTTCTAGTTATTATTACTTACAGTTTGACACTATTATTAATATTATTATTATTATTATTTTTTGGCCTTCTCGAGACAGGGTCTCCCTGTAGCCCCAGCTGTCCTTGAACTCACTCTGTAGACCAGGCTGGCCTTGAACTCACAAAGATCCATCTGCCTCTGCCTCCCAAGTGCTAGGATTAAAGGTGTGTGCCAGCACGCCTGGCAGTGTGTGTTGTGTTTCTTATTATTACTTACAGTTTGACACTTTCTATTATTTTTTACACTCATGTATTCTTATCATTAAATTAATTTCTTTGGTTCAAGTTACTATTGCCTTTACATCATTTCTGATGTTTGCCCCTTTTAGACTGGGACTCAGTTTACTCTTGTTCTTCTGCCTCATATCTCTTCTTAACCCAGACTATATTGATCCTTTAGCATAGTTTGTTAGACCCTTTAGAGCAGTCCTTACCCTCACCTTCCCCGGGCCTCCTGATCTGCCTGATATGGACAAGCCAGCCTACTATTCTGACCCTTCAACTACACAGACCAGCCTACTACCCTACAAGAGCCTGAAGCACACACCAACTAACTTTTCATACCTAACAAAAAGCAACTAAGCTACATCAACAATATAAACAGAACCAAAATTCAACTAAACAAAGGCATAACAGAATTTCCTATTATACACACAACCAACAAAAGACATTGATAAGCCCAAATGGCAATACAAAAACACAAAAAAATAAGAAGCCAAAAGAATATGTCCCCAATAAACACACTAGTCTTGCTGAAGTATACCACAATGAGAATCACCTGAGGAGCCCCATGTCACAGAATTTAAAGGAACAATCATAAATATGATCAAAGAACTTAAAGAAAACAGACAACTCAAAAAACTCAAAAAGGACAGACATAAACTTGAGACAGAATCTCAAGAAAACACAAATAATGCACTTGAAAGAAATAACAAAATCAATTCAGGACTTATTGAATTCAGAAAAGATAAACAAATATTGAAGAAAACCCAAGCCAAAAGAAAGATGGAATTGAAAACTTAATAACTCAATTTGAAAAAAGAAGAGATAGCTCACAAGTAGAATGAATGAAACAGAAGACAGACTATCAAGATTGGAAAACAGAGTTGAAGAACTGTGTTCCTTAAGCACAGAATATGAAAATATTTTTTAAAGCTATATGAATGAGATACACAGGAAATGGGGGACACTATGAAAAGACCAAAGCTATGCATCATGTTCTTATAAGGAGAAAAATCTCAGGCCAATGACATGACCAGTTAGATCTTCAATAGGATTATAGAAGAAAACTTCCTTATATTAAGGAAATACATACCTATACAGATTTAAGAAGCACACAGATTTCCAGTTAGACAGGACCAGAATAGAAAATTCCCATGGCATATCATAGCAAAAATACTGAATGTACAAAACAAAGAGAGGGTACTGAAAGCTGCTGGAGAAAAACAACAAGTATAAAGGAAAACCCATCAGAATTACAGCTGACTTCTTGATGCAAATTATGAAAACAGGAAGAGCATAGACCAACATATTGCCAGTTCTGGACAACCATGGATTCTTAACCCGAACATTTTACCCAACAAAACTATCTATCATAGTTGAAGGGGAATGGAAAATTTTCTGTGACATGAATAAGCTGAAAGAATTCATGCCCACCAAAGGAGCACTACAGAGAATGCAAGAAGCAAACAAAAGACTGAACATATGAATGACTATAACCAAGAGGTTACAGAAGGAAAACAAAGGAAGTTAAAAGTATAGAAATACAAAATAAGGCCAAGAAAAGAAACCAATTAAAATGACAGTGACCAAAACACATCTTTCTTTTTTCTTTTTCTTTTTTATTTTTTATATATATTTTGTACAAGATTATCAAATCTAGACCTGTGTCCCCCACCTTATCCCCCACCCCACCAGAGCTCATGTATTCTGCCAAACATGCTTTTAAGCTCTTTCTCAGTCTTTCTCAAAATTCTCCATGTGGAAGTTGACGGTTTTGAGCAGAAGTTCACTGTTTCAGTCAGTTCTTTGATGCAGTCCTTTCTGTTGTTGTCGTTGTTGTTGTTTCCAATATGCATCACTCCCAACTGCTTGGACAAAAGCTCAAGGGGCCGTGCACAAGAAATACTTACAACTAGGTAATTGGCACTAGCATCCACAGATGAGGGATACCATTCATTGTTTGTTTTTCTGGGACTGTGTTATTTCACTCAGCATGATGTCTTCTAGCTCCAGCCATTTTCCTGCAAAGCTCATGATGTCATCTTTCTTTACTGCTGCATAGAACTCCATTGTGTAGATGTACCACATTTTCTCTATCCACTCATCAGTTGAGGGGCATTTGGGTTGGCTCCAGCTCCTTGCTATTGTGAAGAGAGCTTCCTGTGCTTCAGGTGGTCTTGGGAGATCTCCAATCCAAAACACATATTTCAATAACTCTCAGTATCAATGGCTTCAAATTCCCAGTCAAAAGACACGGTCTAGTGGAATGGATTATAAAACACAAAACATATTTTTGTTTCCTTGAAGAAACTCATCTTGCCTTCAAAGATAGACACTACATTAGGGGCAAAGGATGGAAAAAATATTCCAAACAAATGACACTAAGAAACAAACAGGTGTGGTAATTCTAATACCTGAGAAAATAGCCTTGACAGTAAACTAATCCAAAGAGATTAAAGAGGATTATGTCATTTTAAGCAAAGGAACAACTGACCAAGAAGATATTACAATCATAAATATATGCACTAAACTGGTGAATCTAATTTCATAAAAATAGCACTACAAGCCTATAAAAAAGCAGATGAACCCAAACTCAGTCATAATAGGTGACTTCAATATCCCAATATCTCCAACAGGTCAACTGAAAAAATAAACAGAAAGACCTCAGAATTAAGTGATATCTCACATCAAATGGACATAACAGAGGTGTACAGAATATTCCACCCAAACAACAAAGAATACACTTTCTATTCAGCAACCCTTTCAAGGTTCTCGAAAGTTGACCAAATACTGGTACACAAAACAAACCTCAACAAGTACAAAAAATACTGAAATAATCCCATGCATTCTATCAGACCACAATGCTTCTACACTTAGAGGCAACAACAAGAGGAGCTCTAGTAACTACAAGAACTCATGGAGATTAAACAACACACTCCTGGATGATGAATGGATTAAAGAAGAAATTAAAAAAGAAATAAGGTGTGCAATGTTATTATTATATTTCTTTTTATCTGAAAGCAACTGTGCTGTTATAAAGTGAATCTCTTAATGGGGCCTAGAATTGACTTATCACTTATTTTCAGACACTGCAATTACCATATATGGGTGGAAGGTACATATTCATATTTTTTTTTGTCTTTTCAAGACAGGGTCTCCCTGTAGCCCCAGCTATCCTGGAACTCACTCTGTAGACCAGGCTGGCCTTGAACTCACAAAGATCCACCTGCCTCTGCCTCCTGAGTTCCAGGATTAAAGGCATACACCACCACACCCGGCACACGTATTCATATTTTAGAGTAATATAAAATTAAAGGGAAAATGTGAATTCCTACACATATTTCAGAATTAACATACAGTTTATTTCTGAAGGACATAATTCTGGTACATATGTGATATTTATATAGGCATATTTTGGAATAATACAAATGGGAGGGAACAACAACAACATAAGGACTGGCTCAAAGAACTGATTGATACAGTTAAATTTGGCCCCCCGAAATAAACCTCTGCAGAGAAAAACTTTAAAAAGACTGAGAGACCTTTAATCCCAGTACTTGGGAGTCAGAAGCAGGCAGATCTCTGTGAGTTCAAGGACAGCCTGGATTACATAGTAAGTAATGGACAGCTGGAGCTACAGGGAGTCCCTGTCTCAAAAAGATTCCCCCCCCAAAGACTGAAAGATGCAGGACATATATGGCAGAATGCGTGAACTGGGTTGGGGTGTCAGGGAAAGGGGATTATGTCAAAATCGAACTGAAAAATGATGTATGAAATATACAAAATGATGTATGAAATATACAAAACATCAAAAAAAGAATTTTATTTAAAAAGAAATAAAAGTATTCCTCAAACGAAAATGGTCACAACACAACAAAACTTCTAGGACCATTAAAAGCAGTCCTAAGAGGGAAATTTACAGCCCACCTTAAAAATCATAAACATTTAAATGACTTAACAGTACAACTCAAGACTCTGGAAAGGCAAGAACAACAACAACAACAACAACAACAAAAAAAAACTCAAACCTAGTAGATGAGAAGAAATAACAAAAACCAGAAGAGAAATTAATGAGATAGAAATAAAGAAAATAATATAAGAAACAATGAATCTGAGAGCTGGTCCTTTGAAAAGTTAAAAAAAGACACTTAGCTTAGTTAACCAAAAGGAAGAAAGAGCAAATCCAAATAATAAAATCAGGGATGAAAGGAGAAACATCACAACAGACATAAAAAATCCAGAACATCATAAGGGAATACTTTAAACACCTAAACTCTATTAAATTTTAAAATATAAAAAAAGTGGATAAATTTCTAAGCTTATGGAACCACCAAAGTTAAACCAAGAAGAAATCAACAGCTTAATTAGATCCTAACAAATAAGGAAATTGAACAGCAATACAAAACCTACCAAATTAAAAAAAGAAGAGAAAAAGCACAGACACAGATAGATTAACAGCAGAATTTTTCCAGATATCCAAAGTAGACCTACAATCAATACTTCTGAAATTCAAGAGGGAGAACTCAGAAGCCAACATCACTCTAATACCAAAACCTGGCAAAGGCACAACAGAAAAAGACAACTGCAAGGAACATGAATGCAAAGATTCTCAACAAAATACAAACTGCACACAGACACACGTCAAAAAGATCATCCACCATGAATTTAGGCTGGAGCACAAATGTTATTAAGAACTATTATATGAAGTGCTCCAAAACTCAATAAAAATATTTTTTCTTTTTTTATTTTTATTTGGGAGGAAAGGGTTTATTCAGCTCACATCTCCCGAATCATAGTTCATCACTGAGGGAGCCCAGCATAGGAACTCAGGGCAGGAACCTGGAGACAGGAGCTGAGGCACAAGCCATGGAGGAATGTTGCTTACTGGCTTGCTCTCCTGACCCATACCCAGCCTGCTTTCTTATACTGTACATAATAACTTGCCCAGGGGTGGTAACACCCATAGTGGGCTGGGCCCTCCCACACTGCTCAAAAATCAAGACGATACTCCACAGAGGTGGCCACAGGCCAATCCAATGGAGCCAATTCCCCAACTGAGCCTCCCTCAACCCAGGTGTGTCAAGTTGACACTAAAGCTATCTAGCACAACTGACCCCTTATCAACTTGAGACACAAAACACATCACTATTAAACCACTGCCTTTCCATTTCTTGTCCCCAAGGTATGATGTTAACATTAATCACAACACAAGAGGATATAACCTTAAAATCCCCACAGTCCTTAAAAAGTCCAAGCACTTGAAAGTTCACAGTTTGTTAAAAGTCTATTAACTGTGGGGTCCTGTAAAATCCAAAACAAGCACTGTCTTATTTCAAAGGGAAGAACTGGGCAGACCTAAGCAAAACCTAAGTCCAGCAAAGTAGCTCAAGGCTAGACACCTGGGATTCACTCACGATCTTCTGGGCTCCTAAGGATTTCAGCAGCTCCTCTTCTCTGACTCTGCCATCCACAGCACACACAGCTCACCTCACAGGCCCAGACCAGACATTCCATACTTGCTGCTGCTCCTGGTGGTCATCCCATGGTCCTGGCATCTCCAAAAAGCTGGGGTTGCCACTGAAACTTAGGCTGCACCTTCAACAATGGTCTCTTCTGACTTGTGGTGCAAAGCCTCAGCTTCTCTCCATGAGCTCTGCAATCCTGAGGTCTTCACTGCACCTTAGGTGCACTTCCACCAATGGTCTTTCCTGACCTCTCATAGTGCAAAGCCTCAGCTGCTCTCTGTGACCCCTTGAAATTTCAACACAAGAACCACATAGGAGACTCTTACACATTACCAAGTCCTGCTTCTGGCTTGACATGAAGGCTCGATGTGAACATAGCTTCTGTGTGCTGACCCTGAGGGAATTCTTCCCAGAAGATTTCACCACAGTGATTCTGGTCTCGTTGCTTACAGCTGATTTCTCATGCCCAGCTAACCAGCATCAATTGTCCCAGCTAAACAAAGGTTTCACTTCAGGTTCTGGTCTCTTGTTACTTTTAGCTGGTTCTTCAGCCCCAGAAAACCAGAACTAACAGATTCTCAATTCAAAAATGTCATACAAGCAGCCCTGAGGGTCTCTACTTTCCCTTGAAGCTTCACAAGACAGAGCTCCATCGTCTACAACTCTTTCAGCATAATTGTTCCAAGTTCCACAGCAATGAACTTTAGGCACTCAATGATTTTTCTACCCCAAAGTTCCAAATGCTTCCACGACCCTCCCCCAAAACACCATGGTCAGGTCTGTCAGAGCAATAGCCCACTCTCTGGTACTAATTTCTGTTCTAGTTTCTCTTCAATTGCTGTGACAAAACACTCTGACCAACACCAACTTGGGAGGAAAGGGTTTATCCAATTTACATCTCCTGGGTCACAGTTCATCACTCAGGGAGCCCAAGGTAGGAACTCAGTGCAGGAACCTGGAGGGAGGAGCTGAAGCACAGGCCATGGCAGAATGCTTCTTACTGGCTTGCTCTGGTATAAAAATATTTTTAAAAATAAAAATCCACCCGCCCCATAGTAGGGACTGTCCTCCAAAAGACTGACCATGGACATCAAACGCCTTCTTCTCAAGCTTAGGGACACCTGCTTGGTCAGGATTATAAGCTTGACTGTTGACATTCTGTGGGAAAAGAAAGAGCCATGAGAGCCAGCTACCTCTTCAGACTAGCCAGTCAGCCTTGGCTATATGAGGGGGAGAGGCTAAGAAGACATAAGCAGAAAATACCATGAGGACAGAGGGAGAAGGGGGCAGACATTGCTTGTATTCCCCCCCCCAAAGAATTTTAGCTACAATTGGCATAGTCAGGAAGGATACGACAAAACCGAGACTAAGTTCAGGAAGAGCAATAATGTTTCCTCTGATATGTGGAAGGAGAGCAGCAACTGAAGGAAAACCAGATGAAGGGAGAATATGAGCAGAGGACAGTTTGGCATGGCAGATTGTTCCCATAGGGCTGCTGGATGCAGTGGCAGTAGCATGGATTTTAAGATGCATAGCTAAAGTGAAGGGACCTAGGCAGATGATGTCTGTAGGCTAGCTCCCAGGATGGCAATTCCCTTCTGGGTGGTATAGTTTGGCATGCCTACTTGAGTGGTAGGGCCTGCCATGTGAGTCTGGAGATGCTTTGAGAAAAGTGAAAGGTCTAGAACAAACTTTGCCCTGGGAGTCACACACAAAAGGGGGAAGTTGTATCAAGCAGCAACAGAGGCAGCCTGGCCACTGCTTTGTGTTATAAGAGATCTGTCCCAGGCAGAAGCAGTAGCCCAGAGGGATAATAAAGGGTAGAAGAGGAATTATAGTGAGAAAGGAATAAGAGGCTGACCACTTCAGTTTTGGCCTCTGACCTTCCCAGTAAATTGCATAAAAGAGAAAAGGTGATAGCGAGGCATTAACTTTCCTTTTTTATGGCTGGGGGGCCAGAAGGGGAAGAGAGCCCAGATTAAATACAAGGCTTAGTCTGGGACTCCAAAACCTGGAACTCAGGGAATAAGGCAGATAACGAAGTGGAAGGGAGTGATGTAGAAAAACCTGAAGATATGCCTCAGGTTCGACCATTAATACAAAGAAAGAAAAGATCCATATTTCAGCATAGTGATGGAGGCTTTAACAATGGTCTTGTGTGAGAGACTATAGCAAGTAGAAAATGCTAAGCACTGGAGCTGTTACAACATGGGCAATTCTAGAGTAATGTGGAATTGAAGGGAAAAAAGTGAACCCCAAAACATATTTTGAAATTAACATACAGTTTATTCCTAAAGGTTATAATTTTGATACATATGTGGTGTTTAAACAGACATAATTTGGAGCAATACAAAGGGGAGGGAACAACAACAACAACAACATAGGGACTGCATCAAAGAGATGACTGATACAGTTAGATTCTGTTCAAAACAACAAGCCTCTGAGGAAAAAAACACAGAGAGAAAGATGCAAGACATGTATGGCATAATGCATAAACTGGGGAGGGAGAGGGAGAGGGGAATGTATCCACATTGGACTGGAAAATGAGGTATGAAATATACAAAATGTCAATAAAAAAGAACATAATTTTGTTGGAGTTTCCTAATCCTCTGATGTTCCTTTAGTCATGTGTGGCCGCAATCCACTTGATATTCTTCCCTCTAGAACCAGGCCTGGCAGTACCACAGGACTGCAAGCTTCAAGGCTGTCTCCTGCCCTGCAGGCCAACAGTCTCTAGGTTTAGCTCTGGCAAGGAGGGGGGAGGGGACTGCTGGGAAGTTACCTGATGGAAAAGAAAGACAGACATGGACTCAGAGAAAGCCCAGGAGATAAAACTCTCTCTACTTTATTCATGCTAGCAGTGTGTTCATATATCAAAAGTTACTGTGCTCTGGGCAAGGAAGTGGGGGGCAGGCATAAGGGAGGAGCAAGCCACCTTGGCTCCTACGGGGGCCTGCAGAGCTCCTGTCTGTGCAACTGGTAAACTAGAGGTGAGGCATTTTGCTCAATACCTCAAGGGAAGGGGCCATCCGGTTCTGGAACTTTGCAGAGATAGGCAAGGCAAGAAAGCACTGTAATATCCTGGACCTTCCAGAGCTATGGAAAACTCACAGAGACAAGTGAATGCCCAAAGAGATATTAGATAACTCTTGGAGGTTTTGTGGGAAAGGTCTTACAAGTTCTTGCCTTGAGCCAGGCAAAGTTTCATTCTTACATAATTAAAAAAAAGAATTTGGGAAGACTTTCAAACAAGCAATGAAGGCGCCTTTCATCACCTGGTTTATTAGATTATGGGACAAAGGAGCAGAAGGAATTACTTTAAGTGCTGGAGAAGCAGAAGAGCTGAGCAACATAACCACTCATCCCTCCTTGAGACATACACGGCATAACTTGAAGCAGCACAGGGGGTATCAGTCCCTGATGTGCTGGCTTTATGAGCTGTTAGAGATACTTGGCCATCATCAATAGAGGCTTCCATAGATAGCAGGGGCTGGAGGACAATACAGGAGGGGTTGGTTCTACTGAGGGGCCTAGGTATGAAGAAAGGAATGTTTTTTTGTTTTTGATTTTTTTTATGTGTATGAGTGTACTGTCTGCATGTAGGTTGGTGCACCCATGTCTTGCAATGCCGTGGAGGTCAGAAGCAGGCATTGGATTCCCCTGGAACAGGAGTTAAAGACAGTTCTTAGCTGCCATGTGGGTGGGTGCTGGGAATCAACCCCTGGTCTTCTGCAAGAGCAGTCGGTGCTCTTAACTGCTGAGCCATCTCTCCAGTCCCCCAAAACAATGTTTTGTAACCAGTTCACTGGGCTATATAGTACTATGTTCACCAGGGATTTAAAGAAGAAATCGATTCAGCAGGGGCCACAAGATTGAAATGTAGCTTTATTTATTTTTTCATTTTTAAGAATATCTTGTTTCATATATAATTTTTTTGTACAAGATTATGTTACAATTAAATCTTTGTTCGAGTTCCCTTTAAAAAAAAAAGCAGATAAATTACTTTTACTTTCACAGTCTTATCATAAATTGTTAACACAAAAGAGTCGCGTTAACATATGAATGCTGTGGGGAAAGGCGGGCTAGTGGTGAACAGAACTGCATTTCTAAATAATAAAAAAATAAATAAATATCCAAAAACAAAACAAAACAAAACAAAAAAAAAACAAATACAATCTAGAACTGTAACCCCCTCCCAATCTCACCACCACACTAGATTCACCCTTTCAGTCAGTCCTTTGATGCAGTCTTTTCTGTTGTTGGTGTTGTTGTTGTTCTTTGCAATATGCATGACTCCCAACTAGAAATATTTACAACTAGGTTATTGGTGCTAGCATCCACAGACGAGGGATACCATTCATAGTTTGTTTTTCTGGGACTGTGTTACTTCACTTAACATTATATCTTCTAGTTCCATCCATTTACCTGCAAAGTTCATGATGTTGTCTTTTTATACTGCTGCATAGAACTCCACAGTGTAGATGTACCACATTTTCTCTATCCACTCGTCAGTTGAAGGGCATTTAGGTTGGTTCCAGCTCCTTGCTATTGTGAACAGAGCTTCAATAAACATGGATGTGCATGTATCTCTGCAGTAAGAAGAGTCTTGTGGGTATATACTCAGGAGTGGTATGGCTGGGTCAGGTGGTAAGCTCATTTTGAGTCTCCCAAGGGTTCTCCACACTTCTTTCCATAGTGGCTCTACAAGTATACATTCCCACCAGCAATGGATGAGTGTTCCCCTTTCCCCACAACCTCTCCAGCACTTGGCATCATTTGTTTTCTGGATCCTAGCCAGTCTTATCAGAGTGAGATGATATCTTTTTTTTTTTTGTCTTTTCAAGACAGGGTCTCCCTGTAGTCCCAGCTGTCCTGGAACTCACTCTTGTAGACCAGGCTGGCCTTGAACTCACAAAGATCCTCCTGCCTCTGCCTCCTGAGTGCTAGGATTAAAGGCTTGTGCCACCATGCCTGGCGAGATGATATTTTAAAGTGGTTTTAATTTGCATTTCATTAATTATTAGGATGTTGAATAATTTTTAAGATGTTTCTCAGCCATCTCCAATTCCTCACTTGTGAAGTCTCTGTTCAGCTCTTTGCTCCATCTATTGCATGGGTCATTGTTTTCTTTCTTCTTTGTTTTTTGAGTAGTTTGTATACTCTGGAAATCAATGCTTTGTCAGATGTACTCTGACAAAGTGTGTCTTCACTTCCTTGTTTCTTTTGATGTACAAAAGCTTTTGAGTTTAATGTGGTCCCGTTTGTTAATTGTTGACCTTAATTCTTGCGCAGCTGCTGTCTGATTTAGGAAGTCTTTTCCTATGCCTATATCTTGTAGCCTGCTTCCAACTTTTTCTTCTATCACCTTCAGAGTGGGGTTTCACGTTGAGGTCTTTAATCCATCTGGAGTTGACTTTTGTATAGAGTGAGAGGTAGGGGTTTAATTTCATTCTTCTGCAAGTGGTGATCCAGTTTTGCCAACACCACTTGCAGAAGATGCTGTCTTTCCTCCATTGTGTCTTCTTGGCCCCCTTGTTAAATATGAGGTGGCTGAAATTGTATGTGCTCAGGTTTGGATCTTCAGTTTTGTTCCATTGGTCAACAGGTCTGTTTGTATGCCAGTACCAAGCTGTTTTTATGACTATAGCTCTGTAGTATAGTTTGAAGTCTGGTATAGAGATCCCCCCTGTTTTTCTCTTTTCACTCAGGGTTGCATTGGCTATTTGGGGTCTTTTGTTTTTCCAAATGAAATTAAGGCCTTTTTCCCCCAAGCCTGTGAAGAAACTCTTGAGGATTTTAATTTGGATTGCATTAAATATGTACATGAGTTTGGGTAGAATGGACATTTTTACTATATTAATTTTCCCAATCCATGAACATGGGAGGTTTTTCCATCTTCTGAAGTCTTCCTCAATTTCCTTCTTCAGGGATTTAAAATTTTTGTTGTAGAGATCTTTGGTGTCTTTGGATAGGTTTGTTCCTAGCTATTTTATTGTTTTTTGAGGCTATTGTGAGTGGGAAGGTCTCATTGTATTCCTTCTTCAGTTGCTTGTTGTTGGTGTAAAGAAATGTTACTGATTTTTCTAGGTTAGTTTTGTATCCTGCCACTTTACTGAAGCTCTTAATCGTTTCTAGGAGTTTTCTGGTGGAGTTTTTATCATCCCTTAAGTAAACAATCATATCATCAGCAAAAAGTGATACTTGACTTCATCTTTTCCAATTAGAACTCCTTTAATTTCCTTTTCTCGCCTTATTGCCCTAGCAAGTGTTTCAAGCACTATATTGAAGAGGAGTGGTGACAGGGGGCAGCCTTGCTGAGTTCCTACCTTTAAAGGGAATGCTTCTGTTGTTTCCCCATTTAGGATGATATTGGCTGTGGGTTTCCTGTATATGGTTTTGACTACACTGAGGAATGATGCCTCCAATTGACTTCCCTCTAGGACTTTAAGCATGAAGGATGCTGGATTTTGTCAAAGGCTTTTTTTCACATCAATTGAGATGATCATGTGGTTTTGTCTTTCAGTCCATTTATATGTTTTTTTTTTTTTTTGTCTTTTCAAGACAGGGTCTCCCTGTAGTCCCAGTTGTCCTGGAACTCACTATGTAGACCAGGCTGGACTCAAACTCACAAAGATCTGCCTGCCTCTGCCTCCAAGTGCTAGGCATTTATATGTTTTATTACATTTATTGATTTATGTATGTTGAGCCATCACTGCATTTCTGGTATGAATCCAACTTGGTCATGATGGATGATGTTCTTGATGTGGGTCTGTATGCGATTTGCAAGTATCCTGTTTAGAATTTTGGCATCTGTGTTCATTAATGAGGTGGGTCTATAGTTCTCCTTTTTGATTGTATCTTTGCCTGGTTTTGGAATTAGAGTGATGCTGGCTTCATAGAAGTAATTTGGGAGAATTCCTTCTGCTTGTATCCTTCTAAACAATTTGAGTAATAATGGTTGTAAGTCTTTTTGAAATGTTTTATAGAATTCTGCCGTGAAACCGTCTAAGCCTCGGCTTTTTTTAATTGGGAGGTTTCTTATTACATCTTCAATTTCTTCATATATTATGGGTCTGTTTAAGTTGTCAATCTCTTCTTGGTTGAACTTTGATGATTCACAGGATTTCAGATGTTCATCCATTTCTTCTAGGTTTTCAACCTTAGTAGAGTATAGGTTTTTGAAGTATTCCCATATGATTTTCTGGATCTTCCCATTGTCTGTTGTGATATTTCCCCTTTCATCACAGATTCTATTGATTTGGAGTTGTTCCTTCTTTATTTTGGTTAACTGGGCTAGATGTCTGTCTATCTTGATTATTCTCTCAAAGAACCAACTTTTGGATTCATTGATTTTTTTTTGTATGGTTTTCTTTGTTTCTATTTCATTGATTTCTGCTCTGGTTTTTGTTATTTCTTCCTGTCTGCTGCATTTAGGGCTCATTTGTTGTTGTCTCTCAAGTGTTTTTGTTTTGTTTTGTTTTGGTTTGGTTTGGTCTTTTTGAGACAGGGTCTTCCTATAGCCCCAGCTGTCCCGGAACTCATTCTGTAGACCAGGCTGGCCTTGAACTCACAAAGATCCACCTGCCCCTGCCTCCTGAGTGCTAGGATTAAAAGCGTGGGCCACCAAACCCAGCTCAATCTCTCAAGTGTTTTTAGCTGCAGTGTTAGATTGTTCACTTGTGCACTTTCTGCTTTTTTTGTTGTAGGCTCTCAGGGCTATAAACTTCCCTCTTACGACTGCTTTTAAAGTATCCTATAGGTTTTGTTGTGTTGTATTATCATTGTCATTCAATTACATGAATGCTTTTATTTCTTTCTTTATTTCTTCCTTGACCCATTCATTATTCAGGAGAGTGTTGTTTAGTCTCCATGTGTTCTTGTAGGTTGTAGGGCTCATCCTGGTGTTGATATTGTGCTTTATTGCACTGTTTGATAGAATGCATGAAATTATTCAATCTTTTTGTATTTGTTGAGATTTTTCCTGTGTCCCAGTATGTGGTCTATTTTGGAGAATGTTCCGTGGGGTGCTGAGTAGAAAATGTATTCTCTGGTATTTGGGTGGGATATTTGGTAGATATATGTGAGGTCCATTTGGTGTATCCTATCATTCAGTTCAGATGTCTCTCTGTTTATTCTTTGTCCTGTTGATCTGTCGAAAGGACGTAGTGGGTTATCGAAGTCCCCTACTATTAGTGTGCTGGGGTTAATCTGTGTCTTGAGGTCCTGAAGAATTGTCTTTATCAAGTTTGGTGCACCAGAGTTTGATGCATATATATTCATCATTGTGAAGTCTTCGTGGTCAGTTGTTCCTTTGATAAAGATGTAATGGCCCTCTTTGTCTCTTTTGATTTCTATTTGATGTCTATTTTGTCTGATATTAAAATAGCAACACCTGCTTTCTTTTTGGTACCATTTGCTTGGAATTGTTTTTTCCACCCCTTCACCTTGAGTTGGTGACTATCCTTGAGATTGAGATGGGTTTCTTTTTTTTATGTGTATGAATGTACTGTCTGCATGTAGGTGTGTGCACTCATGTCGTGCAATGCCACGGAGGTCAGAAGAGGGTGTTGGATTTCCCTGGAACTGGAGTTCTCCTGGAATTGGAGTTACAGACAGTTCTCAGCCGCCATGTGGGTGCTGGGGATTGAGCCTGGGTCCTCTGCAAGAGCAGTTGGTGCTCTTAACCACTAGGCCATCTCTCCAGACCTAGATGGGTTTCTTGTACACCGTATATAGATGGGTTTTGTTTCCCAATTCAATCTCCCAGTCTATGTCTTTTGATTGGGGAGTTTAGTCCATTAATATTTAAAGTTATAATTGAAAGATGCATGTTGCTTCCTTTCACCTTATTATCCATTTGCATTTTTTGTCTTGCTTTCTATTTCTGCACTTATGTTTTTATTAGTTTCTCTTTCTAGTTGCTTGGGGATAGTTGCTCCTGTCTTCTGTCCTTTGAATTGCTTCAAGTATTTTCTGAAAGGTTGGTTTTCTGGACATGTATTCTATCATCTTGTTTATGTCATGGAAGATTTTTCTCTCTCCTTCAACTATAATCCACATTTTTTTCTGGGTATAGTAACCTGGGTTGGCATCTATAGTCTTTTAACCTTGGGAATGCTTTGCTCCATATTCTTCTTGCTTTCATGGTTTTCACTGAGAAATCAGTTGTAATTCTGATGGGTTTCCCCTTATATGTAACTTGTTGTTTTTCTCTTGTGGCTTTCAGAATTTTGTCATTGTTCTGGGCGTCTAGCATTTTAACTATGATATGGTGTGGGAAGTTTCTTTTTTGATCTTGTCTGTTTGGAGTTCTTTTTTTGGTCTTTTTGAGATAGGATCTCCATGTATGTTTGGAGTTCTTTGGGCTTCTTGTATTTGTATTGGTTTGTCTTTTTGTAGTTTGGGGAAATTTTTATATATTATTCTGTTGAAGATCTGACCAATACTATTCTCTTGGGATTCTTCTCCTTCATCTATTCCTATGATGCAGAGGTTTGATCTTTTCATAGTGTCCCATATTTCCTGGTTGTTCCACTTTTGTGTACTTTAAATTTTTTCATAGTCTTTACTTGAGGTTTTTACTTGTTCTGGGTTATCTTCCAGGTCTCATATTCTTTGTTCTGCTTCCTCCATTCTATTTCTGAGGCTTTTTCCATTCTTTTCCTCTTGATTGGATGAGTATTCTATTTCCTTTTTCATTTCATCCTGTGATTTCTTTAGTATTTCCACTTCCTTTTGGAGCTTCTCAATTTCTTCTTTGTGCTCCTTACTTTGCTGGTTGGCTTCCTTTTTCAGTGTTTCCACTTCCTTCCAGAGTTTGTCATTTTCTCCCTCTATTTCTTTCTGGAGTTTGTCATTCTCCCCCTTTAGTTCTTAGTTCTCTGACTTGTTCTTTATATTCTTCAATTTCTTTGAATAGGTCTGCAATTGTTCCTCTAAGATCTGTTTCTTGGGTCACCCCCAGGGGGATCCCACTGTAGCAATGGGTTGGTAGAGCTTGGTGTGGAATTATCCTGCACCTTTCCCATGTTGTCCCTTCATCGTGTCCCTGGCATGTGGTTTTCCCTTTTTTTTTTTTTTGTCTGTATGCCAATGCAAATCACAAATGTCTTTTCACTGTGTTGAAGGCTTGCTTTGCTTGCCTCCTTCAGATGCTTTTTTTTTTCTCCTTGTTTATAGACTGTTGACTTGTCTAGGTTTCAGACTTTTAATTTTGTTTATATATTGGAAGTCTAATTCACTCTTTCCTTTCTGTTCTGAGGGTTCTCTAAAAAACCCACTGGGACACTCTCTCAGCAATTCCAGTTGCCGGGGGTGGGGGGAAGGGGGAGATATGCCTGACTTGACCTGGTACTCTGTGCTTCACGTGGTCCTGGGAAGTCCCTGATCTAAGCACTACACACTCAAGTCTCACAGTGGCAACAGGCCCACTTTTTAAAATTCATTTTTGTATGTGTATGAATGTACCATCTGCATGTAAGTTTGTGTACCCATGTCATGTAATGCTGCAGAGGTCAGAAGAGGGTACCAGATTCCCCTGGAACTGGAATTAAAGACGATTCTTAGCTGTCATATTGGTGCTGGAGGTTGAACCCGGGTCCTCTGCAAGAGCAGTTGGTGCTCCCAACCACTAGGCCATCTCTCCAGCCCCGACGCCCACTTTTAATACCATCTAAAAGGGAAACTCTGCCCCAACAGCCACACCAGACAATGATTTAACAGGCCCACCTTTAATCCCAGCTAGCAGGGTGACTCCACCCCACCATCAAGGCAAGACAAAGCTTTAGTTATCCAACAAACCAATGCATCAATTATCCAACAACCCAGGAGTATCTCTCCTAAAAATTTGCCTGGCTGAAGCACTTGGCTACTACCTGTGCTTCAGGTGGTCCTGTGAAGTCCCTGATCTAAGCACTGCACACTCTGACATGTAGTTTTAATGATTTTGCTGAGTCCCTTAGTGGAGTAGGATATTTATAAAGTTGGAGTTTTAACAGATCTAAGTGACTTACACCAACATGTAAAGTAGGTCTATAAAATAGTACAACCTAAAGAAAATATTTAAAAAGATAAAGCAGAGAAAGGTCTGCTTGGGTTTCTCAAAGGCAAATGTGGCCAGATTTTGGGTCAAGCCCAAGTTCTGAGAGAAAACAAATGGTAAAAAGCTAAATTCATGAAAGGTTATTCCTGGACAAACTGTCAGCCCATGAAAGGAAACAGCCAGAATTGACCAGAGTCCAAGTCAACAGCTCCAGAGAGAGTGGACTGTTTTACCTCTCATCCACCTGTGCCCCTTTTCTAAGCCTAGGGAACAACCTGCGGAAGAGGGGGCATGGTAGAATGTAAGGGCTGCGATTGGGGTGAATGGTGAAACTACAGCAATGTAGTCTGGACACTCATTTGATCAACTTGATTGAACAAACAACCTGTCACCCCCCACTGGATGGTGGGGCTGTAGGTGTTTGGGCACAACAGCCTGCAGATAGGTTTTGCATGAAGGATGCTTGTACTCATGGATTATTATTTGTAGCTGGCAAAATTGAAAAAAAAACAAAATGACGAGAAAGATGCAGGGACAGTTATGGCAGAATGCATGATCGTGATGGGGTGGGGGGGGGGAGGGAAAGGGAAATAAGCCTTTGAACTGATTGGAAAAAAATGTATGAAAAAATAAAAAAAAAAAAAAAAAAAGCTAAATTCTGTGTGAAATTGCTTCTGGAAGGCTTTAACAGCCGGAGGAACTGTTCACAAAAATGTAAAAAACTGTCCCAGGGGTGGATAATGACTCCCCTCAGGTTAAACAAGGTACGTTTCTCTCCCAAGAAAAGTTATGCTAGGGGTGCAGGCTGCTTGCCCAGCCAATCCCCCCCTCCCCACGCCAGTAGCCAGGTGGGGGTCAATGAAGAGAGAGACAATAGGAGTGGCTACAGCCAGGAGTCAGACCCAGGGCCTTCCCAACCCAGGAAACTAACAGGTTAGCAGAGGCAAGAGGGGCCCTATTCCTCCTTGGTCCTGTGCAGGACCTGGCAACTTGAGCCAGCCCCAATGAGTTTATCAAGGATTAAAAAAATGCAGGGAGTCTCCATGTAAAAAACGGCAGGGGGATGGAGAGATAGCCTAGCGGTTAAGAGCACCGATGCTCTTGCAGAGGACCCGGGTTCGATCCTCAGCACCCACATGGCGGCTAAGAACCGTCTGTAACTCCAATTCCAGAACTCCAGTTCCAGGGGAATCTGAGACCCTCTTCTGACCTCCGCGGCATTGCACGACACGGGTGCACAGACCTGCATGCAGAGAGTACATTCATACACATACAAAAACAAACAAACAAACAAACAAAAGAAACGCCAGGATACCAAATGGCTCCATGAAAATGACTAAATATAAAGGAGAATGAACTAAATTAATCCCTCTTATCTGTGCTATTATACCCAACAAGGATCTGTTGAGAAAACAATTTATACAAATGGATAAAATCTTTCCATGCTGTGTTAGACCTTGTTTATGTTTGATGAAATATTTAATTTTAATATCTGAGTGTTTTGCAGATGTGGAATCCATTTGAGAGGTATCCAGTACATCTGAAGAAACAAAGATGAAAAATAAATTCATAAAGGGTACAAAGGCCAAGTATAGCTGTAAAATTCTTGGGAGCTTTATGGTTCGGTAAGGCACAAGTGATAAACACCAAGATGGTTGAGAAAAGTTTACAGCAACCTGGCCCTAAAGATGCCAAAGTGTAAACAGATATCTTATAAAAATAAAAAAATAGAGGCTCTCTAAAACTGTACGATTATTAAATGAAAATTCCAGTACCAGCAGTGAGGGTGTGTTGGTCCCCTGTGAACTGTTGGCTAAAGACTGCCTGGAGGCCCCCAAAACAATCAAGGCTATTGCCACTGATGTTGTTTGTACCCAGAGCAGTGAGACCTTATTGCTGAAGATGTGGCATGATGCGAGCATGGAAAAGAGAGATCCAGTGGGGACCAAGCTAAAAGAGAGATCCAGTGGGGACCAAGCTGCTAGGGGAGAATGGTCCCAAAGTTCTGTTTAGTGATGGACCCTGCATGCTGCTCTATCGACCTGTCAAGCAAGATGTTCATTCTTGTGCAGTAGTGGCTCATCTAGTATATGTGCAACCATAAACTTTCTAACTGGATTGAAGTTCTGCTCTTTTGAGAGGAACATACATCTTGTACTGTAAGCCAGGTTGACCCATAGTGGCAGGGGATGTTATAGGCCCCAGTGGGGAAGCCATTGCAATTGTTTTGTTAGATGGATATGATGCACCTGCTACCCCCCCCCCCAAATAACCAGTCCACCTCGTTCATATGAGGGGACGCCTAAGGCAGAGAATGCCATGAAGTGGGCCCGTCTCTTCTTTGTCATCTTGGACAGCTGCTAGGAGCTCATAGGGTCCATGCTAGGATGGAGAATTTCTTTCCTGTGTGGCCATGGAGGGGCACCCACATTTCTATCATTGCTCAGTAAGCCCAAACAAATTCACTAGGATTTTCCAATCTGTGATTTGTGGAATTTGTACCTGAGTTTTTCATAAGGACATAGAGAGGAGGAGGCCGGATGTCACTTGTGCCCCCCAGAAAGAATTTTAGCTATATCTCCTGAGAACAACAACAAAAAAATTTCTGATGTTTTTCTTTTCTTCACATACAGATATATGTAATTCAATACTGACAATTTTTAACTAATAGGTTTCCTTTTGTGATTTTTCTATGTTATTTTCTATCATCCTGCACAAAAATTCAGGAAATAATAATTGAGCTAGCATTTAAGGTGAAAGTTTGGACATTTTTGGTTTTGCTGTCACCTCATTGCAAAGGACATTTAAGGTAACCTTCAGAAAAATCTGTGGAATCAGCATAGTAGCAGTAATAGATGAAGCAGAAAAAATTATAAAGAATAGAATAATGAAAGAAAACCCATGCAAAATAGGGGAGGGTAACAGGGGCAGGATATAAAGGACCAACATATAGTTAGTTGAAATAAGAGGAAGGGGAGTCACCAACATTTTTAAATACTTATAATTCTTGCTTAGAATAGGGAGATGCCAATATAAAAATTCAATAGGTAAATAATATGAAACAAAACAAATAAAAGAAAATCCATGCCTTGAAATATTGACAGTAGAATTGCTGATATGGGACAGATGTGTTGTTATTATGTGTCTTTGTAGCTTCTTCAGCATAGCGTTTCCTCAGATCTCTTATGACATTCCTCTGTTTTTCCAGTAAAACAGTTAGCCATAGATCATGAGTCAGCATAAAAAACAAACTGTGGTCGCTTCTGTTACACTAACAAATGGAAGGGTTTCTTTTCAACATTTTTTCAGGGACATCTTTGAAAAAGGATATACGCATTACTGTCCCATTTCAGGAGATGCCAGTATAATTTAGTATTATCTGTAAATCTTTCTTGATTTTGTTTCTAACCATGGGAGGAAAAACAAGCTACCCATGGGGCTATGGACATAGGGGGTATGTAGCTGGTGCTGGACCTAGAAACACATAGTCTTGAGGGTATAATTTTCCCCCAAGTTCTCAAGTACAGTTACAAGCAGTCAACCATCCCCACTGTCTTTCTATGGTAACAATAGTTCTCTGCATCAGTGTCCTGCTAATAATGGGGAATGGGATAGCAGATGTCTTTAAATCTAAGTGGGAACACCAATTCCCGTAACTTCATCCAAGTTAAGGTAGATCTAAGATAACTGCACAAAAATCGGATGGTAGATATGAAGCAGCTACTGTTGCTTTCTGAAGTTTATCAGAACTGGCAACCAGAAGTCCCTGACTCTTATTCCCTTGCCATGTTTTCCCCAAATGGTCAAGGAAACAGCGATTTAAAATGAAGCAAATGTAGACTAAAGAGATTAAGTATTATTTGTGTTAAATAGCAAAGGTATGGAAACCATTCCTCCAAAAATTACTACAGACAGTAAGGAGACGTGAAGGAAACTGTTTTGCTAAACTGAAAGAAAGAAAGAAAGAAAGAAAGAAAGAAAGAAAGAAAGAAAGAAAGAAAGAAAGAAAGAAAGGGAGGGAGGGAGGGAGGGAGGNATTCAAATTATAGAAATCAGACTCTAAAGAAGTTGCAATGATGTCAGACTGTTAGGATACAGTGTATCAACATTAAAGTTTCCCTTAGAAGAAAATTTCTAAGAGAAATTTCAATCTATCTTCTTGCCAATAAAGTGATGTCATATGTCACAAGTAGTCTAAATTTCTTGTAAGACATGAATACTTAGTTCTGGGCATTTAGCTTGATATTGCCAACTAAAATAATTTATTGCCATGTGAAAAACTTAGTCTAGAATCCACAACATGTTGCTGCATGTGAGGAAGGAAAACTCTCCAACAACTCTGTCAATCTAGACTATCAACTATGCCATAGGGCTGTTCAATTAAACTGGAATAGAGGTACCATTAGTATACCATTAGAAAAAACTTGGCAGGGATTTTAAGTTAATGGCATTAAGGAATTTATTAATTATGCTAGTGCAGAAGTAAAAGTTTAAGTACAGTATCTATTGCTTAAAGTATTTTCCCGTTAGGAAATTATAGCCGGGCGGTGGTGGGCACGCCTTTAACCTAGCACTTGGGAGCAGAGGCAGGTGGATCTTGTGAGTTTCAAAGCCAGCCTGGTACGGAGTGAGTTCCAGGCCAGCTGGACTACAGGGAGACCCTGCTTCGAAAGACCAAAAAAAAAAAAAAAAAAAAAAAAAAACATTGAAGCGATCCCCAGTCCAAAAAAAAGAAAGAAAGCATTAAATAATTGAATGCTTAAGAATCTACAAGTAAGTATGAACTCAGGTCCATGGATGTTCTGACCACTATATCCTGTGACTAAAATTTACCTCAAGGGGTGATATGCTTCGGGGAATGACTTGCACGTTTTTTCCTGATATCCTTAGAGGTCTTCCCTCCTTCCCTTCCTTCATTTCCTTCCTTTCCTTCCTCCCTGCCTCCTTCCTTCCTTCCTCCTCCCCCTCCTCCCCTCCAATCCCTTCCTTGTCAAACTGTTTGTAAAGTACCTTCCATTCCTTTCCATCCCCAACACCAGAAAAAAACACAAGAAAAGAACCTTCCTGTCTTCCCACTAGACCCCAGCCTGCAGGTGCAAAGTGCTCCATATCTGAGTTACCACGCACCTCAGTCAGACCAATTTGTTTTATTGTCCAGGCTGGCCTCATACTCAAATGTTGTCCAACTCTGGTCTCAAACTTGTGGAAATCTTCCTGCTTCAGCCTCCTGAGTGCTAGAAGTATAAGTACAAGCTACTTGCCTTTCTTGTGTCAATTTCTTTTTTTTATTTTTTTCTTTTGGTCTCTTTGAAACAGGGTCTCCCTGTAGTCCCAGCTGGCCTGGAACTCACTCCGTATACCAGGCTGGCCTTGAACTCACAAAGATCCACCTGCCTCTGCCTCCCAAGTGCTAGGATTAAAGGCGTGCACCACCACGCCCGGCTATAATTTCCTAACGGGAAAATACTTTAAGCAATAGATACTGTACTTAAACTTTTACTTCTGCACTAGCATAATTAATAAATTCCTTAATGCCATTAACTTAAAATCCCTGCCAAGTTTTTTCTAATGGTATACTAATGGTACCTCTATTCCAGTTTAATTGAACAGCCCTATGGCATAGTTGATAGTCTAGATTGACAGAGTTGTTGGAGAGTTTTCCTTCCTCACATGCAGCAACATGTTGTGGATTCTAGACTAAGTTTTTCACATGGCAATAAATTATTTTAGTTGGCAATATCAAGCTAAATGCCCAGAACTAAGTATTCATGTCTTACAAGAAATTTAGACTACTTGTGACATATGACATCACTTTATTGGCAAGAAGATAGATTGAAATTTCTCTTAGAAATTTTCTTCTAAGGGAAACTTTAATGTTGATACACTGTATCCTAACAGTCTGACATCATTGCAACTTCTTTAGAGTCTGATTTCTATACTATCTGAATTTCAGTCTGAGACTTGGTTTTTAAATGGCATGTGTCAATAAGGAAAATAAACTAGAAACAAAACACTGACACTGACACTGGTCAGGGAAAATTCTCTAATGGTTCTCTGTCTAGACAACTAGGGAATACTGGAAATTGATTAGTCAGTTGTTTAGTAATCACTAGAGTTGCTTATGTGAAGTAAAATCCCAGCATTGGCTTTTGTCTTGTGGTCCGAAATGAAATGATTCAAATCTTAGATACTTGAAAATAGGAATAAATTGAAATGTCTCTGGAAATTATTTCATTATAAGAGTGTGGAGGAACCTCATTATGATCAAATATGGATTATAAGCTTAGTGTTATCTTATCTTACAAGCAACTCTGCTTTTGTATAAAATTAAAGTTTTATGATACAAATTTGGCTGTGGAAGCCAGGCATGGTATGTTGCTCCTGTAATTCTAAGCTTTGGGCAATGGGGACAAGAGGATCAGTAGTTCAAAGTCATCATTTACTACACATAGCATTTGAGGATAGCCAGCCCATCCTACATGAGAAACTATTAAAAAAAACAAATAATTATGTTGTGTACATAATGAACATGTGGTATTTATATACAATGGAATTCTAGTCAGCTATAAAGAGTACTGAAATCACAAAATTTACAGGTAAATGGACAGAATTGGTAAATATTGTACTGAGTGAGGTAATCCAGATCAGAAAGACAAACGTCGTATGTTCTCTCTTATCTTTGAGTCCTAACTTTGAGTGTATAATGTGAAATAATCACAGAAGCCAGGAAAAGGGAAAGGGACTGGGGGTGGGTGGAGAAGGAGCTCTAGAGAGAGGGATGTAAACACAGTGCTATGAGGTGGGCAAGGAGAGAAATGGGGACCACTCTGCACAAGCAGGAGGAAGGGCAATACAGAGGGAGGAAGAAGGAGAGAAAAATAACACTGGGATGTTTGAAAAAGTCACAGGAGAACATAGTATTTTAAGAATACCCGCTTAAAAATACAAACATACACATTTCTATATGGTGGCACATAGCTATAATTCCAGCATTTGGGAGGTAGAAGCAGGTAGATCTCTCAGAGATCAAGGCCAACCTGATCTACATAGCAAGTTCCAGGCCAGCTGGGGCTACAAGGATACAACAGCAACAATAAGAACACATATGCACACATGTGCTCATAGTTTAAATAGAGTTATATTAAATGTGGTGATGACACAACCCAAGAACCATGGACTAACTAACAAAAAACCCAGTAGGAAATATCCCATTGAGTTGTTGGTTAAGGCATTCAAGAGGCTCCCAAAACAATATGGTATATTGCTTTGCCCTTCATTGCCTCCCAGAAGTTGAAGGTAGCTTGAAGACATTACACACTTCAGACATAGGACTTGGGAAGAATTAAGCTAAAACTGAGCAGGAAGATTTTCCCTAATACCATTTCACAGTACCAGAAAGTGCTATGAAAGCTGCCAAGGGAGAAAAGCAATCAATAGCTGTACCTGGCAGTAAAGCCTACAGACCACAGCAATGACCGACCCAATAAGATATCCCCATGGGTGCAATAGTGGTACTTTTATCTTGTGGGGTAACCAAAAGATATCTAATTGTAAGGCTCATTCAATAAGAGAGGATTCATGCCTGCAAATTAGCCAAAACCAGTGGGTGGAGAGGACAGAAATCTTACAAGAGGACCCCTGACTACCATTTTCTTAAAACAATATAATTTCTAACACTATTCTAAATGCTTACCTTTACACTCACTGGTAAGTGTAACTCTCACTCCTCATCAAAGAAGCTTATTTTTACAAAGGACGGAGAATATTATGAAGATGCACAAACTGATCAGAACACAGAGAATAAGTGACAATGAGGTATTCAGCCTCAACTGATACATGTACAATGCAACAACTACATTCAAAACTCAGGAAAACTTAAGGAAAGCAGGACAGAAAGATTGTAAGAGACAGAGGATCAGGAGGTCTGCAGGTAAACAGTGCCTCCTTTCCTGCCTATGCTCCCTGAAGTACTTCAAGGATCACATTATAAACATTGCAGGCTCTTACTCATAGACATTTCATCTTTATTGGTCTCTTGTCCAACTTAAGAAATGAATGCAGATGGAAAGCAGTGTGGAGAACCCTTGGAAGACTTGGAATGAACTTGCCACCCGACCCAGCCATACCACTCTTAGGCATGTACCCTCAAGACTCACCCCACCACAGAGATACATGCTCGGCCATGTTTATTTCAGCTCTCTTCACAATAGCAAGGAGCTGGAACCAACCCAAATGCTCCTCAACTGATGAGTGGATAGAGAAAATGTGGTACATCTACACAATGGAGTTCTATGCAGCAGTAAAGAAAGATGACATCATGAGCTTTGCAGGAAAATGTCTGGAGCTAGAGGACATCATGCTGAGTGAAGTAACACAGTCCCACAAAAACAAACGATGAATGGTATCCCTCATCTGTGGATGCTAGTGCCAATTACCTAGTTGTAAATATTTCATGTGCATGGCTCCTTGAGCTTTTGTCCAAAGCAGTTGGGAGTGATGCATATTGGAAACAATAACAACAGAAAGGACTGCATCAAAGAACTGAAACAGTGAACTTCTACTCAAAACAGTCAACTTGCACATGGAGAATACTGAGAAAGACCGAGAAAGAGATGAAAAGCATGTTTGGCAGAATGTAGGAGCTCTGGTGGGGTGGGCGGATGGGGGGACATAAAAGAAAAATAAATAAAATTGTTGTGATCACTTCAAAAAAAAAAAAAGAAAGAAATGAATGCGGGAGATCTCCCAAGACCTCCTGAAGCACAGGTAGGTAGGTAGGAGCTGGGTGCTTCAGCAAGGTGTATTGTTGTTTGACACTTAATCTAGTTAATCTAGTTGTCTTTGGCTTAATTGGGTCTTGTGGCTGTGGGGGCAGAGTTATCCTCCCAGCTGTTATAAAAGGTGGGGTTGTGTGAGTCTTGAGATCAGAGATCTCCCAAGACCACCTGAAGCACAGGTACCCCCTCACCCCACCAACTGGGATTATGAAGGCATCTGAAGGAGGCAAGCAAAGCAAACCTTCAACACAGTGAAGAGGCATTTGGGACTCACATTGGAATACAGGCAAGGAGAAGCCCATATGCCAGGAACACAAAGAGACAATATGGGAAAGGTGGTGGATAATCCCACACCAAGCTTTACCAACCCTGTGGAAGATTCCTACAGTGGGATCCCCCTGGGGATGGCCCAGGACACAGATATCAGAAACACAAATGTGAACATACTTAAAGAAATCCAAGATTATAAAGAGCCAATCAAAGAATTAAGAAAAGAGAATGAAGAACTCAAGAAGGAAGTGGAAACACTGAAACGATACCATGTTGAAAAAGATAAGGAAACCAACCATCGAAGCAAAGAGCTACAGGAAGGGACTGAGAAGCTCCAAAGGGAAGTGGAAATACTAAAGAAATCAGAAGAGGAAATGAAAAAGGAAATCAAACGCTAATTCAATCAAGAGGAAAGGAATGGAAAAAGCCTCAGAAGCAGAATGGAGGAAGCAGAACAAAGAATATCAGACCTGGAAGATAACCCAGAACAACTAAAAACCTCAAGGAAAGATTATGAAAAATTAAAAAATACAAAAAAGTGAAACAACCAAGAACTGTGTGACACTATGAAAAATCAAACTTCAGCATTATAGGAATAGAGGAAGGAGAAGAATCCCAAGAGAATGCTATTGATCAGATCTTCAACAGAATAATAGATGAAAATTTTCCCAAACTAAAAAAAGACAAACCAATACAAATACAAGAAGCACATAGAACTCCAAACAGACAAGATCAGAAAAGAAATTCTCCATGCCACATCATAGTTAAA